>CATQJL010000001.1:3343398-3650898 GCA_958299035.1 Cylicocyclus nassatus
AAGCAGTGGTATCAACGCAGAGTACTTCCATTTCGGACTGAGTCGATGTTACTACGCAGCAGTCGTCGATGTATCGACAGTACATTATGGGCAAGCGTGCAAGTACTGGCTCCTCTATCTTACTCATAAAGCAAATCGCGAGGGCTGGGCTAGTCGTTGACCCATCGCCAACCCCCTGATCTGAGAATAGTAATTCCCAGACCATCTAAAGATGTTACACTTCAAACATTAATGTAGTAATGCCGCAGTCTTTAGACCGAGAGATTGCAGAAATGCATCTTTCCGACGCGACAATCTACAAACAAGCGACGAAGTGAGACTTCCAGATATATGTAAAAGGTTGAACGAAATTTGGGTTTCTGTGGCTAAAGCTGCAGGCCTTGATGAAAGATTAGTTAGCAGGTTGAGAATGGACAATGCGATCTGTCCAGTATTTTACCATATGGTTAAGACTCATAAAATTGCAGCGCACGAGAATCACTCTATGTCACCAGCAGCCTATAAGGTACGCCCTATAAAGCTGTGTTAACGGTCCTACCAACAGAATATCATGGTTTCTCAATAAGATCTTAAGCCAGTTATTTCCAAAGATGCCATGCATCTATCCAATACTTGGCAGTTCATGCAGCAGTTGCGGGATACGAACATCGAACATGATAGTGTCATCGAGTCTTTCGACGTAACATCCTTGTACACAAATGTTCAGAACGATGCTGCACTGCAAGCATTGTCAGAGATGTTGGAGCTTCACTACAACGATATGGTCACCTTTGGACTGAGCAAAGCGTGCATACTGACCCTTGTCAATGAATGTTTGAAGTGTAACATCTTTAGATGGTCTGGGAATTACTATTCTCGGATCAGGGGGTTGGCGATGGGTCAACGACTAGTCCCAGCCCTCGCGATTTGCTTTATGAGTAAGATAGAGGAGCCAGTACTTGCACGCTTGATCATAATGTATTGTCGATAAATCGACGACTGCTGCGTAATAACATCGACAGTCCGAAATGGACGAATGTTTCGCGCTTTTAAACCAGCAGTCACAGTACATTAGGTTTACCAGAGAAACCCCGTCCAATGGGTGGCTTCTGTTCCTGAACACCCAGATAAACTTATTTGGTGGCACGATTCGAATGAAATGGTACAGGAAAGAAAGCTCAAAGAATATAATAATACATGCAAAGTCAGCGCATCCTACAACGACGAAACGTGCAATTCTTAAAAACATGTACAGAACGGCTGTAGAAGTTTGCACTGGCGAAGAAGAGCGGCTTGAATCCACTAGATTGGCTACAACGATTGCGCGCAACAATGGCTACACAGATCGGCATATTGGTAGACGTCCACGATCTGGTAGTCAAACTGCACGTAACGACAAGAGAGCCCCACTTTGCATACCTTTCATCTCCGATGAAATGAGTGCAGCGATAAAGCAGTGCATTACTCGAGCACAACTGCAAAATGAGGTTGTACTGGTAAACAACCCGAACGAAAGTATCAGGAAGCAGTTGGTGCGAAAC
Organism: Cylicocyclus nassatus; assembly: GCA_958299035.1. Classification (NCBI taxonomy): domain Eukaryota; kingdom Metazoa; phylum Nematoda; class Chromadorea; order Rhabditida; family Strongylidae; genus Cylicocyclus; species Cylicocyclus nassatus. Next base: position 3,344,919 of record CATQJL010000001.1, read on the forward strand.
AGGTTATACGATACAGAATGCGTATCAGAGCAATGCATTGTTTGCCCACACCGAAAATTAGGAGATTGCGCGAAGTCAGGGGTCGTATAACAAGAGTGTTCAAGCTGCGGAGCGTCCTATATAGGTGAGACGGGCAGAGCATTGAATATCAGGGTCAAAGAGCACTTAGCAAACAAAAGACGAGGGAAATTGGTATCACCGTTGGGGAAGCATAAATTTGAAGCACAGGCGGAGCTGAGTTTGAGGTCAAATGTTTTATCTTAGCGTACGAGACAGAAATTTCTGCACGAAAGATGCTGGAAGCTATGTGGATTTCTTTGAAGAGCTCAAGCATGAATAATAAGAATGAATGCTGTCAATGACAAATGATCTTCTGCCTTTTCTATCCCTATGTGAACAGCCTTATATATAGACGTGACACACCGAGTGACACTCAATGTCGTCCGTCCGCAACATCCCTGCGGCTATCGTCCGCCGCTCCTGCGGACCACTAACATCTTCATCACGGTGGATCAACGGTTGGTTCTTCTGCCAGCGTGCCTCTCTGTACGTTGTGCATAAGACGAGGTCGACTCGGTAAGTACGGAGATGACGTTTGGCGGCGTAGTCTCACAGGTCAGGACTGCAATCATCTTTCAGACCTCCGAAGAAGACGACCTTGTCGAAACGTTAGGTCAATAAAGATACCACCGTACTAATCTGGGCTTGGCAGAACATCTATTACAATTTACGATTGGAGGATGATTTCTGAAGAGAAGTGGCCTAATTAGCTATCACAAAACAGTTCTCATCATCATAATTATGTATTGCTTTTGAGCTTTGCATGTATTATGGAGCGCACTGCAAAAATTAAGATTTATTAATCCGTTGTAGGTTATGTTCATTCCTGAATATGCCAAAGCAACATCGAATTTTGACGGGACAAAGCTAGCAAAAGTTGTGAGGATGAACAATATCAGTGGGTGGAACGTTTTCTATAAGTTTACCATTTTGATTGAACAAAATGCGCATGGCCTAGTATAAGCATGTACATACTAGGTTCACGATACGATGATGACATGGATGGTTTCGAAGAAGGCTTGATGACGGAGAATAACCTAGGCTTTCGCGATAGACTATATTTCGAGTACAGTAATCAGTATATGTGCGAAAGTGAGAATGCAAGCTTTCTCCACGGTTTTTTAAATATTACACTACTCAGAGCTGATGGCACGTCGACAAGAACTGGAATATCTCAAGAATTATGGTTTTGATGCTGCATTCACTGAACAAATTGACTTTTGCGGCGTCGGAGTTATTAGGTAAATATAAGCAGAAGATGGTATGTGCTCTAATACGCCAACTTTAGATACCTTGGTATACAAAATCTATTATGGATCTCAACAACACCGCTTATGGACGCTGTAAGCTACAACTTAGGTTTGTTACAATGAGTAGAAAGCCGCTTAAAATAAGAACTTTGCGGACGTTCCCAGGTGTCCCTTCTCCTACATCTTATGTGCCAACAATAGAGGAGAATGACAATGGAGACACGATGAGCTTTTGGAAAAGAGCATACAATATGTATATGTACATAGGAACGATCTATATTCATCGACATGGGACAGATCTCATTACAGAGGCTTCTTTTTAATTTTAAACGCTCGACATGAACCTGCAATACCGCTCACAGAATGTGCAAATATTCCGTGAATGTCGCAGAATTCCAGGTTCCGCGAAGGTTCGCGAAATTTCGGGAATTTCGCGAAATTCCTGGAATTCCGCGGAATTCGCGAACCTTCGCGGAATTGCTGGAATTCTGCGACATTCACAGAAATTTTGCACATTCTGTGAGCGGTATTGTATTTGTGTACAATCAGCAACCATATTTTTTTAACAAGTTAAGCCATCTCTTTGCGTTTCGAGCTATTCTCTCACATTTTTTCCTATGAAAAAGAAACCATACTCTTACCATTGAATACTTTAACTTCACGAGTACAAGCCGCACCTGGTTTTCTAGACTCGTTCACTCTGAACACACCAAAAAGTTCCGCGACCGAAAGACCCATACCGTGCGCGCGTTGCCTAAAGGTATTGTGCGGTGTAAGTTTCGTCTTCTGAAACACAACAACGCTGCTGGTTTGAAAAATCGAAAAGGGTTCGTCTTGTTTTCGTGAAGTTAGGATATTTTGCAGTTCTTCCAACTTCTAACTAAGCAGTTTTGTCGCACAGTTTGTGACTGAATATTTGAGAGCTTTGTTGGTTTCAGTGGAAAAGACATTCAAGTAGAATAACAATTAAATGGCTCATATTTGGCATTATTATGTGATTTTAATGTGTTTTGAACTCCATGCTTTTTTATGTCAAACACACGTTGTGTGGAACACTCGAACGTTGCTCTCTACCTACACCTTCATTGTGACATATCACTGCCCCAATAAAAATCGAGGAAAACTTTCGCAGTCTCTCAGTAATTTAAAGCCATTTCGACCTTTTTTTTGCGAGCCTCTCTCTGGCTTTCCTTTTCCAACGTTTAGTTCTTCTTCCTCACCTTTGTTCGCTTATCTCATGAAATGGAGCTTTAGGTGTTTCGCAGGATCGACCCAAAGTTTCCTCATGTTCGTGAAATTGCTGCCAATGCCAGTCTTTGCTTCGTGAACGCTGATGAGATGTTCGATCTCCCAAGACCAATCATCCACAAGAATATTTACATTGGTGGTTTAGGGATAAGTGAGCCTAAGCTATTGAACGAGGTTCGTAAACCTTTTGCTCATCTAGGTACCGAAAACGCTGCTTGCAGAAATTTACCGCTTTGATGAACAAGGGGAAGAATGGAGTAATTATCATCTCATTGGGAACTATTGTACCTTTTCACGTGCTGCCGGAAAGAGTGAAAATAGGATTTGCAAATGTTATCGAGTCTATGTCAAACTATCACTTCATTTTAAAAGTTAGCAAAGGTTAGAAACATATGTCTTTACGGATAATTATTGGTTGATTTGTAACCACGATACTAGTGACCGGCAGCGGTAAGAGCTTTTATAGTCAGGGTTGAGCGTGAGCTCAGGTGTGCGCGACCTTGAAAGTCCTATTAGAGGTAAGACTGAGGGGAAAGGGCCGTAATAAAGAATCGAATTCGTCCAGAAATTTGAGGAGATATTACAATTAAGGTGAAGAAGAAAACCGCTGGTTTGGTGAATATCGCAACCCCACCAGTACTGAAGAAATGACGCGTGAACAGCATACTGATTAATTTCACAATCGAGTTTCAGCCAGAATGCAAATAACTATTCATTTTTTACCTTGACATATCATGAGATCACCAAGGAAGCTTGCTATGTAAAATGAGTGTCACTTTCAGCAATCAGCATGTCAAATCACTTCTATGAACTCTACAAACTATATAACCATAACTCCTAGTGTTTCTCAAAGTCTAAAGAGCGTTTTCAAACATAATTAACTTCAAAAGTAAAAAAAGTCATTTTTTTATATTCATAACTAAGCAATGGTATCTACCAGTCTATGCGAAAAACAGCCTTCCCATTGCTTTCAAATGGTAGAGTAAGAAGTGTGCCAAAATTTCAACCGGAGCGTTCTTCACCTTGAGTGCCTCGAATTCACGGGGTTACCACAAGGCCGAAAGAAGTCGAAGCAAACTCAAACCCTCGCTATAGAATCCTTCAAGTAATCGTCCTAGCGGTTCACATAAAACTTATGAAAAGTTCTTTCGGGAATAAAATTGGTGGGGTCAGGCATAATCCCCCCCCCCCAAAAGGTCAGGCTGCCTGAGCTTTTGTGGGCTTGTGCCCTTCCTCCTTAAAGGCAGCGTCCACCCAGAATTTGGCGCCCCCATATTTTCGTTATTCTGGGGCCTTTCCGTGGCCCTGATTATACTTTCGAACTTCAAATTCTCTAAAATTCGCAAAAAACCCAATTTTTGGGGACTCATTCTTGAGGGCGCGGACGAGTTTTGAATTGCTCGTCCCCGTCGGCAGGCCAGCGGGAAGGAGCTGCAACTGCATGGGTGCAGTTGCATTGCAGTGTGCAGTGTGCAGCTTCTGCTCACTGCCTTGTCAATACGTGTCGGGAGTCACGTATTGACAAGGTAGTGAGCAGTCCCTGATGGGCGGAGTCTGATATCAGACTCCGCCCAACCGGGGACTTTCAGGCCCCTTATCTCCATTCAGAGGTAACGTTAGAAAACCGGACCAACGCAGATGCCCCTTTTCTTGGGCCTACATTCAGGTTCGACACTAATCGGAGGGGGTTAGGTTTAGCCTGGACACTGCCTTTAACCTGCCCCTAACATTCAAAAATCGCTCCTTTAGTGTGAGCATTGAAAAGCCTCTTTTTGCTATAGTGAGAATTTGAAGCCATACACTCCACCCCTGTGGAAATTATAGCTCTGAAAAGAGCCATCCAGATCCAAAATTTGCCGTCAAGTTGCGTGTGCCGCATAGTCGTGCAATCGCAGAAAGTCGGGCCGACAATCCAGAAAAACGGGAACCCTTCAGTAAAGACTGATTCTCTTCAAAATGTAAAGGCTGAGGTCTTGGGGTGGTGCGGGGGGTCTTTCAGGTTTTCAGAAAGGGGGGGGGGGTGCTCGTCTTTGAAAAATTTGTGCCTGAACTTCGGCTCAACACTGATTATAGTCAAACCCTAATATATTTTCTTTGAGAAAAAAAGGCTACAGAACCTTATATGTTTTTTACGCTTTGGAATATATGAGAGGGGGTGAAATAGATTATGTCAAATTTACTACAGCTACCTGAAGCAATGATTTTTTTCGAATTCGTAATCGAATATCGAAAAAAATGAAAATCGACACGCTACGATGATTGAGATTTTACTTAAATTTTTTTGGGAAGGTGGGAGGGAAGGGGGATAAAAATTGTTTTCGAATGAAAGGGTGCCGCGTCTTTGAAAAGCTTTTTGGAATTTCGATGTGGGCTTCTAACAGTGAAACTAGGAAAAGAGGACATAGCGGCAGCCGCACCTCCAAAATCGTTTCTCCAATATTTGATTCTCAAATTGATGTTTATTAACTAGAATTCATAGCCTTCTTTTCAAAGAGTTACATATACCAGCTTTTGTGATTTTACAGAAATGGTTCTTTGACGTTTAAGATTTCACTTTTATCAAAATGCGGTAGTAATTTGCTAGCAAAATTACTCTACAGTCATTTCGGTAATGAAAGCATGCATAGTTGCTTAGTAATTTTAGGAGACAATAGTACACCATCTTTCTTCAAGGATGTTCCCAACTGTGACTTTATAGAGTGGTTACCTCAAAGCGACATATTAGGTGGGTATAAAATAGACCTATATATCGACCCTCATTTTCAAATATTTTTACCTAGCTCATCCTCGACTGAAACTCTTTGTTATGCATGGCGGTATCAATGGGTTGGAAGAAGCCTTGTTCAGGGGAGTTCCTGTTGTGGTTATTCCAATGTTTGCTGACCAATTTCGTAATGGTCGAAACGTTGAAAAGCGTGGAGTAGGGAAGGTAATGTTTTATACGAATTACTGGAAAACAATGTAAAGTCTTTAGGGCTTTCTGAGTCTTCCATTCGGAAAAATGGTTTTCGGCCATAATGCAACCTTATTTAGGTGATTTTGAAACTGGAACTTTCCGAAGATAAAATAAGATCCGCCATACAAGAGATACTAAGTGATAATAGGTAACACGGGCATGCTATTGATCTGTCCCTGTCTTTAAAAAAATGTGGGGGAAAAATCTCTACTTTCAGTTACAAACAAAATGCTATGCGCATGTCGAAGCTAATGCGAGAGAAACCATTCACTGCCGAACAACGGCTTGTTCGGTGGACCAATTTTGCTGTCGAAAATGGTATTTTGGATGTTCTACACGTACAAGGCTCTCGATTGAATTCTATCGTTTACTTCAATCTTGATGTGATAGCCGTTGTTACGTTAATTATATGCTCGCTTTTGATTGTCGTTGTCAAATTGTCAAGAGCTATTAGAAGAGCACTTTTCGCTAGAAAAGTTAAACGAGAATAGTTAGCATTGATAGATTTGAGTTGGTATGAGAAGCAATTGTGCCTTAGATAACTTTACGTTTTCTGGATCTCATGTTTCTTCACTTCGTGCGTTATGCTGATGAAATTGCCTCTATAAAATTGTGATGATTGATGGTTATGCTTTGATCGTACCCTAACTTCACGACTATAGCCAGGGGTTTTTTCTAAAATTGATCGGCTCAAACAGCCAAAGGATTCAGCAACCCAAGCTCCCTCCATCGTGTTGCGTGTTACCTGAGAAAACCGTACGACATAGCCATCGTTTCGCGAGGCACAGCGAAACGGCTGAGCTTCTTGTATTGAAAACGAAGGAGGTGCGTCTTGTATCTGAAATTAGGGCAGTTCTGCTCAGACAATCAAAGGCCATGTCTTATCGCCGCCACTTCCGCTTCGCGCTGAAGACTTTATGGCAGCCCGCTCGCTGCCAGTTCTAGCAAAGTTCTCAGCGGGAAGCGACAGTGAGGTAATAAGGCAACGGCGGCTTGCTCGGCGCTTTTGGTGGGGCCGGCTGAGAGCCTTTGATTGTCTGAGTGATTGATAGTACTGGATGAACTCAAAGTAGTTGGGCAGTTGAAGGATAACTGCAACTTCCTCATGAAAGAGAACTGATCAGAGCTTTGAAACTAGAAAATGTCAGAACTAAATTTGTTCAGCCAATACCTATATGAGGTTATTCACATGTTCAATGATTTCCATACTTGCTAGAATGCAAAATCAATCACTTTGAACAAGTAACTATGAGCAACAGAGGTGCGATGGGCGGAGCCGGGCCCACCAAAAGTGAAGGTGGTCCCAGCTACCACTGGTCGGCCAAAAGTGAAGGTGGTAGTGCCGGACACTCACCTCCCAAAAACGTCGACCGGGGGGGGGGGGAGGAGCAGCATTAACGTCTATCCTCCCAGGTCATTGCCGCTAGTGCGCGGAAAATAAGCAAAACAAATGCAAAAGGGATCATTGATAGCATATTTTTATGTATACAGCGTCATAAATATCTAAAGTAAACGTGCCTATCAAATAGTGTATTTGGAAGTAGCTCAGCGGAACTGTGTAAATTTTATTAATTGAATTTTGTTATAATGTACAGCGAAGACAGTAGGTCGATCCAGGCAGTAATCGCCGAGAACCAGAATTTAGAATGATAAAATAATGAAAAATCGTGAAAAATTATTCCACTGTTACAAATCTGCTGGCTAAAGACCTCCGCAGTTGCGACTTCATAGGTTTTGAAGGGTAGCGCTGTTCTACCAGACAGTGAAAAAATCAGTTTGATTTGAGGAGTGGCCGCCGAGAACGAGAATTTTGAAAAACCTTAAAAATCTTCACAATTTTAGGTTGCTTAATGACAACTGACATTTAAACTCTTATAAATCCGGACTTTGAATGTGTGTGATGTTGCGACTTTTAGATTTTGTAGGGTGAAATTTGCCCTATCAGAATATGTTTTAGCTGTACGGATCCATTGAAACATCGCCGAGATCCAGGCTCTTAAAAAAGCAGGTAAAAAACCGTTTTTCAGCTCATAACTTCTTCAGAATTGCATAATTCATGTTGCGACTTCATAGGTTGGATTCTCCTCATCAAGAGCTTTTAAATGATATATAATATGTGGGGGATTCACGCCTCCCACGGCATATGCCCGGGGATGGAGTACCTCTCTTCACTAATTCCCCACTGGTGGCCTCCCGCCAATACATTGAAATGGGCGGGGTGGAGAATTAGTGAAGAGGAGTACTCCACCCTGGGGTAGAGCCGCAAGAAACATTGAATCCCCCACATATTATATATCATCTGAAAGCTCTTGAAGAAGAGAATCTAACCTATGAAGTCGCAACATGATTCATGCAGTTCTGAAGAAGATATGAGCTGAAAAACGGTTTTTTACCCACTTATTTAAGAGCCTGGATCTCGGCGATGTTTCAATGGATCAATACAGCTAAAACATATTCTGATAGCGCAAACCTCACCCTACATAACCTATGAAGTCGCAACATCACACACCTTCAAAGTCCGGATTCACAAGAGTTTAAATGTCAGTTGTCATTAAGCAACCTAAAATTGAGAAGATTTTTAAGGGTTTTCAAAATTCTCGTTCTCGGCGGCCATCCTCGAATCTTACTGATTCTTTCACTGCCTGGTAGAACAACACTTACCCTTCAAAACCTATGAAGTCGCAACTGCGGAGGTCTTCAGCCAGCAGATCTGTAACAGTGGAATGACTTTTCACGATTCTCATTATTTTATCGTTCGAAATTCTGGTTCTCGGCGGTTACTGCTTGGATCGACCTACTGCACAGATATACGCTCTTAATACTTTCTTTTACATTCCTTTTGCTTATTTTCCTTCTTTTGATCTTTGGCAAAAAAGTTTTCAAACCCAAAAGTGAAGGTGGTCACCCTGTACCAGCTCAAAAGTGAAGGTAGGCGGAGAATCGGCTCCGACTATCGCACCTCTGATAAGCAATATCTGCACGACAATACATGTGGGACCACTCAGAGTACCGCTGCTGCTTACAGTCAGCAAACCTACGACCAGTATTGAAAGTCAGAGGATATGGTCAATAGAAGTTTTGAGCCGGAAGTACTGTTATTTACTCCTCTATATACGGACCCACACCTAGCTTCCATCATAAAGGAGAACCTTGCGCTATACCCATTCATGTGCAGTTTACCTCAACTTTCTTCTGTCTTCAAGAAATATAGGCGAACGGGCAAATGCGTTTGCAACTGTATCTTGCTAGTTCTGTTGAAGAATGAGCGGTCATACCTTTGGTCGTGCCAGGTTGGAAGACTTTTTACGATTTTCACAAGACTGAAGTAGTGGTAGACTCCTTGATTGTAGATGAGCTAGAAGGGGAAGGAGAAAATAATTTCGCACTTATCATCCATCCTTGCATCATTCCCACAAAGGATCTGCCTTCGAATAAATCTTTATATTACAAAAAAGACAATTTTGACTTTTGTCCTTTTGAATCACGCAATTTATCTGAAATGTATTAGGTTGTATCCCATCTAATTTCTTTAGTAGGAAGAGGTCTTCCTCTTTGTAGAGGTTAATTAATGAGCTACAACTATACATTAACTGCAGAGATAAATGAAAAAAAACCACATAAGCTCAGATTATTTTGAGTTAGATTGCCAAAAGCCTGGAGTGCTGCAGAAAAATCTGAAATTGTCATTATATAAACTATGAACTGTTCTCTGCATCTGAGAGAAAATTGTGCTGTTTGGACGTTTCAGTGAAAAGTTATGATTTTTGAAGAAACAAATTAATGAAATTTGGAGTTTTCTAACATAAACTCGAAAACTATATCTTGCAGAGACGTTCAAACTGTACAATTTCTCTCAGATGCAGAGAATTGGTTATGAAACTGATACACTAGCAATTTCAGATTTTTCTGCGGCTATGCAGACTTTTGGCGACCTAATTTAAAATGGTCAAAGCTCAAGTGGTCTTCTTTTTCCATTTTTTTCTCTACGTGAATGTATAGTTATGTAATGTAGCTCATCGAGATACCTCTGCAAAGAGGAAGACTTCTTCTTTCTAATAAAATTAAAAAGAAGCAAAACCGTTAAGACAGCAAAGAGTTACAAATTTTCAAAAATGAAACGATAACAGAACTTTTGGGACAATCTAATAACCGAGTTTGTATGAGAGCAGCCTTATTAATGGAAAGTAAGCAAATGAAGGCCTTTATACTTATACCAAACTTTTGAACTTGGAGCATCATCTGTTGGAGCACCAGGAAAACTGAAGGTCATCCTCATGAAATAATGTTTTTCTTACATTTCTTGGCCTTTTCTAGTCAACAGTCAATATTTCGGCAAAATGCTCATTGAAAAAATTTTTTTGATACCGATTTTGCTGTGGCAGATTTTTTTCACTAGCCTCAGCCGGAATGTTTCGTGTGACTTAGAATTTTTTCAAAAAAAAAACCAAAAAGAAAATCTGGTGTATGAGAGTTAGCAAATAGTATACACTGAAGTACTTGCTGTTGTCCGCCATCATCTTTGTTATAAATCGAATACCCAAGATGATCAATGAATTTTGTCTGAAAGGCGCCGAACTTTTTTCATGCTCCAGGATTTTTTCATGCGGGAATGAGTGATTAGAGATAATTATCATGCTAAGGAACGATTTATAATACAGGGTGCGGCAAAAGTCTGGGAGCCTAACATTACAGTATTGCAATTACAAAGGTAGCACTTTATCTAGCTGGAAATGGCTGCCATATGTTTTTGTAAGATCGGAAATTAGCAAACTAGTACTTTTGCAAAGCGAGAAAACCAGAATTTTTAGTATTTACAATTTTTGCTATAGCTGCAAATGCTGTTAGTATTCTACGACACCTCGATGCACACAATATAGAAGAGGCTTTGCGCTATTGGATCGTAGTTTTGCTTTTGCCAGGAGCTGTTCTTGCATGGACGGAAAATAAAAGTTTGCGAATGTTACCTACGTGCCAGTGGAAATCCGTCTTCAGAACAAATCTAAAAGCTATAGAATGCTCAACAGGCACTAGGACCAAGGCTGTATTTTTTGCATACGTCTTCTAAATTAGAATCTATTGAAATTCGGCCATGGGAACACTTTTTATACTTTTTAAACGATAATTTTCTTTTTATACTTTTTAAACGATAATTTTAAGTTTTTATTAGGTCGTTCCGAAAGTTCTTTCCGTTTTTTCAACATATCATAAAAACGCGAGGAATGAATATAGGGAAACGCTTTGGGCACTCTCCGACGCAGTTTTTTCTGCTCTTTTCAGCCGACATATTTCTGAGCCGCTTGCTCTCGTGTTCCCTGAGATAATGGCCGAGATTTCGAACCCATCGATTTTACCATGTCCAACTTTGGCAATTTTTCGCAATCTTCTTTTCTAACTTTTGGAGGAGCTTTGATAGCAGTCAGATAGAGCAAACAAAGTGCAATGCAATGCAATTTTTTGACAATTTCAGCTAGCTTCCCATTATTTTTTGAGATAACTTTTTCAGAAGTCTTCACTTTTTCGAAGTCACAAAACACACAAACGCTCTGAACATCAACAAATCTTCCGTTTTCGGAACTTTCAAAAGTCGTTTATGATTGTATGCTATTTTTGCAAAGCAACTGAGCTTTTACCGCTCCGAAATATAAGATTTCGCATTTCACGGGTACCTCATGAGGCGCTTTCAAAATCAAGATTTTTGGAATTTTTATCGCCAAAGACCCCAAAAACTAAGAAGAAAAAGCACTCATTAGAAAGAGGAGAAAAAGCTGCATCGAATGACACCTTAGTTGTGCGCCGTTTTATGTTCTATGGCTTTTGGCATCCTCAAAAGTGGAACTTGATTGTATCAGAAAAATTATTCTAAAAATGTTTTGAGGCTAGCTATAGATGCCGAAAAATTGCATAAAATTGCACTTTGTTTGCACTATCCGAATGCTGTCAAACCTTTTCCAAAAGTCGAAAAAGAAGATAGTGAAAAATTGCCAAAGTTGGACATGGCAAAATCCATAGGTCCGAAAATTCGGCCATTATCTCACTGACCACAAGAGCGAGGGGCGCAAGAATATGAAAGTTAAAAAGAGGATGAAAAGTTGCGTCGTGTAGTGCCTTAAGCGTTTCTCTACCTTCATTCCACGTGTTTTTATGATAGGTTGAAAAAACGGAAAGAACTTTCGGAACGACCTAATATAAGCGCAATTGTAGCCAAAACTCCGGTATGCGACATACACATGTTTCTAATTGAAAATCCAATATTTTTATTCCTAAGCAATGCAAAAAATTCTTTTGGAGGCATTTTGTAGATAAAAGCTTGTTCTATCGTGCTGCACATTTGCCAAGGTAAAAGAAGCAGTTATTGCGAAGGCTTGGGGCGAAATTCATTACGACTACCTGCGTGCCATGACATGTGGACTTGCCAAGAATTTGTAGGGCTGCGTAGAAGCCAAAAGAGGCAGTTTTGCAATTCAAGAACTGGGCTGTATCTGCAATGGTTCGAATTATGCATGCACCAAATTTTTCGTTTTTAGGTACTTCTCTTCTCGTTTTGTACAAAAAAAGTACTAACAATAAGCTCCCAAACTTTTGCCGCACCCTGTTGATCAGTGATCCAACCTTTACTAGGCCAGACTTCAAGCAGGTAAGTTTTTGATTAACTAGTCAGTCACTCAACCAGCGCAAATCATTTCGGCAAAAATGGTGTAATGTGCAATTTTTGGCTTTGTTTTAGGTATGTTTTGTTGAATTGAAAGAGAGTAGAAGTGCAAGTGATCACGAAAACATGTGGACATATCGTTGTAATCAAATCACAACTATCCATTACTTCAACTATTTACTCCGTCTCCAGCGTGAACTTTTGTGTTCCAATTGATCCATCTAGTGACTAAAGGTAGAGTTAATCGACATATTGGTTGTGCTGCTCCGAATTTCCAAGCTTTGCTGTTTTCAATCAATTTTATAGCAAATGATTAACCAGTCTCATGAGTATTTTCTGAAAACAGGATGAAGCAAACCTCGTATTTGTTGATGATTATGGCCGCCGTAGAAGCTGGGAAGATTCTTGTATACAGCCCCTCTGTCAGCTATAGCCATCTGATTATGAATGGGAGAATAGCCGACACGCTAGTCAAAGCAGGACATGATGTGGTTGGTTGAAAATTGCTGTTCACCTATTTCTGTAACTTTGTTGCTAGGTTTTTTGTTCACATATAGCTCAATATGCGACCTTCAAGTAACTGGCTGGATAGATATATTTACCCAATATTGTCGTGAGTGAAGATCGCAATTTTATTGATAGCCCGAAAAAATTTTAAAGTCTTTTATGAATACTTAACGATGAGCGCTCATCTAATCAACATGCTGTCCAAAATTTGTCCACAATCTATTACCTGCTACCTTTATCGTACTCGCAGTCAACATGATCTTTCTTTACAAATACGAAATTTTGAAATAGTCATCTGCATGTTGTTATAGAAGTTGAAAAGTAGACCAGGGCATCAACACTATTCTTTTTGAACTTGAGTCAAACACTTTATAACATTTGCTAGAGATCTCGTAGATACGCTTTCATTCATACATGGATGCTCTGTTGCTACAGAAAACTTCAGTAAAAATTTTCTAGAAAGTTTCCACTCTCGAGACAGTACCACGAATTCTTCACCATCAGTAATTGTCTATGCTTGTTGCAAATGATCTTCAAAATCTAAAGTTTTTTTTACAAACACCTGTTCTCCCTCATAAAAAGAGATGTCCGTATACATTATACTAGCTGGCTTACCCGGCTACGCCGTATGTTCCGAATAGGAAATTCCATTTCTTAACCGATCCGGACCAAACTTGGCACACATACACTTCGGGCCCTGGCGGGTGTCACAGTCAACTTTTCGTTATCGATCGATGTCGATTTTATCAATTTTTTGCAAAATTTGAGCTAGGGGGCTGGAATTTGGTGGAGGGGTGTAATCGAGCATGCTGATCACCCCCACGGGGGTGATCAGCATGCTCGATTACCCCCCTGTGCCAACTCCCAGCCCCGTAGCTCAAATTTTGCAAAAAATCGATAAAATCGATATCGATCGATGACGAGAAGTAGCCTATGACACCCGCCGAGGCCCGAAGTGTATGTGTGCCAAGTTTGGTCCAGATCGGTCCAGAAATGGAATTTTCTATTCGGAACATACGTACATACATACATACATACATACATACATACATACATACATACAGACAGACAGACAGACAAACAGACATTCAGCTTTATATACAAGATTTATGCTATTAGGTCATCCCAAAAGTTTTTCCATATCAGAATTTTCACCAGCATAAGTCTGCTCTTCTTAGACTTCTGATGAGAAGCGGAGTACCATTCAGAAAAGTAAAGCAAGCTCTACAATATGACTTTCAAAAGTTCGTGCCAGGCTTGATCCGCATCGAGTTTCAGGACAAAATGGAAAAAATCCAAAATTCCGAAAAAACAAACAAAATCGCATCTTAGTTCAAAATTCTGCAAGGTTCCAACTTGCTCACGTATATATCTTCCCCACCAGACATTCATATATACACTTCCTGCATTTTTCTGACGGCTAGAAATCGAGAAAAAATAAAGCGCTTAATTTTTAAACTTGGCCTGTAATAAGTCTATGTTCCTCGCAAATGTGTCATTATATAGCTTATTCACTTAAGAATACTCCCACAAATTTGCACCCTTTTAGATGCCTTAGTTTTAGAGAATTATCGTTTTGAAGGTACGAATATGAAAAAACTTTTGGGATAACCTAATAGCTATACTGAAAACGGTAGAGCGCGCATAAGCTTTTCTGGAATTCAATTGGAGAATTCAATTGGATGAATTCTCAAATTTGCAACAATGGACCTTCGGTAGCGTGAAAACATTGGCATATGATTTACTAGAAAAAAGTAGAAATTACTATATTTCTCTTACTAATGAAAAGGACATTGGTATCGAGGCTTCCGTCATCTACATTGGCTAGCAGATGGTTCTAGCATAATTCAGGAAACGAGTACAAGTCTATTCTTGAAGAAATTATTTGAACAGAATAGTGTGCGCTGAAAAATTCAATTTCTAGTCTTTAGAATGAAATATTCTGGTAAAACGCCAATGTGAACGCGCATAATTTGTTCTAGGTGATGTTTATTCCTGAATACGTCAAAGCAACATCGAAATTTGATGAGACGCTGGCCAAAATTGTGAGGATGAACAACATCAGTAAGTATTTCGCTACCCATTCCCCCTCCCTTCCCCCATGAGAACAGGTTGCGAATCTTTGAATGTTGCTGCATGATTTTGAATTGCGCGAACGTTTTCATTCGCGTTTAATCAAAATTTATTGGAAATTTCAAAAACTTAAACAGCTTCCAAAAATTTTTGCGCAAATTCTAAAAAGCATGCCAGAATTTTTTTTTCGCAAGGAGTTCTTAAAGCCTGGCGCTCACAGGAAAAATTTTGTCCACCCTACTCTCAAAGTCTTTTCTACGTTTTATACCATCAACACTTTGACAATTCAACGTTGATTTGCTGTTTTGTTTGTGTTTGTCTCCCACCAAAAGGGGAACACGATCCAAACTTTCTAATATAATACTTAGGCTCAAAATTCGATGACGCAATGAGTGGCTTGGAGGAGCATCTAATGTCGAAGGTTTACGCAGGCTTTAGGGTTAGGCTGTATTTTACGTACACCAACCAGCACATGTGCGAAAGTGAGGTCTTTGCTTCAACAATCCATTTTAGCTTGAATCAGAATAAAGAAAGCCTGACAGGAAATCTTAAAGCATCGTAAACATTCAGAACTGATGGCACGACGACAAGAGTTGGAATATCTCAAAGATTACGGGTTTGATGCAGCTTTCACAGAACAGATTGACTTTTGCGGCGTTGGAGTCATAAGGTAGACTTGAGTATCTGGTCAAATGTTTTGAAAACCACTTTTAGGTATCTTGGTATTCAAAATCTGCTATGGATCTCATCAACACCGCTGATGGAAACTGTAAGCTACAACTTAGGTTCGTTCTGATGAGTGAAGAAGGTTATTTATCTAATTAAGATCAAAGGCAAACTTACAGGTGTACCTTCGCCCACATCTTATGTTCCAGTGGTGGAAGAAAGCGATAATGGAGATACGATGAGCTTTTGGAGAAGAGCGTTGAATATGTATATGTATATAGGAACAATCTATATTCATCGACGTGGAACCGACCTCACCACAGAGGTCGGCAACTAAATCCAAACAACTTGAGCTAAAATCCCAGATTTTTCTCATCAGCAAAGTTCCTTGCAAAATTGGAGGGTTTGGAAATACCACAGAGTCGCTCAAAGGCAGTGTCCCGGCAGATTTTGCATTTTCACCTTTCTGCATGTTTTAGGCAGTTTCAACATGTAGAACCCGAATATGAGCTTTGAAAGAGTAAAAAGACCTTTTTTGTTGCGTTTACCCAATTTCCAAAATGCTACTCGGACAAGAGTTTCGACAGAAAGTTGGGAGCTCCCGGCACGAAGACCCTGCTGCCTGTAATTTCCTTTGGATAGCATGCACAATGTGGAAGCCGTCGTGGGGTCTCGCGCCGAACATGGGGTTGTGCGCCTGTTCGAGGGCTATTTTTTCGGCGCGGGGAACATAAACCAGCCATAATGGGCCTGAAGGCTAGTGGGGTGACCAGGAATCCCACCACAGCTAAACCCCCCAGGGCGCGAATCTGCCTGGACACTGCCTTCAAAATCTGGGCTACTACAAATGATGCCCATTCAAATCACTAAGCAATAATAACCCCCCTCCCTCCCCCATTATTATATAACAGCTAGAACGCTTGATCCCGCCCTCTAACTTCGTTAGTTACTTTGAACTCTTCTCTCTTTTGCCAGAATGATGCCTTCAGGTATTTCGCAAAATCGACCCTGATTTTCCTCACGTTCGCGAAATTGCTGCTAATGCTAGCCTCTGCTTCGTGAACGCTGATGAGATGTTCGATCTTCCACGGCCAATCATCCATAAGCTAATTTACATAGGTGGATTGCATATAAGTAACCCTAAACCGCTGGACGAGGTTCGTAAACTTCCTTTTTTTCCATCAGTCACATTATTGTCTTCAGAAGTTCAACACTGTAATGAATAAAGGGAAGAAAGGAGTGGTAATCGTTTCACTGGGCACCGTTGTCCCCTTCCACGTTCTTCCCGAGGGAGTGAAATTAGGATTTGCAAATGTGGTTAGATCAATGCCTGATTACCACTTCATACTGAAAGTTAGCAAAGGTTTGATTGCACTTCACGTTTTTTTTTTGAGAATCGCAAACGATGCCAAGCTCTTAACTTCTAGCATGTTTTTTATTCTATCTTGGTTGAGTATTCGGAGCATGCGCTAGGCACGGATAAAAAGTTGAGGTGACTATGTGATCATCGACTACGAAAGTGCTTCTGATATGACAGAGCAACGCATACGTCTGGGATGAATATAATTAAGAAGATGGGAGACTTAGTCTAAGATTGCTAAAATAGCTGAAGAACACGTCGTGTGCAAGAATCAAAAGAACTCCGTGTGTGGACGTATGCTCCGAATAAGAAAATTTATTTCTGAACCGATCCGAAGCAGACTTTGCACACATACACTTCGGGGCCGGGCGGGTGTCGTAGGCTACTTTTCGTTACCGATTGATATCGATTTTATATTTTTGCAAAATTTGAGTGACAGGGTTGGGAGTTGGCACAGGCGTATGTGAGCATGCTGATTACGAATATGTTATTGGCAGGGCCGGGTTTGCTAGCTAGTATTCATATGTATCTTGAGGTAGATAAATACCATTAATTAGTGCACATAATCATAGAAACATTTTTCATTGATGCTGGATGCGTGCAGATAGAGGGCAGAAGTAGTAAACAGGCAATTTTCTCAAAATCCGCAGCCGCCACGCGATGGGTCCTAAGATGCCAGTCTCAGCCCTGCATCACCCTTCGCCTCCGCATCAAATAGCTCTCATCCTTCACAAGAGCCTTCTCATCACAGGCACTACTGTTGGGGTGGCGATGTCCGCCCAGGCGCTACGATTAAGATGTGCCTCAACACAATGTGTCAGGAAGGTTCAAGTCGAGTAGAACTGAAAGCGTCAAAGTGAGGCAATTCTGAGTGCGCCCACGGCCTAACACACTGGCTGTAGCACAAATCCATGGAGTTCAGATTCACTCCCCTAATGAGAGAGCGCTACATCAGCCCATCTGCAACAAACAGTGGCGGTCCCAGGATTTCGGACCGGGGGAGGAGGCGACATAATTTTTTTAAATGAAGATGCGTGGCGTTAGCCACGCATTCCAAAAATTTTTTTGGGTGCTTTTCAGAATTTTTGCGAGTCCCCAACCCCTAAAATCTGGAAAAAGGGGGTGTGGCGTCAGCCCCCCCCCCCCGCGAAAAAAATTTTTTATAAGGCTAATTTGAATTCTTGAAAAATTTTAAAATTCATTCTAATTCTTTACAAAAATAAACGAGTCGTTTGCACATTGTTGTAACGGGATACAAGGCCGGGCCTGATTCCATGTAACCAGTGTCAGAATTTACTATTGTCGACCATGTAAGGAGTACAGGGAGCGCTTGAACTTGCTGTTATTTGGTGAGGCTGGTGGATATAGAGCATTGTTAAAATATTATGCTTTACTAACAAGGTAGACAGTCATGATAATATGCAGGCAGGTGCTGTTATCAGCGCAAATCGTAAGAATAGCGTTAACGTGATGTTTGTTAACCATGTCATATAACCCTAATGCAGAACACAAGCACAGTCGATATTGACCATTTATGTTCATCTACAGTAAGCATGCAAAAAGGACTACAATGAAATGAGTATTAGTTTCGTAATAAGTACGTCGAATAATCCTTAATTTCGTAATAAGTACGTCGAATAAGTCTAAACACCAAGATCACCAAATTCTGAGGGTTCCAAATACTTACTACCCATATGAAATATCCGTTCCCTAACATAGTTAAGTTTGTTTCAAAATGAGGTAGACATCCTATTGCTTTCATTACAAATCACTACATCTTTCTGGTCCTAATTAGGAATCCCATTGCAAATGACCTCCATAAATGGAATCAGAACCCAAAATTCCATGTACTGCCGTTGTTCAGAGGTTATTTAAAGTGGGATTCTTGACTTAGGTGAAGAAAGGGTTGCATTTTTCAGCATAAAAAGGTAACTTATTGAAACAAAGTTGATCATGTCTGAAGTCACCACTTCACTTAGGAGCCCAATAGAAAACCTCAGAGTTTGCGAAAACCTGGACAAGTGGAGTTATCTGACATGAGCTGATTAATGCTTGGTAGGGCCTTTATCTTATGTGGGTAGATTTGTGGTAAGATAGTCCCACTGAGACATAACGTAGTGGGAAGGATCGTACCTAGCAACCGTATTTCACTCCTCTTGCCCGACCTTGAGTCCAATCCATGACAAGAGGCAGGACGGTGTTTTGAAACAAACTGACGCTGCTCAATACTTTTCATACTTTTGTTGCTTATCCATTAGTCAGCTGTAGAAACTTATTTTTGCTCAACAATGACTTTTAAATGGATTCAAAAGCATTGTCATTAACATCTCCCCTTCAATCACTCGATGTTAAAAGTATGCACATTTTCCGGTTTCTAGGTGATACCAGTACATCATCTTTCTTCGAAAACGGATCCAATTGTGACTTTATTGAGTGGTTACCTCAAAGCGACATTTTAGGTGAGTATCAGAACAGTTTTTCAGAAATGTATTACTCATCCTGAATCTCTGCATAGCCCACCCCAGATTGAAGCTTTTTGTTACACACGGCGGCATCAACGGGCTGACAGAGGCTCTACTCAGAGGAGTCCCACTTGTGGTCATTCCGATGTTTGGGGACCAATTTCGCAACGGGCGGAACGTTGAAAAGCGCGGAGTGGGAAAGGTGTTGATATTATACTATTTCAATAGCAACTGGTACTTTTTATTGCTAACCCTTTCGACTATTGAACTTATCGGAAATTACGATAAAAGATGATCGCTTAGGTACTTCCAAAATGGGCACTATCGGAGGATGCGATAAGAGCTGCTATACAGGAAGTACTGAATAATGATAGGTAAAGTAGAACGAGTAGCCAGAGTTTGCTTTGAACATCCATTGTCTATATTTTAGCTACAAACAGAATGCTCTTCGCATGTCAAAGCTGATGCAAACTAAACCATTTTCTGCGGAAGAACGTCTCGTTCAGTGGACCAATTTTGCTCTGAAAAATGGTGCATTAGATGTTTTACACGTAGAAGGCTCTCGGATGAATTCTATAGCATATTTTAATATTGATGTGATAGCTTTCATTTTGTTGATCATGTGCTTAATTTCTACTGCTGTTGCTAAGTTGTTATTAGCCATTAGACGAAGATATCTCATTGAGAAAGTGAAAAAGAATTAGTAAATTATGAATATGACTTTGATTGCATAGCTGTGTAGCAGTGGCGGTCGCAGGATTTCGGACCGGGGGGCGGCGACAAAAATTTCGCGACCCATTTTCGGAAGAGGGGGCGCCCCCCTCCCCTCGCTGTGTAGGGATTAATGCTGGACTAAAGCGCAAATTAAGGAGCGAGAAAGCGGTTTTGTTTGCTGCGGGCATACGAGACGAGGTCTTTACAACGTTGGAGACAAGCACATCCGCTCAACTGATACTGCTTTTGTGTTTCAAACCGGCTTTGTGTTCTTTGTGATAGATCTCATGTTGTTTGGATTTCGTGCATCATCACTGAAAGTATTTTGCAAAGAACTGATACCCTCAACATTTTGCATATTCTCGCGGCCGTGATTGTTCTTCGAGCGTTCGTCTAAAAAGTGGCCAACCTGCTTCCAAATATCTACTGCGGACCGCAAGAATTCAGCAACTATCCGATGCCTTTGATAGATCACATGGCCGCCTACCTCCGGCGACAGAGGTACCATCAACGGTTATTAGCCGAGTTTGGGGTACTTCCTCTCTGCGGAATGTACCTACGAGCTGTGCGGTCCTTCACAAAGGACCGTGCGATCCTCAACATTTTTTCATATTTTCGCGGAAAGTCCACGAGAATGCGACCGCTGGGCCGCAAATAATCTAAGAATAATCTCTACGCGTTCGCCCAAAAGCCTAACAATCTCCCAAATAGCTGCAAGCAGACCACAAGAACACAGCGAACTATTTTTCAGGCACCCGCTTGCCAATAAATTGCATGGCCGTCTACTCCCGGCAATTCTTCGTATGTCCTTGTGCGAAAACATCCAAGCATGTTGCAACTCGTCCGTTAATACGATACTGGGTTCTAGTGTGGAGGCGAACTTCTCAGCCGTCACTGAATCATTTGCGCTGCCGCTTGGGCAGTTTCTTAGTTAGGGCCCCAAAAATACTTTCCAGTGAGATCCCCACTTGTTTGGATTTGCCTGGATACTACCTATAATAACGTGAGATTGTTTTTGCTGGCAATCGTAGGGGTGTGGGGCGTAACTCACATGAAAACACTATTTTATGCTGTTTGATACGTCCTGTGAATTAGCAAGCAAATCGTACTCTTATTTTCTGTCGGAGGCTAGACCGATGAGACTGTGTAAAAAAAATAATACTCGTGTTGAGGCATACGATAATTTACTGTTTTTCCCTTGATTTAGGACGTCTTATAATCGTTTCGAATAGAAAAGGAAATAAAATTGTGCTATCAAAGACTAATTGGACATAAATGTCAAGCAGACGACCCACCTTGAAGAGATGTGTTTTATATAGAAAGTGCATAGAACTAGAACTTTTTAGTGCACCCGCTCTTATCGCCTTCACTCCGTTCTGCACAAACAGTCTGTTCT
This sequence comes from Cylicocyclus nassatus, assembly GCA_958299035.1. Lineage (NCBI taxonomy): Eukaryota > Metazoa > Nematoda > Chromadorea > Rhabditida > Strongylidae > Cylicocyclus > Cylicocyclus nassatus. The sequence goes on from CATQJL010000001.1 coordinate 3,366,260, forward strand.
GTCATGCCGCTGCAGAACTGACTATGAGGCAGCTACTATTATTGTCTCTATCCGTTTTTATGAGTGATGCTGGTAAAGTACTGATGTACAGCCCAGGTATCAGTTATAGTCATTTGATTGCTAATGGAAGAATTGCTGATGCACTTGTGAAAGCCGGACATGACGTGGTAAGTAAGTATCAAATGCAGCATAAACCGATTGCTCATTTAAGTCTGTGCATAAACAGAGTAAAAAAAGCTTCAAAAGCCTTGAAATTACATTCCAAGACCGTCTATAAATTTTGGCATGTTATGTAATCTTCGAATGCTGTAGCTAAGCCCAAGATTGTTGTAGAGATCTATACTAACTTGTTTCGCGTCTCTCTTTTGTTTTTGGCTCAATCAGCTATTGGATTGTATTGATGTCGTGGCGACTGAGCATTTACGAGGACAGATTACAAATACCTAATCCCTGCTCTGAAGAAGACGCAGACGCCAAAAAGTCAACCTGTTAATCCGTGCAGCAATCTTAGCCTTAGCTACAACGTTTATTGGAGATTACACAGTTCTTAAAATTGCACAAGAAATTTGCTTTTTTTAGGTCATGTTCATTCCGGAGTATGCCGCATTGGGTAACTTTACTGGAACAAAGCTTGCAAGAGTTATAAGGATGGACAACATTAGTATGTGCATATTCTATATTGAAATGTCTCAAATTCATAAACGAATCGCCTGCCATAACCACTCGTGCCACCTTTATCTTGCCATTCGTACGTTTCGATTGGAAAACGTCTCGTCAGCGCACAGAAGACAACTATCTATTATATTAGTTCCTGAAAAAAATTCTTTGGAGTTAAAAAGATCTTATGCGTGCTATTGCACAGCTTAAACCTATCTTTAAATGGTAATCAAAGTGAGAAAGTTTCAAAAAAATTTTGGCAAAGAATGCGGGCCGATAACTACTTTCCTCTTTTTTCCAGCCTTAAAAAGCACTTATTTTGCTCTTTTGAAAAGAGTATTGCAGTTACTGTAGAATGCTTGCGCACTGAGGAGGATGTAATCAAACTATATCACTTTGTGCAAAGTTGGTATCTTTTCGCCAAAGTTTATCAGTGATAAAAGAGTTTTATCAATACTTGAGTAAATGAAGGTAGATCTCTACTAAACTTGGTGTGGAACTAGTAAATAGACATAGAAGACGCTCTGCGAGTTCTTTTGTCGAGAAGATCTCCGGTGGTCTGCCATATGTTTGCAGTGTCACCGACCAATTGCTGATCAACTATAGCGGAAGTGATCAGAGTGATCATAAGATGTCGAAAATCATCAATGTGTTGAAGTTTTGTACATGTGTTACACATTTCAGCGCCCTACTGTGCTCAAGTTACTGCAAGTCTAATGTGCAGTGGTGGTCGAGTGGATAAGAGGTCAGCTTTATGGGCGAACGATTGCGTGATCGAATCCTGCTACTTGAAGTATTTTTGCATCGTGTTGAGATCTGTGTCATTTGCATAACCACAAACATTTTCAAATAAAGTACCGACGCTCATACACACCATATTAACATTCAATAATGAAATGCAAATTTGGAGAACACATGGGGATTTGAACTCAAACTTCATTTTCTCCTTGGTCAGGAATCTTGCTACTGCGCCATCGCGTCACTGACGTGCGAAACCTACGAGGTTATCATAATATGTTTGATATCACATATGATCAAACTGTGAAGCTTGTTTGTTGAAATAGCGTTCAATCTAACTCGAACTTTTCATCGAAAAGACTGTGAAAAGGAAAATCCCACAATTCCGGCTTTATAAATTCGGTTGCAATTGCGCAACATTTCAAATTTCAGCATTTATTCAAGAGCAACTGTTGCTAAAAGACTGTAAGCTGGCTGGCAGAAAAAAAGGCTAAAATTCTGATTTCATATGTACTAGAGTAGATCATCACCTTAATATTAGACTAATGATGTTTCAATGCTGCTTCTTTTAAATCGGCTCCAGGAGTTGTACCTGCTATCCACAAACATTTATCAAACCAAAACTCTCTAAACAGATTTTGGGTGAAAGAGTTCATACATATCAAAATCGCTGTGCATGTTTCTGAAACTCATCCTTTCCAAGCAACTGCAAGATAATCGTGGTGGTTAATCGCAATCTACGTCTTTGATAGGCACCGAGAGGTCTATCGATTAATTGCCAGCGGTAGTCTTATCCATGTGCCACCAACGCTAATGAAACAGCAGAAGTCATCAAAACATATCTAGGCGTTTCGGATCTCAACATCCCATGTAAGAAATAGCACTTGACAAACAACGAATGTACAATGATGGTTGATTGGATATGATATCGGTCCCATGAGCGCATGCGTTCGGGTTCAAGTCCTGCTACTTGAACACATTTTTGCACCTTTATAGAAAGAAGGTATTAATTCGCGTTTGCATAACCTGAAAGCTTCTTCAAGTCAACTAGCAGAGCTTTTGCAATAATTTCGTAATCATTTTTGAAATGCAAATTTGACAAGCGCGTAAGGATTCGAACTTTCAAGTGTACCATCTTACCAGTCGCGACTCCTGCTACTGCGCCATGCGTGTCACTTAATATGCAGGATCTGAAGACTATTGAAATCTCTTCATGGTATATATCTTGAATCATGGTGCGCATTTAGCGTTTGTTGTTGTTTTGTTTTACACGCAAACTTTACAGGTTTGAAAAACTGAATACAACATGAAACGTAATTAGCATTTCTACATAATTCACAATTGCACTGAAGATCAAATTTGATAAATCTATATCAAATACTGGAGAAATACTATAATGGAGAAATTAATGTTTACTAGATTATTTCCACCTCATTATTGAGGTAATTGATGCTGCGCGGCGGTTCCTTTCATGGCTGCCTATGATAACGTATCGCGGATATACAGGAAGATACCAGATTTTAGCTTACCTACGATAAGCTATCTGCGGCAACATGTCATAGAATAAAGAAGAAGTATTCTGATAGCATATCATAGAATACAGGAAGGATGGTATAAATAGACATTTTGCAGCACAATCATCCTGTAAGATATTGCTTTTTAGCTCACTCTTGTTCGTCATCTTCCCATTTTTGAGCCTCGAAGTGCTTTCAGTGTTTTGTATGTAAAACTTTTATTCTCCTATAATGCAACTTTCACAATCCTCTCTCATTCAGCTTAGAGAGTTCTGCAACTAATGTACTATGTCACATACCTCCTCAGCTTCTTTGGACTCCATTGTTAAACATAAACATCTATTGAGCCAATGAGTGGCGAGAAAAAATAAAATTATCATTTTTATTCAAAGTTTTCTTAGAATAAAGAGAAAATAATAGATTTTTCGCACAAATCCTCTTAAACCACACTACAACGCCTTTCGTAACAGATTTAACAGAGTAGCAAATAAAATTATCATTTTCATTCAAAGTTCTCTTAGAATAAAGAGAAAATAATAGATTTTTCGCACAAATCCTCTTAAACCACACTACAACGCCTTTCGTAACAGATTTAACAGAGTAGCAAATAAAATTATCATTTTCATTCAAAGTTCTCTTAGAATAAAGAGAAAATAATAGATTTTTCGCACAAATCCTCTTAAACCACACTACAACGCCTTTCGTAACAGATTTAACAGAGTAGCAAATAAAATTATCATTTTCATTCAAAGTTCTCTTAGAATAAAGAGAAAATAATAGATTTTTCGCACAAATCCTCTTAAACCACACTACAACGCCTTTCGTAACAGATTTAACAGAGTAACAAATAAAATTATCATTTTCATTCAAAGTTCTCTTAGAATAAAGAGAAAATAATAGATTTTTCGCACAAATCCTCTTAAACCACACTAAAACGCCTTTCGTAACAGATTTTTTGGGAAGCAACGAATTTGGCAACATAACAGAGTGAATTTATGGTCTGTTTCTTTAAATTTTTACGCTGACCTTCCCTGATATTCATTTATGAGATTCTTCATTTATTCATCGATTTTATTGATTTTTTGAGCATTTCTGACCAGAAAGCTGGGAGTTGGTACAGGGGGGTAAGACTGTATCTTGATTCTAGTAATGATATTCATTTATGAGATTCTTCATTTATTTATCGATTTTATCGATTTTTTGAGCATTTCTGACCAGGAAGCTGAGAGTTGGTACAGGGGGGTAAGACTGTATCTTGATTCTAGTAATGATATTCATTTATGAGATTCTTCATTTATTCATCGATTTTATCGATTTTTTGAGCGTTTCTAGCCAGAAAGCTGAGAGTTGGTACAGAGGGATAAGACTGTATCTTGATTCTAGTAATGATATTCATTTATGAGATTCTTCATTTATTCATCGATTTTATCGATTTTTTGAGCAATTCTGACCAGAAAGCTGAGAGTTGGTACAGGGGGATTAGACTGTATCTTGATTCTAGTAATGACATTCATTTATGAGATTCTTCATTTATTCATCGATTTTATCGATTTTTGAGCATTTCTAGCCAGAAAGCTGAGAGTTGGTACAGGGGGGTAAAACTGAATCTTGATTCTAGTAATGAGATTCATTTATGAGATTCTTCATTTATTCATCGATTTTATCGATTTTTTGAGCATTTCTGACCTGAAAGCTGAGAATTGGTACAGGGAGGTATGACTGTATCTTGATTCTAGTAATGATATTCATTTATGAGATTCTTCATTTATACATCGATTTTATTGATTTTTTGAGCAATTCTGACCAGAAAGCTGAGAGTTGGTACAGGGGGGTAAGACTGTATCTTGATTCTAGTAATGACATTCATTTATGAGATTCTTCATCTATTCATCGATTTTATTGATTTTTTGAGCAATTCTGACCAGAAAGCTGAGAGTTGGTACAGGGGGGTAAGACTGTATCTTGATTCTAGTAATGACATTTATTTATGAGATTCTTCATTTATTCATCGATTTTATCGATTTTTTGAGCATTTCTAGCCAGAAAGCTGAGAGTTGGTACAGAGGGGTAAAACTGAATCTTGATTCCAGTAATGATATTCATTTATGAGATTCTTCATTTATTCATCGATTTTATCGATTTTTTAGCATTTCTAGCCAGAAAGCTTAGAGTTGGTACAGAGGGGTAGGACTGTATCTTGATTCTAGTAATGATATTCATTTATGAGATTCTTCATTTATTTATCGATTTTATCGATTTTTTGAGCATTTCTAGCCAGAAAGCTGAGAGTTGGTAGAGGGGGGTATGACTGTATCTTGATTCTAGTAATGATATTCATTTATAAGATTCTTCATTTATTCATCGATTTTATTGATTTTTTGAGCATTTCTGACCAGAAAGCTGAGAGTTGGTACAGGGGGGGTAAGACTGTATCTTGATTCTAGTAATGACATTCATTTATGAGATTCTTCATTTATTCATCGATTTTATCGATTTTTTGAGCATTTCTAGCCAGAAAGCTGAGAGTTGGTACAGGGGGGTAAGACTGTATCTTGATTCTAGTAATGACATTCATTTATGAGATTCTTCATTTATTCATCGATTTTATCGATTTTTTGAGCATTTCTAGCCAGAAAGCTGAAAGTTGGTACAGGGGGGTAAAACTGAATCTTGATTCCAGCAATGATATTCATTTATATAATTCTTCATTTATTCATCGATTTTATCGATTTTTTGAGCATTTCTAGCCAGAAAGCTGAGAGTTGGTACAGAGGGGTAAAACTGAATCTTGATTCCAGTAATGATATTCATTTATGAGATTCTTCATTTATTTATCGATTTTATCGATTTTTTGAGCATTTCTAGCCAGAAAGCTGAGAGTTGGTAGAGGGGGGTATGACTGTATCTTGATTCTAGTAATGATATTCATTTATAAGATTCTTCATTTATTCATCGATTTTATTGATTTTTTGAGCATTTCTGACCAGAAAGCTGAGAGTTGGTACAGGGGGGGGTAAGACTGTATCTTGATTCTAGTAATGACATTCATTTATGAGATTCTTCATTTATTCATCGATTTTATCGATTTTTTGAGCATTTCTAGCCAGAAAGCTGAGAGTTGGTACAGGGGGGTAAGACTGTATCTTGATTCTAGTAATGACATTCATTTATGAGATTCTTCATTTATTCATCGATTTTATCGATTTTTTGAGCATTTCTAGCCAGAAAGCTGAAAGTTGGTACAGGGGGGTAAAACTGAATCTTGATTCCAGCAATGATATTCATTTATATAATTCTTCATTTATTCATCGATTTTATCGATTTTTTGAGCATTTCTAGCCAGAAAGCTGAGAGTTGGTACAGAGGGGTAAAACTGAATCTTGATTCCAGTAATGATATTCATTTATGAGATTCTTCATTTATTCATCGATTTTATCGATTTTTTTAGCATTTCTAGCCAGAAAGCTTAGAGTTGGTACAGAGGGGTAAGACTGAATCTTGATTCTAGTAATGATATTCATTTATGAGATTCTTCATTTATTTATCGATTTTATCGATTTTTTGAGCATTTCTAGCCAGAAAGCTGAGAGTTGGTAGAGGGGGGTATGACTGTATCTTGATTCTAGTAATGATATTCATTTATGAGATTCTTCATTTATTCATCGATTTTATCGATTTTTTGAGCATTTCTAGCCAGAAAGCTGAGAGTTGGTACAAACCGAATCTTGATTCTAGCAATGATATTCATTTATATGATTCTTCATTTATTCATCGATTTTATCGATTTTTTGAGCATTTCTAGCCAGAAAGCTGAGAGTTGGTACAGGGGGGTATGACTGTATCTTGATTCCAGTAATGATATTCATTTATGAGATTCTTCATTTATTCATCGATTTTATCGATTTTTTGAGCATTTCTAGCCAGAAAGCTGAGAGTTGGTACAGAGGGGTAAAACTGAATCTTGATTCCAGCAATGATATTCATTTATGAAATTCTTCATTTATTCATCGATTTTATCGATTTTTTGAGCATTTCTGACGTGGAAGCTGAGAATTGGTACAGGGGGGTATGACTGCATCTTGATTCTAGTAATGATATTCATTTATGAGATTCTTCATTCATTCATCGATTTTATCGATTTTTTGTGCATTTCTAGCCAGAAAGCTGAGAGTTGGTACAGGGGGGGGGGGGGGGTAAGACTGAATCTTGATTCCAGTAATGATTTTCATTTATAAGATTCTTCACTTATTCACTGATTTTATCGATTTTTGCAATTTACGTTTTGAAGCGCTGCGAAGTGATGTGGAATGGTATCAGATTTTGCTGATTACCGTCAGAAAATTATCATATCGATTTTATCGATTTTTGGAAACTTGCGTTGAAGGAGCTGAAAGGTGATTGATACAGAGGGGTAGGAGTGAACCTTGGTAGCAATAGCAGTTTTCATTTTTCTAAATACTCAATTTTATATCAATTTCATCGACTTCTCGCAAACTTAGTGCTTTATGCTTATCGCACCATGGAATTCATCAACTTGCAAGTTATTTATGGTCATGTGTTTTGGATTTTTTGCATGTTTTTTTCATTACAACGATAGTTTCAGATATTAAATGGCGTTTCTATCTAGTACTATTTTTTACATAATTGCTGCCGGTTTTCTGAATAGAGTTCAAGGAGTCTTCTTAGCTTCTAAGATTGACGGCGCCTCAACCACAGGATTGCCAATATTAGACGGAGTTACTCTGAAGGCTTTTCATGACAACGGAATACACGGTGAGGTGGTTGGATTCGCTGCAAAAGAAGAACGAGAATGTGGCATCGTCGTGCTAGGTATGTATTTTGATTAAATCGTTTGGATTGAAAGGTAGATAGTAGCCCTGGACAATTGTAATGCACGTTGCTACTATAGCGTCGGCAGGTGTTGAAAATTCTGCATTTCCAAAGCTGACCAACCTTATCAGAGTTGTAAAGAAGCTAAATTACGTGACTTGTCTAAATTAGCTCTATGGCGCTATCACAAACATATCCTCTGTATCATATGGTGTGAACCCGACTCGAGCGGTTTCGGCTTGGCCGCTTCGGAGGACACGCTCGCGTCGCGTTTGCGAACCTGGTGTTTTCTGACCATTCCCACGCTTTATTCAACAAGCAAATTTTGCCTTAAGCCTCTTATCACGCTCAAGCGCGGGAAAATGATTAGACGATGCGTTCGGGAACGAGTGCAAGGTCCAAGCGAAGCGGCCGAACGAAATCTCAATTATTCACCTCGAGCTAACTTTATGTAAGTGAGACAGAAGGCACATGTAATCATATGGACGTCCTAGCAATCTATTATTTTTACAGATTACTCGAGCTACATTGACGGAAGAATGTTTGACCAAGTACTCGAACCATTTGAGAAATCTTTGAACATTAGTAGTACTCTCAATGAGGAGTTAAGAATGAGGGTAAGAATTTTGATTTTAGCATTTGAGAGTGGCAGTTGAGTGTTACAAACTTTTAAAATGTATTCAGGTATATAGAACAATGAAAGAGGACGCTTTAAATCTGCATCTCCAAGAAATGGAAGCAACATTCAACAAATACAGAAGAATAACACCTCATTACAAGTAAGCGTTTTGAATGAACTATGTGAAAAAGGTACACGCATGCTTTAGTACGGGACAGGTTGAGTTTTTTCCTGGAATAGGAATCGTCGCTTTTGGGGTAGGGGTCGGTCTTGGAGAGCTTGCATACCGTGAAATTAAAGCCTTGATCTACAAATATTCGGAGGAGGAGCATCAGCAAAAAGTTTGTGCTATTGCATAGTTTTAGCTTTTTGTCACCAGATGCTATAAAATTACAGCGACTGATGAAACAAGTCCTTGAGATGAAATCGCAAATGCACAATTTGGCGGAATTTTTGGAATTGAAAACTTGCATGTGAGTGCTAAGTCATGCTTGCCGATTTTTCAACTTTTTGTATAAAAAAATATCCATGTAGCACTTTAGGATTCGTTTTGAATTCGTGTTCGCTCAAGTCAGATCACGATTGCTAATGGCGATAGAAGCCGCTCTCACCGGGCTATTCAATTACGGTCGCGTAACACATCGTGTGATCAACCATCATGGTGAGAGCAATCTTCTTTCCGCCATTGCAAATCTGATGGGTTTGGAAAGGTTCAATGCTTCCGTTCTCAAGAGTAGATTTGATGTCGCTGGTGATACATTGCGAGCAACGGTACTATCGATGAACAGACGTGTCATGGAAGTGAAAGTGAGCGGTCCTGCAAGTGTTATACACCAAATAAATAAAATAGTTTAGATTTGCTATCCAGTCAGTTTGGAAAAAAATGTAGGGTACCTCACACGAATTGTACCACTTGGCGGATTTAGTGAAAATATGAAGAAGTACTCAAGCCATGTCCTTGGCGCTCATTACATCATACCAACATCGATGCTAGTGAGCAATGTGAGTGCGCTCGAAGAAGTAAGCAACGTTGATGAGTGCAGTACCTTATCGTCCACTCTTCTGTGCAAGACAAAACCGCAAACTACATGCGGTTTACATTCTGGTAATCGAGATGGTTGCACTGTGGTCGAGCACAATTCCACCAATGATGAAGTGAGTTTCAAAGACTTGTCCATGCTACACAGAGTGTTAGAAAATCTTAGTACATATGTTTTAGTTTACGCTGATCGTCCCACTGTTGAAGACAGTGGTGGTGATTACGCGAATGAAACGCATGTTCTATAAAAAACAAGACAATGAAGCGTTTCAATCACTCAAAATTGAGAAGCCTATAATCGTGGTGGAAATACCGCAAGGAGCAGAACTGCATATAGGTTCGATGAAGGTAGCTTCGCGAGTGAAGACAGGCAACTTGACCATGGAGTTAGCGATAGCTTTACCTGTTAGTAAATATATATTATATATATATATATTTTACTTACACCATGAGATCACACGCGCTTTTATAACTTTTAGTCAAATCATACGCCTACGAAGCCTGATAATCAGCACAATGAAGACAATGATCGCAACCTGAATTTTGCAGAAGATGATGGATGCAAGTACAGTAAAACATTTCCTATTTTATTTATTTATATTGTGCTTATGCTTATTATTTTTGCCATTTTTTATCACCACCGTCAATTGCATAGGCTAAATAGGAGGTGTGAGCAAAGAATCAAACTAATTAGAGAATCGCTTAAGGAACCGATTAGTATTGTAGCAATTGAGTAGTTGTTATTTGAAATTGTTGTTAATATTTGTTAGCAGTTACGATAAAAAGTTTTTCCATTTTTCTTCCCTGCATGCCTGAAATGTACATTATCTTTTGATTACTTTCCACATATTCAGCAAATATATTCTTATAGCCAAAATCTCTTTCTTTCTAGAAGCATTAGAATTCTTGCTAGATCGGTATTAAAAATGGCTTCCCGTCTTCGTTCATCCTCTAGATATCACGAAGTTCTAGAAGTGGGAAATGCAGCGAAGGCAAATCTAGATAGACTCAAGAGCGAGCACATCATAAGGTATACACCTGAGACGTTGCACGAAGGTTTGTGAAGTATCACAGTCCAATTTTATGATATGTTTGTCATCACAAAAAAATTTTTTGCAGACATGTTTTATCCTAAGAATCCCAATGAGGGTGCGAATTACTGTGTTGTATGTGGCAAACAAGGCGAATACCGATTTGCCGAACATCTTAGAAGAGCGCATAGTGAACTTCTTAGAAAAAATACATTGGATTATAAGGTACGTTATACACGACCTACTCCTTGTGCTATTGCTTTAAATACAATTTAGATTGTTATGCAGCTCGGGCGTGGCATCACACAGTATATGGGAAGAGCAAAGATAAACCTAAACGATGTTCGCAGACCAGTGACGGAAGGCGAATGGGGAGTGTATAATGACTTTGTACATCAACTCAGGAAATGCGGTATACCGACGGATGGTGTAAGTTTACTTACTGCATCAACAGTCTTTTATTTTGATCTTTATTAATAGCTAATTTTGCGAGTTAAACGGATTTTAGGGTTATGAGGATAAACGCATTGATCGATACAAATATGTGCGCAAGGACGAGGTGGAGATGTTGGTTAATGAGGCCGTAAGTGCAAATAATGACCACTGATTGCGTTGCAGAATACTGCTTGAAACTGCTTTTTCACAGGTAGCAAGATGTCGAGTCCGTGGAGAGATTGTAGCGGAAGCGCAGGCGGGAATAGATGCAAACAGAAGTTCTATTGCAGAGGGACGTTCACAGGCGAACGAAGATTGGGTATGTGCAAATCTTTTGCAATTCCGTCGGATAGAGTATGTAAATAAATTTACCAACAGATTCAAACGCAATTATCTATATCCAAAAAGCACAACGCAAGCAACGTAGAATCCAACACTCCTCTTTCTCAAATCAAACAGAAGACAAAAAGGGGATTGCCTGTTGCGACGTCTTCACAGAAGCTGGCAAAAGACGTTGCACCGACGAATACAGTGGAAACAGATCGAGTGCAATTGGACAGCCCTAGTTCTGCGGAAGTATCAATAGAGGAGATTTCGCCCCCTGTGTTACCCGTAACTTTCGCATCACCGCGTGTGGACAGACATTTATTATACACTTGTTTTGGCGACGAACAATATTCAGGTTAGTACAAAATCTAAATTCCTTGTGCCCTAGAATTTTCATTTCGAAACATGCTTCCGTTGAAGGTGATGCAAATGTTGCTGACATATTCAAAATGGCACCGAAAAAGGATTATATGTTCTATCATGAATTAGATTCCTTTGACCCAAATTATTTCGAACAAAACTACACGCCAAAAAACGAGCATGGTAAGCTCTTGAACGTAAAAGTAGCAAAAAATGTATTCAGTTACAGAACGAAAATTGGATAAGAATCTCAAATTTTGGCGCAAGGTAGTACGAGAATCACATCCGCTGCTGCAACAATTTGCGCAAAGTATTCAAGATAAACTGGTATCGTTTAAATTATTATGATACCTATGGTAGATAATATTTATGCTATGTATTTAGCCAAATATTTCGAAATATACGGGAAAACCTGCTAAGGGAGGCATTTGGGGCTATGTACAGTACATCGACCGATTTATGCTTGTAGCTATGCGATCTCGGCAGAGGTAATTATGACGAGTTCATCTTATAACGAAGACTTTTGTTAAATTCAGTATCGTTCCAGCTTTTTTTGCAAGAAAAAAAGAACAAAATTGTTTTCTTCGAGTTTATGTGCTTAAACCAAAATTTGTTAGCTTCCAGCCAGTTGTCAAATGGCACAATATCTAAAATTCAGAATGGGAGAGATCGTTACAGTCGACGACGCCATATACTCAAGTGAAATCTTTTTACCGTATATGGAGCGTTTAAAAGCAGAAGGTGTCAAGCTCGATCTACGAAGGATGATAACAAAGGCGGTATCCTCTTTTTGGAGATTTTTGTCGATCCAACTAGAAAAAAGTAAATTTTTACTTTATGATTTCGTGGATAGCTATAAAGCATGCATACACCTATGTAATCATTTAGGAGCAGGGCGACAGCGTGTGCTAGACCTAAAACAATACAAAAGAAAGATAGCTTATCAGTTTAGATCACACAACGAAGAAGAAAGGATAACCATGTCACTGAAGGGTATTGTGCCACAAGATAAACGTGTAAGCTTCTTTATTAAATTTGTGCATGATCATAAAGTCCATCGTATATTCACCCTTTTTTTTAGCAAGACGATATAATGTATTGTGTGACAAGAGCTATTGTTGATCATCGAGGGATTGCCAAGAGCGTCGACAAGATTATGGATAAGTTCGAACGAGACGGAATGTTATATCCCGCTCAATACAACTATGTGATGGGGTCAGTTAAATCAGTTAAACGTCAAGATATCCAAGCATATGAAGATTTTGCTATTTAGTGCACTCTGTGCATACATAGTACATTGTAATACCAGCAGAAATGAAGTCATCTATAAAATGATGTATGGAAGCATACATGCACCTGAAATGAGGAAAAGGCCTGTATCAAAGTTCGGGCAAGCTATTGATTTTACGGGATTGCAATGCATAAACATAGATTGGGAGGACGACGAAGGAAAGGAAGGCAATAAAAAGAAGATCACGGAAACACTCTGGGTAAACTTGATTCAAATGATTTAATTCCTCATTTGATTGTTCATAAAGTTAAGTATACGTTTCAGGTAGGGTGCTACCCTTACCCAAAAATCAGGGCTTCCTATCAAAAAACAGCATACGGAGGTCAATATTTTGTATTGGACAAGAAATCGAAGAAGTGGATCGATTACTATACAAAATTGAGAGATTTGTACGCTGCATTACATTACATTACTCATGTTTTCATGTAAGACTATTGAAATTCATTTAGTGTGATACAAAAACACGAGCTGGTAGACATGAAAAAGCCTGATGCGCCGTTCTTTCTTCAGTATAGAGGAAAGCCTGTGGAGAAGTCAACAGTTTCGCACTTGATGAAGCAATTTTTGCGTGATAGTGGCTTTACAGAGTTACACCTCTCATGTAATATGGTGAGCAGTATATCTTACAATTTTTGTAACGAACGAATTTTTGTATGAGGCGAAGCTGAAGTTCTAAATTCGTTATCAGACAAGACACGCTGTAGCTTCGCGACAGTATGAGGATTACTACCGTCGGGAGATGGAGAAACTGAAGGGCGCTGATAAGGATATGGCGAGAATGGCAGGTGCGTTAACGAAGCTAAGATACCGTTATAGCGCTTGCTGAAGTTCAACGGAAAATCAGAGGATTAAAGAGAATTATCGTTTTTGATTCGCAAATTTCACTTACACCTCATCGCTTGCCATTCTAAATTATTGCATTCCAAACAAATCCAAATGCTTTCGCGCTTGCAGTTCAAGCCATGTGTTATCGTCGTGTACGTCTTTAGTGCGCAAATAAGTGATTGATTCTGTCGACGCTATATGCTAAGTTCAAAGATTGAGCCATGTACATAGTCAAGGAAACGCAAATGGTACATTAAAACAGAGGTTATTCTTAACTTTAACCTCTACCAACTATAGTGCTAATGTCCTTCGATTAGATCTAAAATTTCAGCACATTCGCAAAAGATTCAACTAAAAGCGTATCAAAATGAGTACATGATCAGTTGCGCTCATGGTTATGTGAAGGCTCGGCAGCTTGCCAAGAGGGAAGAGGCGGAGAATTTTGATACAATTCGGCGAGTACAGGGCATGTTCAAGCTTGCAAAGTGAGTGGCATCGTCATTCCATGGTTGCTTACTGCATTCTGGTTCAGTTTGACACGTCGTTGTAAAAATGTTGCACCCGAGATTGTCGTAGATGAGCTGGAACTAGAAGACTCTAACGATGTGTCTTCTGAATCTGAGGAAGAGCACGAAATTGCAGACGTGCCGGAGGAGCAAATGCCCGGGCCTTCTTCACGCCCTGGTGCGTTACGCATTAACTTTCAGGAAAGGAGTCGAGGACTTTTCAACATAACATTTAACTCCTCTCAAATTTGTGGGTGACTAGCATATTTTAGATGCAGTACGACAAAGATCGGAATCAACATCAGACGCTGAGCAATCGCCGAGGAAACGTTCCAAAACGAGCAGCCTCAGGAAGGAATCAGATGAAAAGAAGAGCAAAGCACTAGTGCAAAAATCCGAAAGGGAGCCACAGATTGTCACATACAGCTCCGACTCCGATGAGATTGAACTTTAACTTGTTTTATTAGTTATGTGTTTGTATATATTGTATATGTGCTAATTTCTGTTATTAGCTATGTGTTTGTATATATTGTATATGTGCTAATTTGTGTTATTAGTTATGTGTTTGTATATATTGTATTGTATGTGCTAATTTGTGTTATTAGTTATGTGTTTGTATATACTGTATATGCATAAACCTAAATACCTTTCAGGCGTTGACATGCTTTATGAGGGCCCTTCTCATCCTTCTGACATTCCCCTATTTTCCTAGACATTCTAAAAAAATTTCAAAAGTTTTCCAGAACGACTGATGGTCCCCGATCATTCAAAATCTGCAAGCTACTATTTCTCAAACCTTAGATACACCAACTAAGGCGATAGCATCTCTTAGACCCTTTTGCCTTCTTGCCTTATCTTCCCAACACTTACCTATTTCTCTAGACTTTTGTATTACCTTACAGTTTTTTGAACATTCGGAACATACCAGTTTTGAACATTATTCAAAAGCCTTAACTATTTCAATTAAGGCCCTAGCATGTCCTAATCTCTTTTGCATTGTTCTTCCCGACATTCCCCAATTTTTCCCGATTTAAAAAAATTTTTTTTGAAATTTTGGTCCGTCACTTACATAATAATAAGTGATTTTTTCACTCCCAATGTATTCGCGTTAACCAGCGAAAATTCACCATTATAGGCTGTGCAATATATTGCACGATGATACAATATATTGCAAAATCTCTTATTTATTGGATGAGACCCATTGGAAAATTGAATAGCTCAACCAGGAATCTTTACCTCGCCGTACCGGGCCCCGCATCAATCCCTTCCCCTCAGGCCAAGCTCCCCCCGGACCAGTTTGACA
Organism: Cylicocyclus nassatus; assembly: GCA_958299035.1. Lineage (NCBI taxonomy): Eukaryota > Metazoa > Nematoda > Chromadorea > Rhabditida > Strongylidae > Cylicocyclus > Cylicocyclus nassatus. The sequence goes on from CATQJL010000001.1 coordinate 3,381,735, forward strand.
TGGAAAATTTTTTGGTCATAGCCCCGCCCCCCTAGCTCCGCCCATTCTCGAGTTATGGCGTGTTTTTGAACCGGGTTTTTTAGAACTCGCTCCAGAGTGATCCTAAAATTCTGAAAAAATAATATCATAGTTAGGCATAGACTAGATGTATGCATGCAAAATTGCAGACCTCCAGCTTTACCGTAAACCGTTATCTGAAAAACCAAGTTTTTGCCAATTTCTGAAAATTCTATTTTTTTGAAAATCACCTACAATTCACCAAAACTTCGCATCAAATAGAAAGTTTAAGAAGGCAACCCATAATATTTTTAAATTTCATCATACATACTGCGTCTGAACACATTTTTTCTGAATTTTTATATCAAGCTCCATTCTTTTTCAAAAACTATTAGATTGGTTCACACCTATACGATTGAGTCCAAAATTGGGGTAAAGATTACGATTACGAGCTAGCATGCATATAGAAAGTTTTGACTTTTTATCTGCATTCAGTGCAAAGATCGAAGGTGCGTCCTATTGCACTCAAAGCGTGCAATGGCCCGCAGTGCGTGCAATGGCACGCACGGCTTACCCGACTCGTGCAAATGCACGCTCGCGCGTGCAATGGCACGCATGGCGGGCTATGGAACGCAGGAACATACCTATTATATTAGTTCCTGAAAAAAATTCTTTGGAGTTAAAAAGATCTTATGCGTGCTATTGCACAGCTTAAACCTATCTTTAAATGGTAATCAAAGTGAGAAAGTTTCAAAAAAATTTTGGCAAAGAATGCGGGCCGATAACTACTTTCCTCTTTTTTCCAGCCTTAAAAAGCACTTATTTTGCTCTTTTGAAAAGAGTATTGCAGTTACTGTAGAATGCTTGCGCACTGAGGAGGATGTAATCAAACTATATCACTTTGTGCAAAGTTGGTATCTTTTCGCCAAAGTTTATCAGTGATAAAAGAGTTTTATCAATACTTGAGTAAATGAAGGTAGATCTCTACTAAACTTGGTGTGGAACTAGTAAATAGACATAGAAGACGCTCTGCGAGTTCTTTTGTCGAGAAGATCTCCGGTGGTCTGCCATATGTTTGCAGTGTCACCGACCAATTGCTGATCAACTATAGCGGAAGTGATCAGAGTGATCATAAGATGTCGAAAATCATCAATGTGTTGAAGTTTTGTACATGTGTTACACATTTCAGCGCCCTACTGTGCTCAAGTTACTGCAAGTCTAATGTGCAGTGGTGGTCGAGTGGATAAGAGGTCAGCTTTATGGGCGAACGATTGCGTGATCGAATCCTGCTACTTGAAGTATTTTTGCATCGTGTTGAGATCTGTGTCATTTGCATAACCACAAACATTTTCAAATAAAGTACCGACGCTCATACACACCATATTAACATTCAATAATGAAATGCAAATTTGGAGAACACATGGGGATTTGAACTCAAACTTCATTTTCTCCTTGGTCAGGAATCTTGCTACTGCGCCATCGCGTCACTGACGTGCGAAACCTACGAGGTTATCATAATATGTTTGATATCACATATGATCAAACTGTGAAGCTTGTTTGTTGAAATAGCGTTCAATCTAACTCGAACTTTTCATCGAAAAGACTGTGAAAAGGAAAATCCCACAATTCCGGCTTTATAAATTCGGTTGCAATTGCGCAACATTTCAAATTTCAGCATTTATTCAAGAGCAACTGTTGCTAAAAGACTGTAAGCTGGCTGGCAGAAAAAAAGGCTAAAATTCTGATTTCATATGTACTAGAGTAGATCATCACCTTAATATTAGACTAATGATGTTTCAATGCTGCTTCTTTTAAATCGGCTCCAGGAGTTGTACCTGCTATCCACAAACATTTATCAAACCAAAACTCTCTAAACAGATTTTGGGTGAAAGAGTTCATACATATCAAAATCGCTGTGCATGTTTCTGAAACTCATCCTTTCCAAGCAACTGCAAGATAATCGTGGTGGTTAATCGCAATCTACGTCTTTGATAGGCACCGAGAGGTCTATCGATTAATTGCCAGCGGTAGTCTTATCCATGTGCCACCAACGCTAATGAAACAGCAGAAGTCATCAAAACATATCTAGGCGTTTCGGATCTCAACATCCCATGTAAGAAATAGCACTTGACAAACAACGAATGTACAATGATGGTTGATTGGATATGATATCGGTCCCATGAGCGCATGCGTTCGGGTTCAAGTCCTGCTACTTGAACACATTTTTGCACCTTTATAGAAAGAAGGTATTAATTCGCGTTTGCATAACCTGAAAGCTTCTTCAAGTCAACTAGCAGAGCTTTTGCAATAATTTCGTAATCATTTTTGAAATGCAAATTTGACAAGCGCGTAAGGATTCGAACTTTCAAGTGTACCATCTTACCAGTCGCGACTCCTGCTACTGCGCCATGCGTGTCACTTAATATGCAGGATCTGAAGACTATTGAAATCTCTTCATGGTATATATCTTGAATCATGGTGCGCATTTAGCGTTTGTTGTTGTTTTGTTTTACACGCAAACTTTACAGGTTTGAAAAACTGAATACAACATGAAACGTAATTAGCATTTCTACATAATTCACAATTGCACTGAAGATCAAATTTGATAAATCTATATCAAATACTGGAGAAATACTATAATGGAGAAATTAATGTTTACTAGATTATTTCCACCTCATTATTGAGGTAATTGATGCTGCGCGGCGGTTCCTTTCATGGCTGCCTATGATAACGTATCGCGGATATACAGGAAGATACCAGATTTTAGCTTACCTACGATAAGCTATCTGCGGCAACATGTCATAGAATAAAGAAGAAGTATTCTGATAGCATATCATAGAATACAGGAAGGATGGTATAAATAGACATTTTGCAGCACAATCATCCTGTAAGATATTGCTTTTTAGCTCACTCTTGTTCGTCATCTTCCCATTTTTGAGCCTCGAAGTGCTTTCAGTGTTTTGTATGTAAAACTTTTATTCTCCTATAATGCAACTTTCACAATCCTCTCTCATTCAGCTTAGAGAGTTCTGCAACTAATGTACTATGTCACATACCTCCTCAGCTTCTTTGGACTCCATTGTTAAACATAAACATCTATTGAGCCAATGAGTGGCGAGAAAAAATAAAATTATCATTTTTATTCAAAGTTTTCTTAGAATAAAGAGAAAATAATAGATTTTTCGCACAAATCCTCTTAAACCACACTACAACGCCTTTCGTAACAGATTTAACAGAGTAGCAAATAAAATTATCATTTTCATTCAAAGTTCTCTTAGAATAAAGAGAAAATAATAGATTTTTCGCACAAATCCTCTTAAACCACACTACAACGCCTTTCGTAACAGATTTAACAGAGTAGCAAATAAAATTATCATTTTCATTCAAAGTTCTCTTAGAATAAAGAGAAAATAATAGATTTTTCGCACAAATCCTCTTAAACCACACTACAACGCCTTTCGTAACAGATTTAACAGAGTAGCAAATAAAATTATCATTTTCATTCAAAGTTCTCTTAGAATAAAGAGAAAATAATAGATTTTTCGCACAAATCCTCTTAAACCACACTACAACGCCTTTCGTAACAGATTTAACAGAGTAACAAATAAAATTATCATTTTCATTCAAAGTTCTCTTAGAATAAAGAGAAAATAATAGATTTTTCGCACAAATCCTCTTAAACCACACTAAAACGCCTTTCGTAACAGATTTTTTGGGAAGCAACGAATTTGGCAACATAACAGAGTGAATTTATGGTCTGTTTCTTTAAATTTTTACGCTGACCTTCCCTGATATTCATTTATGAGATTCTTCATTTATTCATCGATTTTATTGATTTTTTGAGCATTTCTGACCAGAAAGCTGGGAGTTGGTACAGGGGGGTAAGACTGTATCTTGATTCTAGTAATGATATTCATTTATGAGATTCTTCATTTATTTATCGATTTTATCGATTTTTTGAGCATTTCTGACCAGGAAGCTGAGAGTTGGTACAGGGGGGTAAGACTGTATCTTGATTCTAGTAATGATATTCATTTATGAGATTCTTCATTTATTCATCGATTTTATCGATTTTTTGAGCGTTTCTAGCCAGAAAGCTGAGAGTTGGTACAGAGGGATAAGACTGTATCTTGATTCTAGTAATGATATTCATTTATGAGATTCTTCATTTATTCATCGATTTTATCGATTTTTTGAGCAATTCTGACCAGAAAGCTGAGAGTTGGTACAGGGGGATTAGACTGTATCTTGATTCTAGTAATGACATTCATTTATGAGATTCTTCATTTATTCATCGATTTTATCGATTTTTGAGCATTTCTAGCCAGAAAGCTGAGAGTTGGTACAGGGGGGTAAAACTGAATCTTGATTCTAGTAATGAGATTCATTTATGAGATTCTTCATTTATTCATCGATTTTATCGATTTTTTGAGCATTTCTGACCTGAAAGCTGAGAATTGGTACAGGGAGGTATGACTGTATCTTGATTCTAGTAATGATATTCATTTATGAGATTCTTCATTTATACATCGATTTTATTGATTTTTTGAGCAATTCTGACCAGAAAGCTGAGAGTTGGTACAGGGGGGTAAGACTGTATCTTGATTCTAGTAATGACATTCATTTATGAGATTCTTCATCTATTCATCGATTTTATTGATTTTTTGAGCAATTCTGACCAGAAAGCTGAGAGTTGGTACAGGGGGGTAAGACTGTATCTTGATTCTAGTAATGACATTTATTTATGAGATTCTTCATTTATTCATCGATTTTATCGATTTTTTGAGCATTTCTAGCCAGAAAGCTGAGAGTTGGTACAGAGGGGTAAAACTGAATCTTGATTCCAGTAATGATATTCATTTATGAGATTCTTCATTTATTCATCGATTTTATCGATTTTTTAGCATTTCTAGCCAGAAAGCTTAGAGTTGGTACAGAGGGGTAGGACTGTATCTTGATTCTAGTAATGATATTCATTTATGAGATTCTTCATTTATTTATCGATTTTATCGATTTTTTGAGCATTTCTAGCCAGAAAGCTGAGAGTTGGTAGAGGGGGGTATGACTGTATCTTGATTCTAGTAATGATATTCATTTATAAGATTCTTCATTTATTCATCGATTTTATTGATTTTTTGAGCATTTCTGACCAGAAAGCTGAGAGTTGGTACAGGGGGGGTAAGACTGTATCTTGATTCTAGTAATGACATTCATTTATGAGATTCTTCATTTATTCATCGATTTTATCGATTTTTTGAGCATTTCTAGCCAGAAAGCTGAGAGTTGGTACAGGGGGGTAAGACTGTATCTTGATTCTAGTAATGACATTCATTTATGAGATTCTTCATTTATTCATCGATTTTATCGATTTTTTGAGCATTTCTAGCCAGAAAGCTGAAAGTTGGTACAGGGGGGTAAAACTGAATCTTGATTCCAGCAATGATATTCATTTATATAATTCTTCATTTATTCATCGATTTTATCGATTTTTTGAGCATTTCTAGCCAGAAAGCTGAGAGTTGGTACAGAGGGGTAAAACTGAATCTTGATTCCAGTAATGATATTCATTTATGAGATTCTTCATTTATTTATCGATTTTATCGATTTTTTGAGCATTTCTAGCCAGAAAGCTGAGAGTTGGTAGAGGGGGGTATGACTGTATCTTGATTCTAGTAATGATATTCATTTATAAGATTCTTCATTTATTCATCGATTTTATTGATTTTTTGAGCATTTCTGACCAGAAAGCTGAGAGTTGGTACAGGGGGGGGTAAGACTGTATCTTGATTCTAGTAATGACATTCATTTATGAGATTCTTCATTTATTCATCGATTTTATCGATTTTTTGAGCATTTCTAGCCAGAAAGCTGAGAGTTGGTACAGGGGGGTAAGACTGTATCTTGATTCTAGTAATGACATTCATTTATGAGATTCTTCATTTATTCATCGATTTTATCGATTTTTTGAGCATTTCTAGCCAGAAAGCTGAAAGTTGGTACAGGGGGGTAAAACTGAATCTTGATTCCAGCAATGATATTCATTTATATAATTCTTCATTTATTCATCGATTTTATCGATTTTTTGAGCATTTCTAGCCAGAAAGCTGAGAGTTGGTACAGAGGGGTAAAACTGAATCTTGATTCCAGTAATGATATTCATTTATGAGATTCTTCATTTATTCATCGATTTTATCGATTTTTTTAGCATTTCTAGCCAGAAAGCTTAGAGTTGGTACAGAGGGGTAAGACTGAATCTTGATTCTAGTAATGATATTCATTTATGAGATTCTTCATTTATTTATCGATTTTATCGATTTTTTGAGCATTTCTAGCCAGAAAGCTGAGAGTTGGTAGAGGGGGGTATGACTGTATCTTGATTCTAGTAATGATATTCATTTATGAGATTCTTCATTTATTCATCGATTTTATCGATTTTTTGAGCATTTCTAGCCAGAAAGCTGAGAGTTGGTACAAACCGAATCTTGATTCTAGCAATGATATTCATTTATATGATTCTTCATTTATTCATCGATTTTATCGATTTTTTGAGCATTTCTAGCCAGAAAGCTGAGAGTTGGTACAGGGGGGTATGACTGTATCTTGATTCCAGTAATGATATTCATTTATGAGATTCTTCATTTATTCATCGATTTTATCGATTTTTTGAGCATTTCTAGCCAGAAAGCTGAGAGTTGGTACAGAGGGGTAAAACTGAATCTTGATTCCAGCAATGATATTCATTTATGAAATTCTTCATTTATTCATCGATTTTATCGATTTTTTGAGCATTTCTGACGTGGAAGCTGAGAATTGGTACAGGGGGGTATGACTGCATCTTGATTCTAGTAATGATATTCATTTATGAGATTCTTCATTCATTCATCGATTTTATCGATTTTTTGTGCATTTCTAGCCAGAAAGCTGAGAGTTGGTACAGGGGGGGGGGGGGGGTAAGACTGAATCTTGATTCCAGTAATGATTTTCATTTATAAGATTCTTCACTTATTCACTGATTTTATCGATTTTTGCAATTTACGTTTTGAAGCGCTGCGAAGTGATGTGGAATGGTATCAGATTTTGCTGATTACCGTCAGAAAATTATCATATCGATTTTATCGATTTTTGGAAACTTGCGTTGAAGGAGCTGAAAGGTGATTGATACAGAGGGGTAGGAGTGAACCTTGGTAGCAATAGCAGTTTTCATTTTTCTAAATACTCAATTTTATATCAATTTCATCGACTTCTCGCAAACTTAGTGCTTTATGCTTATCGCACCATGGAATTCATCAACTTGCAAGTTATTTATGGTCATGTGTTTTGGATTTTTTGCATGTTTTTTTCATTACAACGATAGTTTCAGATATTAAATGGCGTTTCTATCTAGTACTATTTTTTACATAATTGCTGCCGGTTTTCTGAATAGAGTTCAAGGAGTCTTCTTAGCTTCTAAGATTGACGGCGCCTCAACCACAGGATTGCCAATATTAGACGGAGTTACTCTGAAGGCTTTTCATGACAACGGAATACACGGTGAGGTGGTTGGATTCGCTGCAAAAGAAGAACGAGAATGTGGCATCGTCGTGCTAGGTATGTATTTTGATTAAATCGTTTGGATTGAAAGGTAGATAGTAGCCCTGGACAATTGTAATGCACGTTGCTACTATAGCGTCGGCAGGTGTTGAAAATTCTGCATTTCCAAAGCTGACCAACCTTATCAGAGTTGTAAAGAAGCTAAATTACGTGACTTGTCTAAATTAGCTCTATGGCGCTATCACAAACATATCCTCTGTATCATATGGTGTGAACCCGACTCGAGCGGTTTCGGCTTGGCCGCTTCGGAGGACACGCTCGCGTCGCGTTTGCGAACCTGGTGTTTTCTGACCATTCCCACGCTTTATTCAACAAGCAAATTTTGCCTTAAGCCTCTTATCACGCTCAAGCGCGGGAAAATGATTAGACGATGCGTTCGGGAACGAGTGCAAGGTCCAAGCGAAGCGGCCGAACGAAATCTCAATTATTCACCTCGAGCTAACTTTATGTAAGTGAGACAGAAGGCACATGTAATCATATGGACGTCCTAGCAATCTATTATTTTTACAGATTACTCGAGCTACATTGACGGAAGAATGTTTGACCAAGTACTCGAACCATTTGAGAAATCTTTGAACATTAGTAGTACTCTCAATGAGGAGTTAAGAATGAGGGTAAGAATTTTGATTTTAGCATTTGAGAGTGGCAGTTGAGTGTTACAAACTTTTAAAATGTATTCAGGTATATAGAACAATGAAAGAGGACGCTTTAAATCTGCATCTCCAAGAAATGGAAGCAACATTCAACAAATACAGAAGAATAACACCTCATTACAAGTAAGCGTTTTGAATGAACTATGTGAAAAAGGTACACGCATGCTTTAGTACGGGACAGGTTGAGTTTTTTCCTGGAATAGGAATCGTCGCTTTTGGGGTAGGGGTCGGTCTTGGAGAGCTTGCATACCGTGAAATTAAAGCCTTGATCTACAAATATTCGGAGGAGGAGCATCAGCAAAAAGTTTGTGCTATTGCATAGTTTTAGCTTTTTGTCACCAGATGCTATAAAATTACAGCGACTGATGAAACAAGTCCTTGAGATGAAATCGCAAATGCACAATTTGGCGGAATTTTTGGAATTGAAAACTTGCATGTGAGTGCTAAGTCATGCTTGCCGATTTTTCAACTTTTTGTATAAAAAAATATCCATGTAGCACTTTAGGATTCGTTTTGAATTCGTGTTCGCTCAAGTCAGATCACGATTGCTAATGGCGATAGAAGCCGCTCTCACCGGGCTATTCAATTACGGTCGCGTAACACATCGTGTGATCAACCATCATGGTGAGAGCAATCTTCTTTCCGCCATTGCAAATCTGATGGGTTTGGAAAGGTTCAATGCTTCCGTTCTCAAGAGTAGATTTGATGTCGCTGGTGATACATTGCGAGCAACGGTACTATCGATGAACAGACGTGTCATGGAAGTGAAAGTGAGCGGTCCTGCAAGTGTTATACACCAAATAAATAAAATAGTTTAGATTTGCTATCCAGTCAGTTTGGAAAAAAATGTAGGGTACCTCACACGAATTGTACCACTTGGCGGATTTAGTGAAAATATGAAGAAGTACTCAAGCCATGTCCTTGGCGCTCATTACATCATACCAACATCGATGCTAGTGAGCAATGTGAGTGCGCTCGAAGAAGTAAGCAACGTTGATGAGTGCAGTACCTTATCGTCCACTCTTCTGTGCAAGACAAAACCGCAAACTACATGCGGTTTACATTCTGGTAATCGAGATGGTTGCACTGTGGTCGAGCACAATTCCACCAATGATGAAGTGAGTTTCAAAGACTTGTCCATGCTACACAGAGTGTTAGAAAATCTTAGTACATATGTTTTAGTTTACGCTGATCGTCCCACTGTTGAAGACAGTGGTGGTGATTACGCGAATGAAACGCATGTTCTATAAAAAACAAGACAATGAAGCGTTTCAATCACTCAAAATTGAGAAGCCTATAATCGTGGTGGAAATACCGCAAGGAGCAGAACTGCATATAGGTTCGATGAAGGTAGCTTCGCGAGTGAAGACAGGCAACTTGACCATGGAGTTAGCGATAGCTTTACCTGTTAGTAAATATATATTATATATATATATATTTTACTTACACCATGAGATCACACGCGCTTTTATAACTTTTAGTCAAATCATACGCCTACGAAGCCTGATAATCAGCACAATGAAGACAATGATCGCAACCTGAATTTTGCAGAAGATGATGGATGCAAGTACAGTAAAACATTTCCTATTTTATTTATTTATATTGTGCTTATGCTTATTATTTTTGCCATTTTTTATCACCACCGTCAATTGCATAGGCTAAATAGGAGGTGTGAGCAAAGAATCAAACTAATTAGAGAATCGCTTAAGGAACCGATTAGTATTGTAGCAATTGAGTAGTTGTTATTTGAAATTGTTGTTAATATTTGTTAGCAGTTACGATAAAAAGTTTTTCCATTTTTCTTCCCTGCATGCCTGAAATGTACATTATCTTTTGATTACTTTCCACATATTCAGCAAATATATTCTTATAGCCAAAATCTCTTTCTTTCTAGAAGCATTAGAATTCTTGCTAGATCGGTATTAAAAATGGCTTCCCGTCTTCGTTCATCCTCTAGATATCACGAAGTTCTAGAAGTGGGAAATGCAGCGAAGGCAAATCTAGATAGACTCAAGAGCGAGCACATCATAAGGTATACACCTGAGACGTTGCACGAAGGTTTGTGAAGTATCACAGTCCAATTTTATGATATGTTTGTCATCACAAAAAAATTTTTTGCAGACATGTTTTATCCTAAGAATCCCAATGAGGGTGCGAATTACTGTGTTGTATGTGGCAAACAAGGCGAATACCGATTTGCCGAACATCTTAGAAGAGCGCATAGTGAACTTCTTAGAAAAAATACATTGGATTATAAGGTACGTTATACACGACCTACTCCTTGTGCTATTGCTTTAAATACAATTTAGATTGTTATGCAGCTCGGGCGTGGCATCACACAGTATATGGGAAGAGCAAAGATAAACCTAAACGATGTTCGCAGACCAGTGACGGAAGGCGAATGGGGAGTGTATAATGACTTTGTACATCAACTCAGGAAATGCGGTATACCGACGGATGGTGTAAGTTTACTTACTGCATCAACAGTCTTTTATTTTGATCTTTATTAATAGCTAATTTTGCGAGTTAAACGGATTTTAGGGTTATGAGGATAAACGCATTGATCGATACAAATATGTGCGCAAGGACGAGGTGGAGATGTTGGTTAATGAGGCCGTAAGTGCAAATAATGACCACTGATTGCGTTGCAGAATACTGCTTGAAACTGCTTTTTCACAGGTAGCAAGATGTCGAGTCCGTGGAGAGATTGTAGCGGAAGCGCAGGCGGGAATAGATGCAAACAGAAGTTCTATTGCAGAGGGACGTTCACAGGCGAACGAAGATTGGGTATGTGCAAATCTTTTGCAATTCCGTCGGATAGAGTATGTAAATAAATTTACCAACAGATTCAAACGCAATTATCTATATCCAAAAAGCACAACGCAAGCAACGTAGAATCCAACACTCCTCTTTCTCAAATCAAACAGAAGACAAAAAGGGGATTGCCTGTTGCGACGTCTTCACAGAAGCTGGCAAAAGACGTTGCACCGACGAATACAGTGGAAACAGATCGAGTGCAATTGGACAGCCCTAGTTCTGCGGAAGTATCAATAGAGGAGATTTCGCCCCCTGTGTTACCCGTAACTTTCGCATCACCGCGTGTGGACAGACATTTATTATACACTTGTTTTGGCGACGAACAATATTCAGGTTAGTACAAAATCTAAATTCCTTGTGCCCTAGAATTTTCATTTCGAAACATGCTTCCGTTGAAGGTGATGCAAATGTTGCTGACATATTCAAAATGGCACCGAAAAAGGATTATATGTTCTATCATGAATTAGATTCCTTTGACCCAAATTATTTCGAACAAAACTACACGCCAAAAAACGAGCATGGTAAGCTCTTGAACGTAAAAGTAGCAAAAAATGTATTCAGTTACAGAACGAAAATTGGATAAGAATCTCAAATTTTGGCGCAAGGTAGTACGAGAATCACATCCGCTGCTGCAACAATTTGCGCAAAGTATTCAAGATAAACTGGTATCGTTTAAATTATTATGATACCTATGGTAGATAATATTTATGCTATGTATTTAGCCAAATATTTCGAAATATACGGGAAAACCTGCTAAGGGAGGCATTTGGGGCTATGTACAGTACATCGACCGATTTATGCTTGTAGCTATGCGATCTCGGCAGAGGTAATTATGACGAGTTCATCTTATAACGAAGACTTTTGTTAAATTCAGTATCGTTCCAGCTTTTTTTGCAAGAAAAAAAGAACAAAATTGTTTTCTTCGAGTTTATGTGCTTAAACCAAAATTTGTTAGCTTCCAGCCAGTTGTCAAATGGCACAATATCTAAAATTCAGAATGGGAGAGATCGTTACAGTCGACGACGCCATATACTCAAGTGAAATCTTTTTACCGTATATGGAGCGTTTAAAAGCAGAAGGTGTCAAGCTCGATCTACGAAGGATGATAACAAAGGCGGTATCCTCTTTTTGGAGATTTTTGTCGATCCAACTAGAAAAAAGTAAATTTTTACTTTATGATTTCGTGGATAGCTATAAAGCATGCATACACCTATGTAATCATTTAGGAGCAGGGCGACAGCGTGTGCTAGACCTAAAACAATACAAAAGAAAGATAGCTTATCAGTTTAGATCACACAACGAAGAAGAAAGGATAACCATGTCACTGAAGGGTATTGTGCCACAAGATAAACGTGTAAGCTTCTTTATTAAATTTGTGCATGATCATAAAGTCCATCGTATATTCACCCTTTTTTTTAGCAAGACGATATAATGTATTGTGTGACAAGAGCTATTGTTGATCATCGAGGGATTGCCAAGAGCGTCGACAAGATTATGGATAAGTTCGAACGAGACGGAATGTTATATCCCGCTCAATACAACTATGTGATGGGGTCAGTTAAATCAGTTAAACGTCAAGATATCCAAGCATATGAAGATTTTGCTATTTAGTGCACTCTGTGCATACATAGTACATTGTAATACCAGCAGAAATGAAGTCATCTATAAAATGATGTATGGAAGCATACATGCACCTGAAATGAGGAAAAGGCCTGTATCAAAGTTCGGGCAAGCTATTGATTTTACGGGATTGCAATGCATAAACATAGATTGGGAGGACGACGAAGGAAAGGAAGGCAATAAAAAGAAGATCACGGAAACACTCTGGGTAAACTTGATTCAAATGATTTAATTCCTCATTTGATTGTTCATAAAGTTAAGTATACGTTTCAGGTAGGGTGCTACCCTTACCCAAAAATCAGGGCTTCCTATCAAAAAACAGCATACGGAGGTCAATATTTTGTATTGGACAAGAAATCGAAGAAGTGGATCGATTACTATACAAAATTGAGAGATTTGTACGCTGCATTACATTACATTACTCATGTTTTCATGTAAGACTATTGAAATTCATTTAGTGTGATACAAAAACACGAGCTGGTAGACATGAAAAAGCCTGATGCGCCGTTCTTTCTTCAGTATAGAGGAAAGCCTGTGGAGAAGTCAACAGTTTCGCACTTGATGAAGCAATTTTTGCGTGATAGTGGCTTTACAGAGTTACACCTCTCATGTAATATGGTGAGCAGTATATCTTACAATTTTTGTAACGAACGAATTTTTGTATGAGGCGAAGCTGAAGTTCTAAATTCGTTATCAGACAAGACACGCTGTAGCTTCGCGACAGTATGAGGATTACTACCGTCGGGAGATGGAGAAACTGAAGGGCGCTGATAAGGATATGGCGAGAATGGCAGGTGCGTTAACGAAGCTAAGATACCGTTATAGCGCTTGCTGAAGTTCAACGGAAAATCAGAGGATTAAAGAGAATTATCGTTTTTGATTCGCAAATTTCACTTACACCTCATCGCTTGCCATTCTAAATTATTGCATTCCAAACAAATCCAAATGCTTTCGCGCTTGCAGTTCAAGCCATGTGTTATCGTCGTGTACGTCTTTAGTGCGCAAATAAGTGATTGATTCTGTCGACGCTATATGCTAAGTTCAAAGATTGAGCCATGTACATAGTCAAGGAAACGCAAATGGTACATTAAAACAGAGGTTATTCTTAACTTTAACCTCTACCAACTATAGTGCTAATGTCCTTCGATTAGATCTAAAATTTCAGCACATTCGCAAAAGATTCAACTAAAAGCGTATCAAAATGAGTACATGATCAGTTGCGCTCATGGTTATGTGAAGGCTCGGCAGCTTGCCAAGAGGGAAGAGGCGGAGAATTTTGATACAATTCGGCGAGTACAGGGCATGTTCAAGCTTGCAAAGTGAGTGGCATCGTCATTCCATGGTTGCTTACTGCATTCTGGTTCAGTTTGACACGTCGTTGTAAAAATGTTGCACCCGAGATTGTCGTAGATGAGCTGGAACTAGAAGACTCTAACGATGTGTCTTCTGAATCTGAGGAAGAGCACGAAATTGCAGACGTGCCGGAGGAGCAAATGCCCGGGCCTTCTTCACGCCCTGGTGCGTTACGCATTAACTTTCAGGAAAGGAGTCGAGGACTTTTCAACATAACATTTAACTCCTCTCAAATTTGTGGGTGACTAGCATATTTTAGATGCAGTACGACAAAGATCGGAATCAACATCAGACGCTGAGCAATCGCCGAGGAAACGTTCCAAAACGAGCAGCCTCAGGAAGGAATCAGATGAAAAGAAGAGCAAAGCACTAGTGCAAAAATCCGAAAGGGAGCCACAGATTGTCACATACAGCTCCGACTCCGATGAGATTGAACTTTAACTTGTTTTATTAGTTATGTGTTTGTATATATTGTATATGTGCTAATTTCTGTTATTAGCTATGTGTTTGTATATATTGTATATGTGCTAATTTGTGTTATTAGTTATGTGTTTGTATATATTGTATTGTATGTGCTAATTTGTGTTATTAGTTATGTGTTTGTATATACTGTATATGCATAAACCTAAATACCTTTCAGGCGTTGACATGCTTTATGAGGGCCCTTCTCATCCTTCTGACATTCCCCTATTTTCCTAGACATTCTAAAAAAATTTCAAAAGTTTTCCAGAACGACTGATGGTCCCCGATCATTCAAAATCTGCAAGCTACTATTTCTCAAACCTTAGATACACCAACTAAGGCGATAGCATCTCTTAGACCCTTTTGCCTTCTTGCCTTATCTTCCCAACACTTACCTATTTCTCTAGACTTTTGTATTACCTTACAGTTTTTTGAACATTCGGAACATACCAGTTTTGAACATTATTCAAAAGCCTTAACTATTTCAATTAAGGCCCTAGCATGTCCTAATCTCTTTTGCATTGTTCTTCCCGACATTCCCCAATTTTTCCCGATTTAAAAAAATTTTTTTTGAAATTTTGGTCCGTCACTTACATAATAATAAGTGATTTTTTCACTCCCAATGTATTCGCGTTAACCAGCGAAAATTCACCATTATAGGCTGTGCAATATATTGCACGATGATACAATATATTGCAAAATCTCTTATTTATTGGATGAGACCCATTGGAAAATTGAATAGCTCAACCAGGAATCTTTACCTCGCCGTACCGGGCCCCGCATCAATCCCTTCCCCTCAGGCCAAGCTCCCCCCGGACCAGTTTGACATGGAAAATTTTTTGGTCATAGCCCCGCCCCCCTAGCTCCGCCCATTCTCGAGTTATGGCGTGTTTTTGAACCGGGTTTTTTAGAACTCGCTCCAGAGTGATCCTAAAATTCTGAAAAAATAATATCATAGTTAGGCATAGACTAGATGTATGCATGCAAAATTGCAGACCTCCAGCTTTACCGTAAACCGTTATCTGAAAAACCAAGTTTTTGCCAATTTCTGAAAATTCTATTTTTTTGAAAATCACCTACAATTCACCAAAACTTCGCATCAAATAGAAAGTTTAAGAAGGCAACCCATAATATTTTTAAATTTCATCATACATACTGCGTCTGAACACATTTTTTCTGAATTTTTATATCAAGCTCCATTCTTTTTCAAAAACTATTAGATTGGTTCACACCTATACGATTGAGTCCAAAATTGGGGTAAAGATTACGATTACGAGCTAGCATGCATATAGAAAGTTTTGACTTTTTATCTGCATTCAGTGCAAAGATCGAAGGTGCGTCCTATTGCACTCAAAGCGTGCAATGGCCCGCAGTGCGTGCAATGGCACGCACGGCTTACCCGACTCGTGCAAATGCACGCTCGCGCGTGCAATGGCACGCATGGCGGGCTATGGAACGCAGGAACATACCTGTTATGTCTCCTCATGCACTTTGCAGGGTTGTTCTAACGTGACATTCTGAGAAGCCTGTAGCAAAAAGTCCGTGCTTGTATAAGAGAAAAATCAAAAAAGTTTTACTCCAAAAGTTATCGAATGAAGGAACAAAGAGCTGCAGAAGGTATTAAGCATAGCCTCCGCAGAAGGTATTAAGCATAGCCTATCTTCAACATGTTGTAGAAGAATATATTGTATTTGCCCTTTACCAATTATTTTTGCTCTGAGAGTTTTAACACTTTGGGACTTCGTGCCCGTGCATTCGTACTTACGCACGTCAATCTTTCAGGGTCAGACAAGAAGTCCAGTAATTTTTAAGCAGTTAGGAGTGGCCTGAGTGCTATAAGCAAAGTAAAACGGATGTAATAGGCAAGTGCAGGGACGGCACTTGGTTTTCACCTGACTGGCTTGCGTTCGAGCTGCATCTGATCAAACGTTTGGATAGCGTCTGATAGCAGTTGACACGCAGACGCTTTCGTTTGTCTCGTGCTTTCAATGTCGATTAAACTGATTGATGTGATAGAATGGGAATAGGGCTTTAGAATGTCAGCAAGTTTGAATCCTGATGATTTTGATAGATTCTCCAATGTATTTTTAGAGATGCCAAGCGTTAAAGAGTGCGGTTTCACACACCGCTTAAAAAAGTTTCTAACAAGAAGATACCACCTCTTAGTCTTTTAGAGAAAAATCCATAGGCAAACATTTGGTCCGATAGGTTTTGCCTACGTGGAAGTCAGAAATAACGGTTTTCCACCCCCAAAAACTCCCCTTCGTGCACAAATAATAACATGAGGACGTCTCTTTTATCTCTCCATTAAAGTTCATTCATTGAGTTCATTGAATCTTTGCTATAGCCAATTTGAGTTCAGAAGCATTATGGGCGATGAGAGTTTGGTGGATTTCCAAAACTGTAGTCATTTTTTCTACTTTCTATGAAAAAAAAAACCTCAAAGCAAACGCCTACGACATCAGAAGTTTCCATCTTGTTCTTAATGGTTTAGGAGAGTATTCATCTGGGGTTACACTTACCTTGCTTTTACCGTGCAGTTCCGAAAGCAAATTTGGGCACGCTGGTAAATAAACCATCGCTGCAGGATTCAAATTATTCGAATGGTGGTCGTTCATCGGAGAGTTGCACTCTATGTGATTTTAGTGTAACACTTATGCTTTGTATGTAAGTGTTAAAATACTACTATCGTCGTCTCCCCGCGATAGATGGGGCGTGTCGTCTGCAAAGTCCGTAGATGTGCGTGTTTCGTACGGTGCTAGCCGACGTGGCTTTGCCAACGTTGCCAACGTATGCGCGTGGCAGTTTTTGGCAGTTAGAGAGTACGAAAACTAATGTTATATGATGAAGATTCAACAAGTATTTAGACGTGGCATGTATATACATGCCACGCCATGGCTAATACCGTACGAAATACGCACGTCTACGGACTTTGCAGACGACACGCCCCATCTATCGCGGGGAGACGACGATACATAATGAATTTGCGTGACTGGCGTATGCAGCCAGCAATGCTCAAGAAAGATTAATGGGAGCTTCGCCCAAAATGGCTTGGTTGACAACGCGTTAAAACAAAATCCCTCTCCGATCTTGCACTTCTAGTGCGAGCATGCATTTATGAAGCGATAAGCGGACATAACTTTTGATATGACACTTCACGGGAAAGCAGCGATGGACATAATGCAGGCTCGGATGCGGAAGAACTGCTAACAGAGGAGGAGCAGAGGAAGTGGATGGAGCGGCACCACACGCCACTCTCAGAGAGATATGACTATGAGTCCGTGTATGCCAAGATGTGCGAAGGTAGGCACAGAGTGGAACAGGAAAGGCCAATAAATTGACTCGCTTTTTGTGTAATTCAGCCTTAATGGCGAGGAGAAGTGAAATAGAAGTGTTGAAAAACTATGGGTTTGATGTTGCATTCACTGAGCAATTGGATTTTTGTGGTGTAGGAGTGGTCAGGTAAGTCATAGAATTATGAAATCTCGAACCGAAAGTTCTGTCGCGCTATTACTGAAAGTCGTTACTTATTTCTGTCACTGTTCTGCATGGAATTGAAATAATCAGGTTAGCTAAAGAATAATTTCGTTTTGGCATGAGAATCTTCATCAAAACTCCTAATTGTTTTTCTCCCGTAATTTTTTTGTGCGGAAATACTCAAAGCTTCTTCTACCACAAACAACTATTCAGGATTTTCAAGCATCAGTAGGCAACAGTCATATTCATGGTCAAGCAAGGGGTGTGGTACACGATCGCTTACGACCCCCCCCTCTTATTGCTGTCTCAATAAGACCCCCTAACTATATACCTAAGATAGCATTACTTGAAGGCCCTGTCAAACATAACGGGCAACATATCCATAATAAGCATGTCAATTAACCCCTTAGGCAATGTTTGAGCGAATTCCGAAGTTTCAAGATACTGGGTCACCTAAGTGAAATCGCCATTTTCCAGCATGATTAACTTTGTTCGAGAGGTGAAGTAGCTAGCTGTTTTTGCACTCAAAACAAAGCACTACTCCATCTTTGGCCAATTCAGAAATCTCGCTTCAATAGACCTCCTAACTTTGGAATTAGGAGCCAACCAAAATCTTGTTTTTTCCTATTTTTCGCTATTAATGGTTGTGCTTTCACCAAATATTACTCAGAGCTAAGACGACAAATCAGGCTCAAATCACTCCTATGAAATCTACGAGGTCTAGGCTGTCGATTAATATGAATAACGTTCGCTAAAAATGTTTTCTTGATATAGTTAATGGGGTGTGGCACCACCCTTGAAAGCTGTGGCTGCCACAACTTTTTAGGGGTGGTGCCACACCCCATTAACTTACCTTCAGACTGATCAAATAGCTGCGTTTTTTACATCGTTTTTACTGCTTAACCTTCTTCTTTACATAGCAGTTTCATATGAAAACGTTTCTTCGAAAGCAAGATATAATCGTTTTTCCTTACCTATGCAGATGTAAAATACTAGTAAAATACTGCGAAAATATTGGGTTACGGTGACATGCTAAGCCTGCGCTACTACGAAATCGCGAGGGAAGGCGACAGAAATGTATATATTCGATAGCCTAAGCCTCGTATTCTACAAAAGTGATTTGAGCCTGATTGGTCTTCTCTGCCTGAGATATTGAAAATGAAAATGGAAATAACGAGATTTTGGCTCGCTCTTAATTCCTTAATTTGGAAGTCATTTGAAGTAGGATTTCTAAATGAGCAAAGAAATAGTAGTTCTTTGTATTAAGCGCAAAAAGAAGTAGTCAACTTACCTTTGAAACAAAGTAACATGTTTGAAAACGACCATCTCACATAGGTGGTCATGTATTTGGATACCTCGGAATTTGCTGAAACTTGGACCACATGGGTTATTTTACTTGCTTATTACAAAGCGATGCTCTTATGCTTTGGAGATCTTTGAATATGGTCACTGCACGTATACGATAATGGGTCAAAGATCAATGTACTATTATTTTGCATGACGGGCCTATTTGACATTGTTAACGAATATCATGTTATGCAAACAGCGGACGCCTTGATAACGCCCCCCCCCCCTCCTGCCTGATTCCTCAACACGACCCCCCAGGTATGGCCTGCCACACCCTATGCTTGACCCTGGTTATACCCCAACACGGCTAAAATTCTAAAAGCTCGACTCTGCCACTTTAGGCTTCGTTTCCTTGCTGTAATGAATAATAAGCAATTTGGTAACTGGATATGGACAAGTTTTTTCTTGGAGGATAACAATAAAGGTAACCTGCCATTCCAAAATTCTTTGACCAAAAAACTAAAATTTCGATTTTTGGGCACAATAAGAAAACTAGGGTTTACCACTCTTTGCGGATTTCTTTCACTAGAAAGTGAATTTTACCCAAACAGATTTTACATTCCAATTCTCATTAAAGTGCTCTATCAAGAGATATCTAATAGGCAAAAAGTTGTCAACAGCGTTTGTAGGAGCCGCAAAAGCTTATTAGCCAACCTAGAGAAAGTAGTACCTACTATGCTTTGGTCCGTAATGAAAATGGGAAAAAATAGATCTTTGGATTTAAAAAGAGGCAAGCTCATTAAAACTTTGAAAACTGCGCAACAAAGTGAACAGTTATGGACATAAGCTTTCTGACCTTCACAGCAAAAATTGTGCTGGTCGAGCTCTTCTTCAATAAATTAAATCTCAAAAAAAAACAACGAAAACGGAAAAATCAATTTTTTTGACCATTCCCCCGAATCTCATGACTTTTTACGATTAGCAGAAGTTTTGCACAGCAAAAAAAATGAATGCTAGAAAACACATGACATGGCTGTTTTGGATCTCATTGCACAGTGTTTAGGTATTCTATGGGCTTGCCTCGATTCATCAAGCTGCAAAAGATCTCCTCTTTCCAATCGTAGCTTTAGTATTAGAGTTAAAGTTAGAGTTTAGTAAGAAGTAAGCAAGGTAACGCGTTAAAAAGTACGTGACTACTCTTTTCAATAACAGTAGTTCTATGAAAGACTACTGGGACAGAAAAAAGTTTCGATTTCTTCGAAATGGTGCGACAGAACATTCGGTTCATCCCAAATTATCTTAGAGAGCTGAGGAGATAGCAGCAGAAAGACTGGAAAGATTAGAAGGGAAGAAAACAAACTAACGACTCTTTTGCTGCTGTTACAAATGTCATACTTCTGCTCGTATGCCCTCCTCCCTAGAGAGCGGCTAAAACTTCCTTCTGAGGAGCGACTACAACTTAGACATCACATAAACTTTTGTTTTCAATCGTAAATAGTGCTATTATCTAGGTGAAACCCCCTGCACTTTTTTCAATAGAAACATAGTTTGTTGCACATAAGCCTCATAACGCCTTAGAGCAGTCGGCCAAACTTTTGGTCTTTCTGAAAAAATGCACTAGTTATGATGATAAGCGAATTTTCAATGAAAATGACTTTCTCTGATATTTGCGCACCTCAATGCGAATTTTTGAATCCAATCTTAAAGTCACCAAGTTTATTGCCGTTTTGGCAGCTTGTTTCTTCCGGGCCAGTTAACGAAAAGTTGGTTCAATATAATTTGTCATTTGCTAATTCGATCGTTCAATCGTTTTCGTTTAGTGGTTCGCGCAGATAAATGCGTAAGGCGCAAACATTCTCCTACTTTTTAACTTGTAAGGGAGGGGCGCCCATATGTCACACCACTAGGCCTCGGGACGTATTGCGGGTTGCTCAGCATGTGTTGTCCAGAGGTTTGGTGGTTTCCTTCATTGAATAAGCGATCCTCCACCCGATCGGCACCGCGATCGGCATCGCGATCGTCCGCAGCTCTCCGGATTGGCTCTCAGTTCTACCGGGGTGAGGGAACGAACACCTCAATTAGGCACCCCTTCCGCGGAATACTGCTCCTAACACGATGCGAAACAGTAGGACGAAAGGACCAGCAGCTCGCGGAAGCGATGGCTAGTAGAGGTGTTCGTTCCTCTACCCATTCGACCGCACTTTTCGTAACATAACGACGAAAATGTTTTTAGCCACTCTTGGCCGCCTCATATAGCAGACCGATATGACGTGTAATCGCCTCGATTGCGTGGTCCCTCCACGACTCAAAAGCAGCGTCCAGGCAGATCTGTACCTATGAGGATTTTACGTGTAAAGTACTTTTGGGGCCCTAACTAAGGCACTGTCCAAGCGGTAGCGCAGGTAGTGCGCTAACGGCTGAGATATTCCCCTCGAAACTGGACCCCGCGATCGTAATCGCATGCAGTTTCGCGCCAGGACCAACGCTTTGCGCCATGAATCCATCCGGAATACGATAGCGGGGTCCAGTTTCGAAGGGAATATCTCAGCCGTTAGAGCACTACCTGAGCTGCCGGTTGGGCAGCGGCTTGGTCAGAGCCCCAAAATTACTATCCGTGAGATCCCCATGTGTCCAGCTTGCCTGGACGCTGCCTTCAACTAACATAGCACAAAACAGTTGAAACATCAAAACGAAGCATACAGATCGACTAAAATGGATTAGATAAACATAATAAACAACAATATAATCACAGAAGCTCTTCGATTTTCATACATAAAATAAATTTAGGTTTACGATTTATAAGTCAACAAAATTCTCTTTTTTCCTATCACTCTCAAAAGACACCTTGCATTCTCTCAGTTAAGCTTTGTTTGAAGGGATAAAAATGAATAAACGAGTTTTTTGAGGTTTGGTGATTTGAGGCAAGCCCGCTGAATATCTAAAAACTGTGCAATAAAATCAAAAAATCAGTATCATAAGTTTCTCCACCTTCTCTTTCTAACACCGAGCAATGTTTGTGCTGATGAACTCGTGATTATGATTTGGAAAGGAATGTTAAAAAATCATTTTTTTTTTCACAAGACTGATTTTTTCTTTCTTCTAAAAAATCATAAGTTTTCAGACAAAAAGTCGATCAGCGCGAATGCTCACTTAGAAAGAGAAGGTTTGAAAACCTAGTAAAACCTAGTTGAACCTGGTTTTGAAGGCCTTGCCACAAATCGTCGCACCTCAATTTTCTTTTCTTATTTTCATCGCTGCAGCCAAAGCTTAGTGTGTGCTGAGGGGGGGGGGGGGGGGCAAGAAAGGTGTCATTAGAAGTGTTCGCTTCATTTTTTATAAGTATTTTTGCCATGCAAAACTATCCTTGAAAGTGCGAGCGAACTTTCGGTTCAACCTACATAATTTATCGTGACTTTTCGTTTTTTGGCAGTGGGGCTTTCGAGTAATGTTTTCTTTTTGCTGTAAGATTTCACCACAGGTACCTGGGTATTCACAATCTCTTATGGCTTTCGTCAACAACCATCATGGACGCGGTTAGCTATGACTTAGGTTGTTGAAGGAATTTTGAGAATTATGGATCCATAAAAAAATCTATGCTAGGGATACCTTCACCCACCTCCTACGTACCATCGATCGAAGAAAACGACATGGGCGATACGTTGTCATTTTGGGAAAGAGCTCATAACATTTTCTTATATCTCGCATCACTTGTTATTCATCGACATGGCACTGATTTGATCACAGAGGTACTCAGCACATTTACGTAGCTATATGAACAAAGCAGTGTTTAGGTTTTTCGAAAATTTGATAAGGACTTCCCAAATGTTCGGGACATCGCCGCTAATTCTAGTCTCTGCTTCGTGAATACTGATGAGATGTTTGATCTGCCTAGACCCATAATTCACAAAACCATCTACATTGGAGGGCTGGGTATGAGGGAACCTCAGCCTCTAAACAAGGTATCAAACTTGTGGAGATCGATCTAGTCTTCCGTAGCAGTTTTTTTGAGGATGAGAACTTATTTTTGCCCCTGAACCTATACCGTAACGCATCACCTTCTAAAGAACACTGACATTTACTTGATTACGATTATTTCTAATTTTATTAGGTTGGTGCAAAAGTAATGCGCGTTCTGCGAGTTCTCACTTTGACGTGCTTTCTAAAAAATCCATATTTTTCAGCGTGGCAAAATCCATCTGAGGCACCAAGCCTCTCTCTATACAGCGCACATTGACTT
Organism: Cylicocyclus nassatus; assembly: GCA_958299035.1. Taxonomy (NCBI): domain Eukaryota; kingdom Metazoa; phylum Nematoda; class Chromadorea; order Rhabditida; family Strongylidae; genus Cylicocyclus; species Cylicocyclus nassatus. Next base: position 3,405,228 of record CATQJL010000001.1, read on the forward strand.
GCGCTAACATCGCAAAATGGTGAAAAAATATGGATTGATAAACAAAAAATTTTTTTTTCGGAAACCTCGTTTTTAAGTGATCATAACTTCCTTCAAGATTTGTTGGTACAGAAAAGTTGACTTTCTTGTAGCCGCAAGCCAGTAGTACAAAAAAAATTTGAAAGGGGCTCAAACAAAGAAGATTTGTGAAAAGGAAAAAATAATATTTAAAATTGTCCGCTTTTTTCGACATTTTTTCGTAACCCTCATATGGAGATTTTTGAGTTTCTGTGTACTGAACAGCTTCCACATTTCTGCAAATACTATCAACAGGAGATCCACCCTTACGCTTACAGGAATGAGCAAAACTTTGGCGATTGCCCTCTTCAAAGGAAATGTATGGGCCACAAAATGGTCAAAACCATCACTCATGTTGGGGCACCGAAATCTCAGTCTAAATAATTTCTGAGAAAACAGCAAAGCGTGCACAACGTAGAAAATTTCTATTATATACAGCAGTTGAATTTTCAAAAGAATGCCTTTACTCGCGCTTGAATTCTGGCCGAAAAAGTAAGTGCAGTGAAATTTTGGTTTTGAGTGCGGTTGTATGAAGCTCTATAAATTTTTAACGAATGAGGCTTAAAGGTTCTTTCAACCATCATTGAATAGAGCATTAAAGAAGCTTCTTGATAGTATGCTGGGTAAATTTCATAGGAGAAACTTCGATGGAGAAAAGCTGTCTTGAATTAAGGGCTAGAAAAACGCGCATTACTTTCGCACCAACCTAATATAATCCATTTACCGCTTTGGAACGAAAATTCCATCTATGTTCGTATCCTACTTGCATTTGATTCATAAAACTTTCAGAAATTTTCTTCTCTTATGAGCAAGGGAAACAATGGCGTGATAATCTTTTCAATGGGTAGTGTTGCTGCCTTTCATGCTTTTCCGGACAGGGTCAAGACCGCGTTTGCAAAAGTCATTCAGTCTTTTCCAGACTATCATTTCATTGTCAAAATTGCTCAAGGTCGGTTTCGAATGTGTAGTTTCAATCTTTCAATTTAATTTACAAGATTCTATACGCTTTGGCAAAAATTGCCTCACTGCTCAGCTCTGTTTCCAGGTGATATCACTACTCACTCGTTATTTGAGGAAGTCTCTAACTGTGATCTTGTAGAGTGGTTGCCACAAGCTGATTTGCTCGGTCTTTTTCCTTTATATTTTGGCAAAAAGAAGAGAAAATCTTTGCTTTGCAGCCCATCCACGCGTAAAACTGTTCATCATGCACGGAGGAGTGAATGGAATACTCGAGGCGTTAACTCGCGCCGTTCCTGTCATAGTAATACCAGTATATGGTGATCAGTACCATAACGGTAGAGCTGCGGAAAAACGGGGTGTTGGAAAGGTAAATATTCGTGGCAGTAAAAATTTTTTCATTTTTATCTCGATTTCGATTGTTGAGTATTAACCGACCGAAACGTCCGCAATCGCAAACTAATTTCCCTCCTTTGTTAGAGCATTTTCTCACCGTTTCTGCGCTCTCCAGTATGGATTTTCGGATTCAGCTAGCGAATAGGCCCCGGTAAGCACAAACTCGCAGAATCGACTTTTTGCCACACTGCCTTCAAGTCCTGACCATTTCATCGTTAAGTCTCAGAATCGTAGTACACACACGTATTCTGTCAATGCCAAGCTCGTGCAAGATGAGCTTAGCAAGAGTGAAAGCTACTGTAGGGCGAGGGTACAAAAGTAGTATCAGTTGAACGACTGTGAACGCGAACAAAGCCGAGTTCGGCCCAAAACTACTGCGTTTTCATCGTCTAGCAGCCCGTATAGCTATCCTATTTTGATAATGCTCTCATCAATATGAGGCAACGGTAATTTTGAACTTGTGAATGTGGCTCTAATAACAGAAAATCTTAATTATTTTGCCGACAAAGTTATGCTCAACGCACAGGTGAGACTTGTAAAATTGTCCTCGTCTCCACGGGGATCCTTCCTCATTCAAAAACATGCAACATAATAAACTAAATTTTCGTCTACACCAAAATATAAAGGAATCTAGAAATGTAGCCATGTAATCTAAGTCTCACCAACTGTATTTGTACGCTGTCTGCTGAAAAACTTATGCAAATCAGGTTGCAAAAAGCGAAAGAAAGCCAAACTTCAAACTAGTTCACTTCTGACGTAATAACTGGTTAAATACTAACTGGAGGCAAAGTAGCCTCAAATTCGGTATGCTTCGTTTCTACAGCTTACAAATGTATTTCAGAAACAAAGTGGCCAAACGATGATACTAGCAAAGTTCTCTTCGCAATAAAACTATATTTTGTAGAAGATAATTGCGGCATTCTGTAGTATGAACTTGATTCTAACAAGCGCTAATGTTGGAAATGCGAAAATAATTTCCTTCGACTTGTTAAAGACGGTACTTATAAATCCAGACAATTTTTAGTAGATTTTCAGGTGTTGTTGAGACAAGATCTGAACGAGAACTCAATCAGAATGAATATCAAAGAGATGTTAGAAGATGAAAGGTAAGAGCATCAAACAAGTACCATAATTTCACGCGTACAAGGCGCGGGGAGGTCCTAGCTTTCATGACCAGCCTGAACACGGCAAAGGACTTCGCAACCAAAGGAACCCCATACCGTGTTGCGTTTTGCCTGACGAATCGTGCGGCATAAGGATCGCTTCTTAAAACACGTTGGGGCGGCTGAGCAGCTCGATGAAAGCTAGGACCACCCCGCGCCTTGTACGCGTGAAATTAGAGTATTTGAATTCCGTTGACAAAAATCAAGACGCAATCAGAGTTTTTTGTGAACGCTTTGCATTTCTGAGGTTGAAAACACTTTGGTGATACTTTTCATGACGAACATAACATTTATCATTCCGGCCCACTTCATTAAATAAATTATTTTTCTAGAGTCCTTCCTTCCTATAGTTTTTAGCATATGTTCATCGTCACTTGGTGTTAATTATAAAGACTGAATAAATCAAAATTTAGCACCGGTGAGATCGTAATAAGGGGATCAGCAAAGTTGTAAACTTTTGTCTAGTATGTATGGGAACTTCTTGAAGATTGACGAAGACCTTTCTTTTCAGTTTTCTTATGTCCATTCTGAAAAAACTGTCGTATCCTGATCAATATTAATTTGCAGGTACAAGAAAAATGCGATTCGCCTTTCGAAACTCATGAGAGAAAAACCATTTTCCGCCGAGGAACGACTAATACAATGGACCAACTTTGCTATCTCAAACGGCGTTTTGAAGGAACTTCATTTAGAAGGCTCTCGATTAAATTTTATCGTATACTTTAATCTGGATGTGGTGGCTGCTGTTATTGCCGCGGTGCTTGTATTTGCTGGCATTGTTTTCATGTTGGGTTATGTTCTCGTCAGAAGCATTTCGCCTATCAAACGAAAACAAGAATAATTATCTGTAAAACAAACAGAGAACTGGTGGTTGGTCCCTTTCCTCTTTGTGGAATAGCACGACCGTGGAATAAGAGTTTATCGACCAAAACACAAAAAAAAAAGAATACAAGATAGGCAAGAACAATGAGAGAAGGCAAAAGACGTGGCGCCTCGAGATCGAACAGAGAGAACTAAAAGTGCACTTCGAATGATGCAACACCCGCACTAAGGCCCGCCAAAATGGCGAGTGGTCCTGCCGCGCGCAGGAAACGCGGCAGCCAACAACATTCGAAACAACACGAAACAATGTAAATGAATCAAAACAACTATCGCACACATACTATCACCCTCCATCTTCTCATCTTTACACGCCGCTTCTCGAAGAGAGTCACCTCCGGAGACTCTTCGATAGTCCTGTCCTTCCGCGAGTGGGGCTTGCTCCAGGTGCATCTTCATCAGTTCCCGAATGTGCGTAAATTCCAGCTTCGCCAGTCTTCTTCTGTTCACGCCTCCGTCGTTTTCTTGATCCGCGCCCATGTTCTTTTTTTTCCTGTTCCGTAACCCGAATGTCGGCAATTCGATGCAGCTTCTTGAAATCCAGGGTGGGTCGCGGGTTGTAGCTTCGTAATTGTGTCGTCCGTTGGTCCATGGTGATCCATTTCCTTGGCGTCGTATCCTGCTCGAGCCATGTTGGCACGCTTCTCGCAAATACCGCATTCGCGAGGATAGAGACAATGTAGCAAGGTTCATCGGCTCTCCGACCTCGACTCTGCAACACGAAACTTTAGAGTTCGAGTTTGTAACTTTTCTAAGTCTACCCCTTCTTGTTTTACCCTTAGTTGCCCTAACATCATGGGGCTTACTCAGCTGATCCGGAACTCGTTCAGGCTTATCATTCGCCTTTATCTGCTTGATCGAGAAGCCACTACTTCCACTCAAATCGTTCACTTCAGTTGGCCCTGTTCGAACGTTGACCAGCTTAGGGTGTTCTGATGAAGCTTTCTCCATGAGCACCTTCATATTCACCCGGTCGCCTGAGGTCAACGGTCTCTCGTTGACTTTGCTGTTTCTGGATGAGAGTTTCTGCTTCCGCACCTATTCATTTCTATTTTCCCTTGGTCGCTGAAAAGGACGAGGCACTCTTCTCGGTGGATTTGATGTGGTCCGCTCTACAACTTTACCGACACGGCATATTCTTGGTGCCAATATATTGGTGACGGAGCTTCTTACTGCACCGTTTGCAGTGTTTCAATGTGAACCGGGAACTAGAGCAACGCTAGACCGCAACACCTGTGTCCGTTCGGTCTGCCTAGTCCGCTTCAACCCTTTGCTTCCACTAGGTCTGCTGAAGAGTACGTGGCTACTTTGGCTGTCGCGATTCCATAGCCTTCTCGGGATTTCTGGCACGCTTGCTATGCCATGCCCCTTGTTCTGAAGGTTTTCTTTCGCCCTTGCAGGGCTGACCTCCTCTGCGGATCGAATAACCGAGTGCGTGCAGGATATTTGTCCCCAGCACTACCCTATTATCTCCTCCTTTTCTAACAAAGAAGGTAGCTCGGCATCGAGTTCCGTTGCTTATGCTTGAGGTCAGACAAAAGGCACCTTTGAATCTCATCAAATTGCCGGAAGCATCGTAAACTGGTGGATATTTCTGTGGCGGAATCTGTTCCACATCTCTATCTATGTTAAATCCTTTTCGCTGTGCTGTCAACAGCAGATCGAGAGGCATGATACTGATTTGTGATCCAGAATCTACCAGTGCTTCCTTTTTCAGGCCAAGAAACTTCACCGTTTCTAGTGTCTGCCTGCCCACTAGATCACTAGCTTTCTTCCTTGCGACAGTACTGCATGCCCAGTGCCGCAGTACGGTGGAAAAAGATCCTGCATCACGTTCATCTCTGGCGTTGCCTTTGCCTCCTTGTGGCACCTCCCCTAAACCTCTAAGAGTGTACTGGATGCTTAATGTTTCCTTGCAATCCCTTTTGAAATGTCCAGGCTTTTTACAGTTGTGACACAGCAACTCTCGCTTCTTTGACCTGTTCTGCTGCATGTTCTGGTTGGGGTTTTCCTGCTCTGCATGTTCCTGGTGCTCCTTCTCCACTATCGTTTGACCCATGTGCTCGTGCCCTTGTGTTATTTGTCGTCCAAGAGAAAGTCGCTCGGGCTTGCCCGTGGCCTCCTGCTTCAAATGCAGTGCCTCCCTACTCCTCTCTATCCGCTGCGCAAGGGCCTTGAGCTTCTCGTATGCTTCCTCCGTAGGAGTCGATCGGAGGTTTTTGAGGCTAACGTATGCCTCCATTGTGTTGGCGGATTCATTCTCTGAATTTGGCTTTCAATGCGGCCACAAAATCTTGGAACGTTTTCTGAACATCCATAGGAAGAGTTTCCACTATAACTCGGGGTTGCCCTGCTAGTTTTGAACATAACAAGTGGATAAGGATCTCATCGCTCAAGTTCAATCCATTATATTTAACCCTGAAGGAGAGCAGAAACTTTTCGAACCCTTTGCCCTGCGCGTTGTCAAATACCGGGACTTCTGGTAGCGCCATCGCAGTAAACGCGGAGCATTTGTCATTCCCATTTCAGAAGTGAGTATATCATTCCTACCTTGGAAACTCCTCCTCAACACGTTGTAGAGGGATCCCGGCAACCTTGGCGGCTCTCTCGCGAGCTGCTCTCTCTGCAAATAGGGATTTGTTTGCCTCTGTGGCAATACATATCGCCTGCTCTGTGTTGTCGGCGCGATCCTATCAAGCAGATACTCACCTCGTGCGGCAGCAATTGGGTCAAAATCGGCCAGCTCAAGGTTCTTCGGGACTTCATTGGAACGCACTTGCTTCAGCGCATTTTGGAAATCGCTCGCCATGGTGTCACTCGACTGTGCTTCACCTTGGTCCTGAAGAAGATCTGTAGTCGTTATTCCAGACTCTTCTCCCCCTATACGCGGCTCTTCTTCTTGCGCGTTATCGACTACTGAGCTTGCTTTAGGATTTCAACTAGGTCTTTCTCTAGCTGAAGCAAATCTACACTTTTGAACTTTTTTAGATCCTCCACTGACTGCTCAATTTTCCTGATCTCTACTTCCAGTCCCTCACAAGCGCTATCTATTTGCAAACAATCCGCGCTAGTGCTTCTAGGGCTTCTCCTAGTTTTCGCTTTTCGCTTGCCCTTATTCACCAGGTTTCGGATCTCTGTCACATACTCGCCCATTTTGGCAGGTATAACACTCACCTGTGGAACCTGTTTCTCCGCGAGTTGACGCACTTGTTGCGTTAGCCCGGCTATCTGCGCTTGTAGCTCCTCAATGCGCTTGCCGTCATCGTCCATGAGGATCATGGCTTCCATTTCCTCCTCAAAGGACTGCGCCATTTCCTGTAAGAGTAACAACCAGTCGTTGACTCGATAAACTTCCTATTATCGATCGACGAGGAGGTTACTGCTTCACGCAATTCTGAAGCTAGTAAGTTCCGACGCTCCTACTCACCACGGTGATGCAAGGTTCCCTCGTGCAGAGGTTCCCCTTTACGTGGGTCTGCTCACGGCCTCCACACACAGTCTGTGGATTGACCGGCAATTCACCCCACGGTGATTCCAGGTACCACCTCGATGAGAGGTTCCCGTACCTGTTTGTGTTTTAGAAGTCTTCCAGGCGACCTGTGGATCGACTAGCACAACTGCGTCCATAAAGATGAGAACAGAAAAGAGAAGACTTTCCCCCGAAAAAAAAGTCCGCAAAAAGAAAGCTTCCCTTTTTTTCAGTTTGGTTCGGCCCCCATGTAAAACAAACAGAGAACTGGTGGTTGGTCCCTTTCCCCTTTGTGGAATAGCACGACCGTGGAATAAGAGTTTATCGACCAAAACACAAAAAAAAGAATACAAGATAGGCAAGAACAATTAGAGAAGGCAAAAGACGTGGCGCCTCGAGATCGAACAGAGAGAACTAAAAGTGCACTTCGAATGATGCAACATCCGCACTAAGGCCCGCCAAAATGGCGAGTGGTCCTGCCGCGCGCAGGAAACGCGGCAGCCAACAACATTCGAAACAACACGAAACAATGTAAATGAATCAAAACAACTATCGCACACATGTTATCACCCTCTCTCTTCTCATCTTTACATATCAAAATTTTACTATAACAGTGGCTGAATCGGCTTTAGTAACATTGACAGAGTAAAATAGTGACTAGCAGTGAGTAAACGCAGCGTTTATTTCGAGGAGGCTAACTATTTAGAATTGTGAATTTTTAAAATTTGTGAAATTGTTGTTGAGGCTCACACTTGAGCTAGCATCTCGATAAATCTTTAAGAAAAAAAAGTTACATGGGCCTATTCCACTTCCACAAATGCAGGTTGAAGAATGCAAAATGTCAAAAACGGGCTTTGCTCGGAACCTTAACTTCTGTTTTTGGGCGCGAGGAGCAGTGTCCTTTAAGGTTGGAGACCCAAAATAGTTGTGAGACCCTTATGACCATGAAGGTGCGCGACATGCGCACGCCTGCCCCATCTGGATGGGGCCGAACGTTAGTGTATGTTTATGGCTCGCAGTGGAGAAACGGCCCTTCTGAACCCAGGCCCGCAACAGTAATCGCAAAACTAGGGCGAGGCGCCTGCGCTGCGTCCACGAGTTTGGTTCTAAGAACTATATGGGTGTTACGGGTCATTTTTCAAGACTTTCCATCCCACTATGACCGCTTTTATCCCATTTACTCCTCAGTGCTTCCTTTATGCTCCATGCAATGTCTCACGTTTGACGTTGTGAACAGCATGATGCTTCGTGAGGAAACATGCGCTTGCGACCCACATCTCAAAATACGCGAACTAGTATCCTATGGAACTTTGCATGATATGTGACAATTTTGGCACCAGTTCTTCACAGTCTGCGCTCAAGTACCAACTCCAACAACAACTCTATCAGTTTGTGATTTTTCATCACAAATACAACGCAATTATCAAAAACATAGAATTTCATTTTCGCAAGGTTCTGCACGCTAGTTTTGATGTGATGTCTTTTACGCTGTCATCGATGCATGATCAAATTATTTGCTGGAAAAAGCCACCAAGTAGGCAACAACTTGGATTCGCAACCAAAATGCGATTTATCTTTGCTCATTCCTGTACAACTTGAACGGTATCAGAGGCGCTTGGCAGATAAGAAAGTCGGATCTAAAGTCACGAATGCTCTACAAAGCGATATAGTTGACATGTGGAAAGGCCACTTCGACTTAACAGGCTTCCCTAAATTCGTGGGCTCTGCTGCACTCAATGGCAAAAACTGAGCGCCATGAAACGACTGCCACGGGGCCGATCATCAAATACTTGTGCCTCGAATATATCGGATATGTTGGATGGCGCGGATCACCGATTTACTCATCACTGGCGCGAAAAGAGAGGCCGATTTGACCTCTCAGCAGGGAAATACATCGGTGGATAGGGGGGACCAGCGAGAGCGCTAAGTAAGCGCTAGCTCGAGAGTCTAAACGAGTCGTCGAAGAGAGGCGGACCTCTCCCTTAGATAGAGATAGCTAGAGAACCTTGCTGAGAGGGCAAATCGGGTTGAAAACCCCCATGTTGTAGTATTCTGTTCTTGTTGTTGTTAGTTTTGCGCCATTAGGATAAATTCTTGTACTCAAACCCGTGTTTCTCCGTCGATCAGGTTCTATCGGGAGTTGACTAGATCCTCCCCCCCCCCCCCCCCGTTACAGATATCATGGGTGGACGGGGCCGGATCGGAGGCGAGTTCACACCTCCGAAGCTAATTCATTTATTTGTAGAAAAGCTTTTTCGTTTCGAACTTCACTAACTGCATAGGTTTATTTCCTACTGCATCTTCATATAGTCCTAGGTCCCACTTTGCTGAGATACCGTTTTAATGTGCTTGTAGAGAACTGGAGAAAGGAAAACGGGCAATCATTCAGTCCACGATATCTATAAATTATCACATTGGTAGCTGGGATGTAGTTAGGGTTGACGGGTTTGTGATGAATGTCTCCATGCTACTCAACACATCGTATGTTACTGAATTCGATGCAGTGAAACATAGCAGCAGCTTTATCACTTGGATTTTTAGGTTACTAATTCTGCTTCATCGAACTCTTGAGAAATTTTTCGCACTAGGGCTTTTTTCTTATTTCGTTCATAGTAGAAGATGGTGTCATCCAAGATGCATTCCGTTTTTTCTAGCAAAGCATCCAAATACTGAAAGTAATATTACATTATATCCTCGCACCTTATGTGAACTACCAACCTCTTTCTTTTGCTCTTCATTAGCATCTTTGGACATTATTTCGAATATCGGTACGATAAAAGGAAGAAACGATGCACCAGCAAATGGAAAATACAGTCGATATGCTTCTTTGAGCTGGAATAGCTATGTGAAGTAAAAAAAGAACTGTATCGTAAAACAGAGATGACCTGCTCAAGACTGAAGGGCATCTTCATATCCTCGCCTATCTCCTTTCTCAAATTAACATGTAGATGTTCGAGAACCTCTTCCCAATGCTTCCGTCTGTCCTTGCCGCTCAGACAAAGAATGAGCATGGCAGCTACGTCAGTGACTGGGCAACCCATATGCGCAGCCTAAATCTACACTGGCATCAAATAAAAGGAAGGAGTTTGTGTTTGCGCCGTCTTTGAGGATTGGCAGATCTCTAGAGGTCGAAAGAGAAAACCAATGACCTTGAGAGCGAGAGCGAGAAGAGAACGTTTAACTTACAGTGAGCATAATTTTGATTGAAATAACAAAAACAATCGTTGCGTGAGGTGTACAAAATCGTGGAAAGATAAAGTGAAAAGAAACGATATTTTTTTAAAAGCTACCCGTACATTGATTTTGTAGCTCAAACAGCTTTGCATTGTGTAATTAAGATTCGTGTAAATTGAAGTTCATTCGAGTTCGAAGTGATACCTGAAAGTCTATCATAGCAGCCAGTGTCAGGTCTTCGGTCCCATTTTGCCTCCAAAGCATATTTGCCATGGATAAGTCACCGTGACACAGAACACGTTGCATTCCTATAGTAAGTCTAGTCGTCAAAATAGGATTAATTGCGAGTGATGCGTTTTTCATAGCATCAGTCCAAATGCATCTTGTTGTAATTATTTTTTTTTCTCCTCAAAGTAATGCCACTTACAAGGAAAATGTTCTAAATCCTTTTTTCAGAAATCATGATTGTTCATAAATTTTGCTATATTGAAGTGTCCAGGCACTTGTCGCCTACCATATTTGGCTCGACTTCTATCGCCCTGCATTCGCGGGGAACCATAACGAAGGCGGCGAGTCCCCACGCAAAATCGTGGAAGCACGATGCAAGTCGTTTACTGTACAATGCATGATCTGGTTTGGAAACATTTTCAGCAGATAGTGCACCACTTGCGTACCCGAGGTGACTTCGCCATAATCATTTACCAAATGCGATGCCGAGTATCTAGGGTTCACCCGGACACTACCGATGCACATACCTAGATTATCAGCTAACTGATCGACTACAACTGGGTCCATAACATCGTGTAGAATTCCTTCCATTTTCTCAACTTTGTCGTGCAGTCTACCATTGCCGAACGTTCGGAGCGATTTCATACAGTTGTGCAAAAGCTGAAAACTAAGCGGAAGTTGCCATTTAATGATTCATGAATTAACTATGTTATCACTTTTGAAGGTCAAAATTGCCGATAATATTACTCACCAAACTATGAAGGCAGACAGACATTTCAGGCAAATCTGATGCATGAGTTCATCGCATGGAAACGAATGAGCAGGTCATAAGTAAGGCAACGCTTAAAGGCACCGTCCACTCAGATTCTCGACTTCCATGTTTTGATCGTTCCGGGGCTTTCTCATGTCCCTAATTCCGAATATGAAGTCGAGTCCGCGAAAATCCCGACAGTCTCCGTTTTGGAGAACCCAGCGGACTTCCGCAACGGTGATTGGATGGCCGCTCACGGATGGGCGGGCATGGATGGGGAGGGCGGTGCCCGGGAGTCTTCGCGCATCTTCGTTACTCCGGAGCGATTTTCTCGCTTCCGAAGCGACATTTTGCGCCGCGTCTTGAGCATTGGCTTGACTGGGACCCTACTATCATAAACTGCCAAGAGCTCCAGACCCTCAACTTAGGGTGGACGGTGTCTCTAAGAGCGGCAGCGCAAATGACCTTCGCGGCTGAGAGCTCCATCTGCAAAGTCATCGAGCCTGCGTCGTGACCGTACTATGCGAGTGATGGAGGTCCCAGCGCGAACGCATGCAAATGGGGACAGTCATGAAAGACTTAGAGTTGGATTCTTAGCCGTGAAGGGATCTTCGCGCGGCCGCTCGGGCAGTGCCTTAGCCACTTACCAATTTCCTTGCGAAAAGCCCATGAGCACAAATTTGCCTGGACTGCCTATAACAAACTTCGGGGTAGCTAACTACTACGAATGAAGCTGACACGAGTATCTCTGCTGGAATTTTTTTCTTATTGTTAGAGTAATACATCAATCAGATAGGTCACAAAAATTCACAGCATTTGCGCATCAGCATTGTCGCAGAGTTAAGAAGACAATCTAAATGAAAATAATACTAACCTAGTAATAAGCGCTTTCCTTGCTCAAACATAGTAACTTTTTGTTCAGTTATTTTTAGTTTGGGCAACTGAATAGTTCAAAAGAAACTAACATCTTCGTTGTAAAACATTCCATGAAACATTTCGAAGTGAGGTCGTGTGAACTCTTTCTTTTCCTCTGGGGTAAATTGGAGTGACATGGCTTCCAAGATTGCTATGGCCGCGAAAACCTCAATGTAATTATTAATGGGGATATTGGAGTGCTCACGTGGAAAATACCTGTTTTACGGAATCGACAGTGATGTTATTGTAAATCTTCATAGTCTTGACATTTTCTAAGTACTCCATAATGATATAACCTTTGACAGGGTTGGATTTAGAGAACTTTCTCATGAAGTAGATCTATAATGCAAACACGTTTGGAAGCGAAAATATTATGTAAATGAAAGAAACTCTACCTTAGGGATGGGAAAATTTTCATGCCCATATTCTATCAGATGGCTGTATACAGATACCTCGCCGTTATGTAACTGAAGATTTTTTTTCAATAATCAATTCATAGGAATGTATTGAGCAGACCATTTTTTGAGGTTCATCGAATTTGACCCTGAAATCACTCGTGACACCCATTTCTGCTGTCAGTTTTGCCAAAAGCAGCTGCGTGAGGATCTTAACATGCTTTGAGTAATAGAATAAAAAATTTTCTTTTTGCTTAACCTTCACAATGAATTTTGCTGGAAGCTGCTTGTCCGCATTTTGCCAATCAGGATTTATGAGGACAATTCTAGACATAAAGCCCTGCAATGTGCATGAACTATTGCAACGAGAATTGAATAAGAAAAACATGCTTACGATGCCATCTGCAATATTTTCTGCGGTTTTGTTCGGACCGAAGAAAGCTTTCGTATGCAACTCTCTCTGCATATCCTCCTCAATGTCCTCCCATGTCACATGCGTTTCAAAGAGTCCATTTCCAGGAGTGTACAAATTCATAATTTGAGAGGCTTTAAATATGTGCGGTAGAACTCACTAAAAGTGTATCAGCAATAATGGAAATAATGGAAATTTTCAGGAGGTGTTTCTTAGCACATTGAATAGAAAGGTAAGAGGCGAGAATTGTGAAATGTCTGCTTTTCCACTCTTTGGTCAAAAGCTATCAAAATAAAACCAGGGAGTGCAACAATAATGCAAAGTGAAGCAAATTAATTCTTCTATTACCTGAAAGATTATCAGAAGACAGCTGTTTATATTGCAAGAAAACGAATAAGTTCTATTCAAAAGCTTTGATCTATGCGGAATCTAATGCTTTCGCTAAGTTGTCTTGAAATTCCTTTGATAAGGTAACCAGGACCTTCCGATAAGACTGCCAATGTCACTGTTTCTGTCTCCGAATAGAAATTTACGACCCAAGAAATATTTCGTAAGCGTTGCGTAACAAATCAGAACAATATGCACTATTTACGCAGATCAAAGCTGATTTCAAAAACTCGCTTTACTTCAAGCTGCATGAAGTCAGTTTAGAACTTAAGCCGCTCACTAGAGCAAGATTTTTTATATTCTGTAAATACATTGGAGATGCACCAGAATAGAAAATAAAAAAACTCAAACACATACCAGCCAGTCCTCATACTCGGGAAGATGAAAAGAACGCTGATGTACTCTGAAATTCAAGGTGCCGCGTATTTTGGTTGTCAACGAGCCCGCTGGTAAGGCTAGCTAACCTGACCTCAATGAAAACTTAGTTAGAAAATAGCAATTAAGTCGGAGTGTTAAAAAGGACATCTACCAGCCAATTTTGAATGCAAATTATTAGGCGGAAAAATGGGATGCCAGATTAGGAAACTAGGCTCCGTTGAGGTGACCAGATGTAGAAAACGTTTCTGATGACTTAACTGCGGTGGTTTAGTCGTCATTGAATGCCTGGTAATGGTTAGTAACAACAACAAATAACTAAAACAACGGATAGCATTTTCACTTCTTTTTCATCTCGGCAAGCTACTCTGTCGTCAATCCCACTTAGGATTACATAACATCATAAGCTGTAGAAGCTGTACTAGAATGTTACACTCCTTTGTCTAAAACATTTAGACCTGACAGATAAGATAAAGAAAAAATTTTTTTGTTCCGATGCCAAATGACTTTTCTACTTTTATAACGGGATGGGTAGATTTCAAAATGCTTCCACTGAAGCGCGATTTAGAAAAAAAACTTTGCACTGAAAGTATGCATTAATTCTCTGAGCTTACTCGCACTAATTTCGACTAAAGTCTTCCTCAAATGAACTCAGCTAAAGTAGTGTTACCGCCATAATTCTTCGAAAAGTATAGACGACATTGCTGAACTGATTCGATACCCAACATAAGGATTAGCCTCATAGAAGTATAGCCAGATTTTCAGAACCAAGCAGTTGCAATCTGACTGCTTCTGTCGGTCAGGGCCCTTCCCCTTTGTTTACCGATAAACAATGCACATATCATTCTTTATTCATTATTTTCTGTTGATGCTACTGTCCTATGAACTTAGATTCCAGCAATGTGAAGATTCTGTGCTCCGATCGCTAGCCTGCCCGCAGGCGGGAATTCAAATCGCAGTTCTTGTAAGAGGAAAATAACAAAATAGGCTCGTTTTCAATGCACAAGTAACGATATGGCACCAAATTTGATGTATAGTTGGAGGACCATGAGCACAAAAGTATGAAGAATTATGAGAAACTTAGGTGAATTTAAAAAATGGTAAGTGTTTTTCGAAATTAGGTGGCTCCCGCGCCACCTGGGAGCAACCTGGGGTGGCTCCCTGCTTCCCTTCACATAATTTCCGGATTCTTTTACATAAATGTGGACTAGGTCGAGAGTATTACTATATGTTCAAATCCGCTTCCAAAACCACCAAGGCACCGCTTCGATACAGCTCCAAATAGGGTTCACAGCGTTATGATCGGCCTGGGAAAGCAATCGCAATCGGTTATTGTAAATAGTAAAGTTTCGCAGCTGACTAATAAATGAGTAGTATCTTAGATATATAAACGTCAAAGTTTGTGCAAATCTTGACCCTATGTTTTTTTACAGAAACCTTTGCGGATAAACCCATTGAGCTGAAACCTTGAAAACATATGTTTTCGGCCTCGGTAGATGGTTTTAAGCTACCCTTCGAAGCAATTCGTGGAATTCTTCTATCGATTTAATGATTTTTGGCACCTTGCAAGGAGCGTGAACATTTACCAGCCGCTAACAAACTGCTTGCACATTTTGGTGTGAACAATGCAGTGAAGTTCATTTCCACTTTAAAATTAGAAGGTGCAGTCACTCCAATGCCTTTTTGGGGTAAGCTCGTGCAGGAGGGCTGCAGTGCAGTATTGATGCTGCAGAAAAGGGGTGGAGAATATGGCTCAAAAGGACGGGAAGGTAGAAACAAAGTGTGGTTTTTGGCCATCCCCTCAAACGATGACCCGGGCTGGACCAGGAAAGCCAGGTATTACTACATAATAAGCGCTGAGGCCGGCCATCTTATTATTTGTGTATATCTGTTTGTCAGGGAATTACGGGGGTCAAAAATAGGGTCAAAGGGGAAGTCGTACGAAATTTTGGCTTCAAAGGGGATATCGTTCTCAAAATTCTGAAATGCCACCTCCTGCCGGGCCCTGCTGTCGATAGTAACCATATGAAATGAATGCACGCAGTTGGAAAGACCATTTCTGTCACAATTTTTAAAGTCGCTTTTCCTGGCTAAAGGAGAGAACTATTGACCTTGGAGCAAAGACTGGAAAAAACGCTCATTTACTAAGCCAGGAGAGCGCATTGGAACTGGGAATTTAAAAGTAAGAGAAGTTTTATAAGTAGACTAGCTACATTTTTAAGAGAACAAGCCTAGAAACCTTCGAGTGATTGAAAAAAGGCTTTCAAAAGTGGGCTTCCTTTTCACTGAGGTGGCTTTAAGAATCTTTTATTGTCATTGTCATGCTGATTGCACCTGCACAGGTCAGTTTCGACTCTTTATTTTTGAATCTCAGGTATTGATAAATAGCACCCTAATTCGCAACCTTTTTCAGATTTTAGATCTTCCACGGAACAAGGTCAAGGCCTCTTTGGCAGAGAAGTGTAAGGCTGAAATGGAGCTTTAATTGGATTGGGCTCCATGACCACTTACTCACTTTCCAATCTCTTGTTCAATGTAAATCTTATAATTGCTTTTGTAAAAGGTTGATTTCAAGTTGTCAGCAGCAAAGGAAGAGACCAACATCATTGGTGGCATTAACGGGTCAGAATTTTTAAAAGGCCTTTCGTTGTCCATCTTTGAGAATTCCAAGGATTGCTATGTGTTTTTGTTCAGAAATAATTAAGTACTGCAATTTGATGGGTCTTGGCAAACTTATAGATATTATAGTTGATTTTGATTCAGCTGCTTGCTTTGAATGCTACAGCCAATCCAAATTTAGTCCTCGTAAGCATGTTTCAGTAGCAGTAGAACTCCGTACAGGAATATTTGCTTTTCATGACTCAGAAAGCTATATGAAAAAGCTATATATGTCAAGTTGTTCACCTTCTTTTCACTCAACCGTGTTTCCATTCAAGTTGTATGATCGCCAAAGTGCGACGAATCTGAGAAGTGTTTTGTTGACGAGATGAATCTCCTGGTTCGAAGGTTTGGACTTTTGACCCCGTAAAGCATGGGGTCATGTAGCGATGAATTTTTGTTGATTATACTCAGATTTTCAAATTACGTCTAAAGCAAATCTTGACACAAAACCGTGAGAATTTGCATGACGATCTTGAAGCAAAAACTGCAGCAAAATCTTATGCCATCTCCACGCAATCTAAAAGAACCACCCCAGAAGGGTTGTTTGTATTTTTTACAGCTTCATGCTGTTATGCAAATTTATACTATTAGATGCGCAATAGTATGTCTAAAATTTCTGCTCTTCTTTCATTGAATTATTGCGTTCATGGAAAGATACAATGTCGTCCAAGATATACTCCGTCTTCTCCATCAAAGCTTCGAACATCTTAAAATTGATAGATTACTAAACTTTTATCAAATGTCCTCAATATTTATACTTCTCTCTTTTCCTCATTAACAGCATCTTCAGACATCTTGTCTAGAACAGGAACTGCGAACGGTACAAATGTCAATCCCATAAAAGGCAAAGTCTGGCAGTATGCTTCTTCCAGCTGGAATGTTCGTAAAAAATTGCATAGCGAGTTGAATAGTGTACATGACCTGCTGCAGTGTATAGGGCATTTCTGTGCTTCCCACTTCTTTTTTCACTTTATCATGAAGGTGTTTGAGTAGTTCCTTCCAGTGCTTCCGTCTTTCTTCACCATTGAGACATGAGAGAATCATTATCACTGCGTCACTAGCCGGACAGCCCATGTGTGCGCACTAAATAGCCTCGTGAAAGTCCTTTTGACAAAGTAAAAATGTTGAAAACTCGTATATCGTAAGACATTCGCCCGCTACGCATTCGCTGTAAAAACTTTTCCCTTATTTTTCTAGATCAAAACGTGCTAGTGCGAAGGCCGTTGTCATCGCCTTATCTCCTCGATCATTCAAATCTCTGATGTCTGTTGGGATACAAAGCTATCATCAAATACAGACGCTATACAGTAAATCTAGCCTAGACTGTATTTAAAATCAAACAGTTGAGGTCTTTCTCGCAAGTAAATTTTACTCCAGTGAAGAAAGCGAAAATATTCCACATAATTGTGTGAAAACAGTGAAGCCCTTCGTTATAATTTTTACCTGAAAGTCTATAATGGCTGCCGGTCTGAGATCTTCGTCTCCATTTTTCTCCCATAGCACATTGGCAGTCCAAAGGTCACCGTGACAAAGGACGCGCCGCATTCCTTCAAATTTGCGGTAATTTATAAATAAGCACTTCCAAAATAAAAAGTTGTTCTACTTTCAATTGTTCTTTTTTCACTTACAACGACACTTGAGATAGCTGCTTTTCACTCAGTTCATCCTTTTTTCTTTCAATAGTGCATGCTCTCAATCCTTCTTCTCATTTTTACATTAATTTTTCTTGAAGGGTTTTCACATTTTTTGGAACGCTATAGCTAATTACTAGCTGTTTACGAGTTTAAGACGAGGTCTCGCATCGCTTGTGTATGAAATTATGACAAGCATTGATTTGCATCTTACAAGAATGCGTGTCTAGTCGAAGTGGCCTTTTCAGATGGAATGTATACCATATTAAAGAGCATAAGTTGCTGATTCCAAATCTGCCTTCCTTATCTGCAAAGCGTTTACGGACAAGGAGTTATGAGCGCTTATTGGGAAAAAATTGAATGTGCAAGTGAGACAAAAATAGCCGTGATACTTTTTCTACCTCTTTAATGGAGCGATAATAGTCATCAGAGCATTTTATTTAAGATACTCTCAAGTAAAAAATATATCACACTTGATTGCATTATTTGAGGGCTAGCAAGATTTTAGCAACTTATTTTATCCAAAATGCACGTTCAATTTTTGGCTTCAAAAAACGCTCATAACTTCTCGTGCATCAACGCTCTGCAGATAAGGAATGCAGATTTGGAGTCAGCGTTTTATGCCCTTCAATACGGCATACATCTCATTCAGATAAGACTTCGACTAAACAAGCTTCCCTTGTTAGGAATAGTTTCCAAAGATGACAAGGACGCAGCAAGCCGCAATCATTCAGCATTGCTTTTTTGAGTGTCAAAAAGTCAATTATGCCATGACTTAGCCCTTTGCTGATTATGGCTTCACTTGAACCAAAAAATTTGGCGTAGAAGATTGTGGCTTCATTTGGAGCAAGCAATGAATTTGGAACAAAGTAAAGAAAGTAAAATAGGTGCATTACGAACTAATACACTCAAAAAAGTAATAAGACTTCGTTATGCGATGGTGATGGCATATATCTTGAATTTCATTCAAAACTTGAATCATTCAGTTTGTCTACTATAATAATATGAAAACGCTTGTACAGCTTCACACCTACCTAAATCGTTCGCTAAACGGTCGATTTTGACGGGGTCCATAATACCTTTAGCGATTTTTTCTAAATTGTCGACTTTTTCGCTTAATTTACCATTGCCGATCGTTCGAAGCCGCTCTATCGAATTGGCCATGACCTAAAAAAATATCTGTATCAAAGTAAAATATCATGATATGTAAGTGTTATCTTTATTGCAAAGGGTCATTTTTTTAAAATTTGCTCATTTCTTGCTTTGATAATATTACATTAGGCAGTTTTGTCGGTTTTTCCAGACCACTATAAGACCACGCACAATGGAGACCCGAATAAGTTTCAACATGCATTCGATGCAGCTTTCCGTTTTCTATCTTATGGATACAGTTACGAACCACAATCCTGTATGCTTTTTTGATAACTGCTAATCATCCGTCATTTTTATCTTCTCAATGTTCGACTAACTTTTTCAAAAATTTCATTTTAAAGTTTCTGAAAGGGTTAAGCATGGCCCAAATAGAGCAGTTCTTGAGCCATATGGTAATATGTTTTGAGTTTTCCTAATTTGCTCATTTACTTTGAAAATTATTTCTTCGGAGGTCTCGATTTTGGCAAAGTCATGAAACACGCAACTGCAGCAAAAACATGAATACTTCTAAAGTTTTAGCGAATTGAAACTTGTTTGTCATTAAACATTATTTATGCAACCTATTCAAGTTTAACTTGCTTCAAAAAATCAGCTTTTTGGAATTTTCGGTACTTCTACGTGTTAAACGTAATCAAAAAGCCGCGGTTTCTTTAGATAAATAATTATTCTGGAGTTGATAAAGATGCTCTATATAATCTAAAGTAGGTACAATGTAGCCAAAGGTTTGCTCTACATAAGATTTGCCAGCGCTCTTTAGAAGTGTCAGGATAAAAATTTTCAAAACTCAGGAAAGGTTTTGCGTTACTGCTGAGCTGCTCGAAAAGTCTTAGCGATAACACCGCAAAGCCGGGTAGGTTAGAGAGCAAATATAGCTATAAGAAAGAGGATAAAAATTTGAATCAAATGGTACTTTGATCGTTTAGGGATTGGTGTTCTGTGAGTTTTGTGAGCAATGAAAAAAACGACAAAACTTTCGGGACAACCTAATACATTGTTGCAATAAACTAATCTCATACTTCTAAAAAAGAGTGGTTTTCTGCAAGGATTTTGAACGAATTGACAGATTCATCTGCCATTAATATCTTTTAGAAATATGGGACAGAATAAAAAATTAATGACTTGATATTCCCTTCATTTGTGCTGTAATCAAACTTCTTTGACGTAGGTAGGTTTTATATGTGTACTAAATACTAACATTATCGTCACACATCTGCTCGTAAAACTTTTGATAGAACGTTGTCGTGAGTTGACTCCTTTCTTCTGAGGTGAATCTGAGAGACATTGCCTCCATGAATGCTATGGCTGAGAAAACCTTAACGATAATCACTATCTGGTTACTCCAAGTGTTTCCAATGCTGTTACCTCCTTAACAGAGTTTATCGTGACATTGCTATGGAAGCCTATGCTAACACTCTCCAAATATTCCATGATGATGTATCCTTTGATTGTGTTAGATTCATCGAATTTTCTCATGAAGTAAATCTGGAAAATATCAAAATCTACCCCGTAAAAAATTGTCAAAAGTGTACTTTAAACAAGCATCTGACCTTTGGTATGGGCACTCTTCCATGTGCATGTTTGATAAGATAATCGTAAACAAAGACCTCTGTGTTGTGTGCCTAAAAGCAGAGATCGAAATAAAAATGAATGCGTTTTTTCCTACAAGCACCTTTTTCAAAGGACCATCAAAATTTTCTGGGAAGTCACTAGCGCAACCCATATCTGTCGATAGCTTCACCATAATCAGCTGCGTCAAAATCTGAATGGATCAAGATATATTATAAAAATTGATGTTATTTCGATTTTTTGGATCTTGTACTTTTACAACAAATCGTCTCGGAAGTTGCTTATCTGCATTTTGCCAATCGGGCTCTATAAGTACGATTCTGGACATGTAGCCCTAAAATATTCGATCTTTCAATATGTTAGGTCTGTGAGAAGGAGGTCAAATATACGATGCCATCTGCCAAATTTTTCGCAGTTTTCTTCGGTCCGAAAAAGGCCTTCGTCTTCAGTTCTCGTTGCATATCTTTTTCTATTTCCTCCCAAGTGACATGTGTTTCGAAGAGACCATCACCAGGCGTAGATAGATTCATGATCCTATTCGGGCTGAAAAGTTGTAAAGGAATATAAGTACAGTATCACATTCATGAAAATATCGTCAGGGAACAATTCTGGCATTCTTTTTTTCCTCTAGAAGGACTTGTAACTTGGTGGAGCAATAGATTTTCACTTTATCTTATTTAGATTTCAGGTCTTCTAATTTTTTGAAGGCATTCAATTTTTTCATCAAACCTCCGCAGTTCCAAATGGGTTTTTGAGTACCACATCCGATTAATTACCATTTCGTAAGGGTCTTGATGTAAGGTATAATTCACAAGGCAAATTGACATTTCCAGAAGTAGATTCAGCGAGGAAGAAGCTTTGAGGTTCTAAGCGGATTTTGGGTCATTTGAAAAAGATTTTTTGATAATTGCTCAGCATGGCAACTCATAGCTGGATATAGAATGAGATTTTTTCAGGGTGGTAGCGGTTAAGTGAGGATTTTGATACAAACTCTTGTTTTTATGTAGAAGTCAAATAAATGTAGTACATATAAACTGCTAACTGACAATGAGGCAAATACACAACAAAGAGCTAAAAAGCGACATATTGAGGCATAACCTGTTTTAGGTTGATGCAATCGCATTTTGGGTACAGTTGTCACATCAATTTACCTTCGGTTGAGGGGGAACGTCAATAGGTGATAACTGCGTTACCGGAGTAAATCATCCGTCCTCAAAGGTTGAGAATTGTTATCTCGATTTCAAATCAGAGATAACTCAAGGTGACTTTTGCAATCTTATAGAATTTTCGCGGCAAATATTCTGTATCAATACAAAAGCTTGGAAAGAGAATTACAGAAAGATTGTCTTGTTAAGTGTGACATTAAAACCCTTCGTTTTAAAGATGAAAACAAGGTCGAGAGATATTGGTGATCGCACTTCGCGGGTCTTAGGTTTTTGATTAGCTATATTGAAATTATTTTTTTCTGTCATTGCTTCGGAATGACTAGCCAATATTTTGAAAGCTTCTTTCAAGAGAACGTGGCTTGACTTCATGTATGAAACAGACTAAATACATCGCAAATCTCCAAATACCGTATCAGTATGGGACCACAAATAAGCAATCAGAGCATAGTAGAGAGCTCGGCGTCTTCAATAACTTTTGCGGTCATGCGCCAAACGCACTGAACTCATTAGACTAAGGCAGCTGGCTACCAAGTTAATGCTTACATCCTTCCAGATTGCTTCGCTACCAATTTACCGTTCCTGGAGGGTAGAGTGCTTGGTTGGCCCAGGGGCGGAATCGAACCTTGGTCCGACCTAATCATAGTTTTAAACAAGTAAGCAAGTAAGCTTCCGAAGCAATTATAGGGTAGATCTAAGCAGTTGCCCGTAGAACGTGCTTATCTTCAGGATGGTAACGGAAGCAACTTGTTAGGGTGAACGTCGCTTGCTGAGCGGAAGGCATTCTTTTGTGCATCAATGATATGAACCGGAGAGGTCACCATGAGGAGATCTGTGGCCGTATTCATCAACGAAACCCGTGGGTTCCGGAACCCACTGGGTTAGTGCTTTTAATGAATATCGATTCTTCCCTGGAGTAGAATCGATATTCATCAAAAGCACTAACCCAGTGAATTCCGGAACCCACGGGTTTTGTTGATGAATACGGCCACTGAATGTTTTGATCGTGGTAAAAGAGAAGGCTATTAGGCCCTTGAAAGGGGTGGAGGCAGCCACTATTTCAAAAAATTTACGTTCTGGAAATTTCGAAATTTTCGAAAATCTTCAAATCGTTTACAAGTAAAAACAGTCCGTTGCGGCAATTTTTCGCTCATATAGATCACCTTCAATTGGCGCCGATCCCGCTGGGAAGGAGAAGAGGCTATTGTTACTTTGCTTGGTCAATGGGCATATTTTACTTCAAACCTAGGAGTGAAAGGCAATGCCATTACGTCATAATTTGTTTGACAACAAAGCTGGTCTTATCTCTAGACGCAAATCAAAACACAGTAGAATATTGCTCTCGCAAAAAATTTTTGCAGTGGCTCAGCCGGTCCCTTACTATCAATTTACTGTCAATACTACTGTCAATTTTCCTCCAACATTTTCAGCAACCGACGCGGAGTGAAGAACATTGTGACTGAAAGAACTCATGCGTGTCATAACTCATGCAGAACGAAAACAGGCTTAGCAGACGACTGCTTACGATCAAATAGGTCTTATCTTGCAGGACACATGGACTCAATAATACCATGATAAACCCTCCTCCTTACATAGCACAACAATCTGACTACTTTGAAAGAAGCGTTAGTTTTTTTAATTTGAACTCAAAAGAATTAAGCACTAACAAAACATTGGGAACTGGTGAGGGGCACCAAGGAAGTTGCACTACCGGTATGGTTCTAAGCCCCGAAACCGGAAGTGTAGAAGATAAACAAGAAGGAATTATATTTCTTGTGCTCCTAATTAATATCTACCAAATTCTTTTTCCTGATAAAAACATAAAATCTGTCGTTCTTGAATAGAGAGTGTCTGCTATTTGGTGACCCGCAGTAATGAAATAAATATGCAATCATTTGCCGAAGTCCGACGTCGTCATATTGGAATGGTAGTTGATGTTTGTAGAAGACATAATCAGTGGTTGGTAGTTTGTAGATCCATATCATGGTAGGAATGCACTTCCTTCCTTCTTCACATAGTATAAAAGGTAGCGTCCTTGGAGATTGAGACTCAGTGATGATGTGGCATCACACAGCTGCTTCATCTTTCTCTTAAATTGTCAAGTAGGAAGTGCACTGACATTGAAAGTGCCATTTGCCCTTTTCGTCAGTGAATTGGTTCAGGGCCGGTAGTAATCCCCCCGACCTGGCGGCAGCTCTCGTCGGCAGGTTGCTGGCACCTTTCCGCGAGGTGGCCAGAAACTAAGAACCGAAATTTAGGCCGTCCCAGGCCTTTTTCCAAAAAATTTTCTCGATAAAGTTGCCGCCTTGACTCTGTAGAAAACTTCATAAAAATCTGCGGCTCCAGAACTCCTCCTTTAGTAAAATATCTGGAGTTCCAGGAGGAGCTGCCGGCAACTTCGCGATGTCATTTGCCGGCAACCTGCCGGCAGGTTGCCGGAATCCGCGAGATGGCAGCTGCCGGCAGGTCAGAGAGCACGGGAAATAGCGTGCTCTTTTGAGAGAGCGATCTGCCGGCACCTCGACGTGCCCCTACCACGTCGAGTGGTGGCACCTTTGCCGACGGCGTCTGCGAGTTTGCGAATTGCGGCGATATCACACAATTTACGTCAGGCGAAAACATCAAAAATTCTACTTTTCATCAAAAAACTATCATTTTTCTCATTATACGAGTTTTTCTTTTTTAGAACGACGATTTTCTTACAGTGAAAAAATCCAGTAATGCCTTAGAATCATAAAGAAACATCATCTTTTTTGGAAATCCCTTATAAATCTCGTTTGCACAGATTTCGCCGCTCTCTCGCTCATATCAATCAGCTGTTCTTTCAGGTCAAAGTCTCTCACGCAATGTATCGATCCCTCTTACAGGCAGCCATTTACCAGCGCGTTCCTCCTATTGCTGGTGCAAAGGGCAATGGCTGACCGAATGGTCGAATGGTTAACGTGGTGGCACTTCAAATTAACACGCATAGGTTCGACCGCGCGCGAGGTAGCAATTTTGCGGCTGTCTGCGTCATCAAAACTTAATGTGCGAAATGAGTGCGTGCTAAGGTTACATAAGATTATTAAAACCTACAATCACTGCTGCCGGCGGAGTTGGCATCTTTCCGCGATGTGTGCCAACTTGCCGGCATCTTTGATGCCACCAGGCAGGGTAGATTACTACCGGCCCAGGTCTATTTGAGAGTGATTTCTCAACCTTATCAGACTGCAAGCAAGGAGATAAAGGGACCCTCATACTTCGCCGAAAAAAGCCCAAATAAGCGCCCAAAAAGGCCAAAGGTAAAAGCGCCCCAAAAAAGCCCCAAAGTGCCTAAAAGCCAAAAAGCGCCTGAATGACATTAAACCCCTTCTCATCCGGCTTAAAACTTTAATAGAATTCTGACATTACTTTGATGACGACAGAAAATCATGCAAAGACTCGGTTGCGAAACCCACGCACATGCCAAAGCCCCAAAACTTACGCGCGAAAGGGGCGTTTCGGCTTTTTTTGGCGCTTACGGGCTTTTATGGGCTTTTTTGGCGAAGTATGACGGGTCCCTAAAATGTAGCGAAAATTACTTTCTTCTTTACCTCCTCAAATGTTGTGCTCAACTTGTATTAGGTTGTTGCATAAGTTCTGTCCGATTTTTTTTTGCCTCATGTTTGAAGCAGCTGTTCTAAGAGAATTTCATTTCTAATGCAATACTGTTGGTATCACTGAAAAGTGCTTTCCTTGCGCTTTCTAATGTATTTAAGATTTCAATAAATTTCTTAGTGTGCGGAGATTTCAGGCCTAAAATCTCTAAGTGGCCGAGGTACGTTCTCACTCTAGAAATATGTTCTTGCAAGGAAATCTCCACAATGCGCCCTTCAAGTCAAGTTCTTTCATTGGCTGCGGAATAAGGGTATAGAATGCTAGTATATGCAGAAGTTCGGTTCCATGAAGAAAACGTCTTGCTGGTAAAATTTATCGTCGAACATTAATTTTTTGTATAGATGTTTTACAAGCAATAACTTTCTGCGAATAAAAGTAATCGATAAGCTCAAAGTTGGAGGTGCTAGGGCAAAGCAAGAGCTAACAGGGCCCATCCATCAGTTCCTTTTCGGCGCTCACGTCAGTTGTAAAATGTTCATAATTCATAAATAGGCATGCACACCTGTGCTGAAGCGAGGTCAGTGGCTAATTTTTTGTTCGGTCAAATAAATCTCTCGGCAGTGCAGGCCCTATGGGCTCTTTTATGTTACATAATAATCTACGAAAATTTCTCTATCTATCCATTGTTAGAAAAGATGACTATCAATTCTTATAAGGGAGCGTTACCATGTCAAAGAAGACAGATTCAAAGAAAAACGCTGTGAAGTTTTTGCATTCTTGCTTCTTCCTTAACAAGGATTTGCGAAGGTTTCAATATGCGTTTCATAGCCAAGGAACTGCTTAACACATAGCAACTAAGATCTTGGAAGAAAGTTGATTCTGAAAGAAGTTATGACATTTTGAACTCAAAAAATTCAAATCGGACAGAACTTATGCAACAACCTAATAGATTCCATGTGACAATCAGCTCAAGCTATGGAACGTCGAATTTCGGAATTTTGTGGATAAAACCTGTGACTCGCTTTTTAATTGCTTTGCTGTCTTCCAGGATGGGGTCTAACCTCTTTTGTTCACGCTTTTAACAATCCGCTTTCCAAAGGTGATGACAAAATGATATCTACACATTTATTCCGGAACGTAGGCACAGCTTACTGCAAGTCATAAGATATTACTTTCAATAATTTGTCAGCACGATAATCAATTTATCGAAAGATTATGACTCAACGAATAGCAACAAATAAACACCAGAGTAACAATTTCAACAATACCCTGAACTAAGTGACAAAACTTTCAAGATGCTCAGATAACACTTTCTGTGAGTGTTAACCATAATTTTTTGCCTCTAAACTATTTCCGAAGCTTAGTTGAGCTATACGGCACTGCTGACGCTGTAATAGCTTGCAAGTTCTTCTCCTTGTTGAGCTCGTAGAAAAATACAATGTCGTCCAGAATATACTCCATTTTTTCCATCAGGGATTCCAACTTCTGGAAACGAACTAAAAACTCTCATTCAATCTTCAAGGTAAAGTTTACTTCTTCGTTTTGCGCCACATTGACCTCTTTCAACATCTTATCAAGAAAAGGGATCATGAAAGGCAAGAATGTGAACCCAATGAATGGCAGACATTGGCAGTACGACTCTCTGAGCTGAAGTAGATGCTGCAAAAACAGTCGAGAAATTCAAGGAAGTCTGTAACCTGCTCGAAAGTGTAAGGCATTTTCATGGTTCCCACTTCTTCTTGTAAGGTGGAGTAGAAGTGTTCGAGCAGATCCGTCCAGTGTTCTTGTCTGTCTTTGCCGCTTAGACATGAGAGGAACATTGATGCAATGTCAACAGCCGCACAGCCCATATGTGCACACTGAAGTTGCTATTAAAAGGAACCGGATTTTAGGTCAAAATAAAGCCTCAAAAGCCAGGCGTGGTTTGGCCATCTACACACTCAATGGCAACAAGCTATTCACTGTGGGAGTTTTAGAGTTTTGAAAAAGGAAAAATTAAGGTAACAAGCGCTGGCACCTTGCAACACATACAGTAACCGCCATGAATTTATAGACAAGCCCCCTTTGTTCATCGCTCATTTTCGGAGGGAAAAAATAGACGATGAAATAATTTTACTGCATGAGTGTAGAGCTCTTCAAGAGCTATAACCTGTACATTGCGCCTTCTGGAAAATGTGTACTCTAAATAATTCAAAAATCTTTTTCCAAAAATAGCCGCGTCACAATGTCGCGGACAATAATTCTTCGAACGCGAAAATTTTCCTTTCGGTCTTTGTTTGGAGCAAAAACAGAAGTTTTCCGAACAGTAAGCATACTATATTGTGGAGCTCATTGAAGACATTAATCGGGTAGTGATTACTTCCGATAAAACTCAAGCTTTTACTTCATCTTGCTTTTTTGCAAAAAATAACTTCTAATTACCTTTTTTCAAGCCACGGTTCTTCACATGGAAACCCATTCAAGACATTCCAACAAAGCTACTCTGATAAAATAAATGCTTTTTGCCATCCTCTATGCATCGGACTGTGTTAGTGAGTTTCGTTGCTGAAAATGGCTCATAACAGTATGCACATGGCCCCCACCTGCACCTCATCACCAACTGCACCGCTTTGCAGGCTTGTAGCTCGGCCGGCAGTCAATGTACGAGTCTGCGTGTAGCCTCATACGAAAAAGCGTAATTTCCTCGCATGAGACATCATATGAGTTGAGTTTAAGAAACCTCGGAGATTTGACGGATGAGGTAAAAAAGCGCAGCTTCAGTGGTAGAGTAAGGATTTTTCATCTAAAGTTGAACAGAGCTCCCTTCCCTACCAGTTTCATCCTGAAAATTTAAAACTGTCGGTTTTCTTGTAAAACCATTCCGAAGCTTTAAGAACGTTCTGGTGTCGATAAGAGTCTTCATTCCAATCACCTAAGAGGCTGCCCTTTTTCACCCCACTCGTAAAATCTTCGGGCTTCTCAAACTTAATTCATTTGCAACCATCGTGTCGAAGAAGTCACGCTCTGTCAAATTAGCCTACTTGCAGACTCTTAGAATGATTGCCGAGCTACAAGCTTGCAAAGCGGTGCAAATCAATGGTTAGGCGCCGGTGAGGTTGTGTGTACGCTTGTTAAGAGCCATTCTCAGCAAAGAAACTCACCGACACAAGTTCGATGCATGGAGGATGGCAAAGAGCATCCATTTTATCTAGACAGCTTTGTTAGGGTCTTGAGTAGGTTTCCATGTGAAGAAATTTGGCTTGAAAAAGGTAATTAGAAGTTATTTTTTGAAAAAAAGCAAAATAAAATTCAAGCTTGGGTTTGTTTGGAAATAACCATTACCCGACTATTGTCCTCGGTGAGTTCTATAATATAGTATGCTTAATTGTCTGAAGAAACTTCTGTTTTTGCCAACAAAAAAAGACCTAAAATGAAGTTTTTGCGTTCGAAGAATCATTGTCCGCGGCATTGTGACGTGCCCTGGGACACGCTTTTATTGAAGAAAGGTTTTTGATTTTTTCAGAACCTATGTTTTTGAAAAAGCGTAATGTGTAGGTTGTAGCTCTTAAAAAGCTCTATCATTTCATGCAACTCGATCATTTTTCATCGTTGTTTGCAATCTGAAAATGAGCGATGAATAAAGGAAGGCGACGTGTGCGCAACTTTTTGGCGGTCACTGTATATGTATGATCGGCTCCCAGATTCGTGTGGAGGTGTATTGCAGACTTTGCCTGATAACACATGTAAACTTGCTAAACCTCCACGTCATAGCATTGCTTTTCGTAATCTCTCGCTAGCAAAAACCGCCACGCGGTGAGTTGGCAAGACTCCACCTCCACACGAATCTGGGAGCCGATGATAAAGGCTGCTGCATGACGAAAGCGCAGAAACAGTATTACAGTAGTTGAGCGGGCGCTGCGCACGCGTATCTTCACTTATCTTCGTAAATCCTGCGCCTCATGCGCTCTGCGGCCAACCGACGCGTTCGGCAAAGAAATTACGCCTTCTTTACGCAGCTGCCTTTAGATATGGGAATTCTCATTGAAGGGTCAGAAATTAGGGTTTAATTGAAAAGACTGTACTGTACAACACCTGGAAATCTATGACGGCACTCGCTTTCAAGTCGTTGTTGCCATTTACCCACAACACATTTGCTGTCCAGAGATCACCATGGCAAAGGACCCGCTGCATTCCTGCAAAAGGAAATATTTTGAAGAAGGAAGACATTTTTTTTTGAAGTAGCGAAATATGTATCAAAACAAAGTGCGAACAAGTTATCGATGAATGCTTAATTTGCTCAAAGTGGATCCGTAGGCCCATATAAGGAGCAGTTGCTTTGTATCTTCCATTTTGTAGCTTAATCGGCACTTTTGTGCCTAATCTAATGCAAGCATGTTTATACGTATTTATGTATTAGCAGTCAAAATCAGAGAAATGGGTTTGCTTAAAGTTACAAGGGTAGGATACTTGGTGACCTTGGCCATTCGTAATGAAACACATATCACTGGATGCGGAAGATGCTGATTACAAATCTGCTTTCGATATCTCAGCGTTCTCTGAAACGAGTTTTGAGCTTTTTTTCCGCACAATTCTTGCTGTTGAAAAGAGAGCCATCAATCAAAAAGGCAATTTCTTGTGGCGAAACGTTCATATCTCAAACAACGAAAGGAGTAATATTGATTAGTCCTTTACTTGTGGCATAGAATACACTTTAGGAACATTCTCATTCTAAGTTTATTTGATTTACTTTATTTGTTTCACTTTATTACTTCATAAATTCGCTTAGCTGATAGCAAAAGCAGCCCTGAAATCAGCGTTTCAAGACGCATCCATTGATAGTGTTCATTTACGGAAGTCTACGTTCATCAATTGTCCTTCCCTTGTTAGAAGTTAATTGTTTGTAGTGGGGTTAGACTATACCTAGATCATCTGCCAAACGGTCGACTTTGACGGGATCCAATACATACTTCGCACACACTTCCAATTTATCAACTTTCTTGTTGAACCTACCATCGCCGAGCTTTCGAAGCATTTCGATTGATTTAACAAAGACCTTAAAACTTCTATTTCGATAGCAGTTCAAGAAACATCTGCATGTTTATATACGTAGAAGATTACCTTGAGAGATCTACTTCAAATAATACTTTAATTGTCGATTAGTTGAGGGTGAAAGAAGGAGATACAGCACTTTAGAGGTGCTTTGGTGAAGTGTTTAGACTTACGTTATCTTCACACATTTTTGCATAAAATTGCTGATAGAAGGTCGTTGTAAATTGATTTCGTTCCTCCAAAATAAATTTTAGAGACATTGCTTCCATGACTGCTACGGTTGGGAAAACCTCAACGAGAGCCTTTCTCATCGCTTGCTTCGTTTGGTCACGAAATTACCTCCTTAACAGATTTGATTGAAAAGTTGTTGCAGAAGTCCACTTTGACATTCTCCAAATATTCCATGATTATATAACCTTTGAGGGGATTGCACTCCGTGAATGATCTCATGTAATAGATCTAGACAGATGCTGTTCGCTAAAAAAACACGAACAGAAGATAAATACTGTTGTCTAGATTCCTCACCTTTGGTAGAAGAACTCTCGCATGTGCATGTTTCAACAAATAATTGTAAACTAGGACCTCAACATTGTGAGCCTAGAAGTTGTAAATTTTCAGGGAGAATCGTGGTCATGACCAATCTATGCTATCACCTTTTTATAGGATTCACTATAACCGCTTTCGAAATCTCCTGTTGCACCCATTTCTGCTGTCAAATTGGCCATCATCATTTGGGTAAGTATCTTAATAAAACACGCGTAGCTTTAAGAAACTTTTCGCATTCTCAACCTTGACAACAAATCGTCTCGGAAGCTCCTTGTCCGCATTTTGCCAGTCAGGGTCTATAAGAACCATTTTGGACAGGTAGCCCTGCAGTTTCGAGCTATATCAAATGCTAAACGATTATCCAAAGAAAACTGAACTTACTATGCCTTCTGCCAAATTCTTCGCACTTTTTCCGGGTCCAAAAGAGGCTTTGGTGTGCAGTTCTCGTTGCATATCTTGCTCGATATCCTTCCACGTGACATGTGTTTCGAAGAGACCATTGCCGGGAGTGTGTAAATTCATTTTTAGCACTTTAAAAGCTTTTGTGATTTCGACGAGCGGTCTTGGATTTTGCTAAAAAAATAACTACAGATGATCTTGAACGCAAACGCATTTCAATAATAGTAAAATGGTGTGTTTGGTCTTGAGCGGAAGTGCACGAACGGCACCGTTTTGAATAGTCTCGCTTTTGAGAGATATTTTGAAGACTTGGAGGGTGACAAGAATTTTTACGAATAAGGAACGTATTTGTAGCCACTCGTCCGGTGAAAAACTCTTTATATGTTTCGCAAAACATCACAGCCATTGAAGAGGAAAATAAACTTTTATGCTTTCATCTTCAAAAACTTTTATCTCTTCCAGTACATGGATAATGATAAAACACAATAGAGCAATCAAACATAAAATATTCTTGAACTAGAAAGCATCAGCCATAACATCTTTGAATGTGACTTCTTTGACTTTAAAATGTGTATGATTGAATTATTATCACACAATGTAATAATACGGCCAAGTTCAAGTTCAAGGTCAACAAATTTACTCACGCTAGATCACATGCTCTAAATGTGAAAATTGCTATTTAGGTTGAACGGCAAAAAATGGGAGAGCTTAATTTTTTGTTTCGATCAACAACAAGCACGCTGCAACCTGAAGGTCGCTTACATAAGCGGCTCTCGCCTATTATCCTGGTAATCGCGGTGAACAACTCGAATAGGTTTTTTGAACGCATCTCAAACTTGCGCGGCTACACCGTAAACTCATAAACCAATTGACATACCATTCAAAAAAGCTCTCCGTGCTCTTTCAAATGAGTTATTAAATGTGTGGGATTTCTGTTTACCAGATAAAAAGAAAAAACTCTGAAAAATGCGATTTTTGGGGCAATGAAAACCGAACAATTATGTTTAAATCTATAGTTTCCGGAAATGCGGTAAGCTGCAAATGATGGATGGAGCGTAAAGAGCTCTATCAAGTGGTAGCCAATTTGCGTTCGCTTGCAAGGCAGTAAATAACACATATCTTCGTTCTCGAAAATGCTAATGACCATATCTTATGACTTTAAGGGTTAAGGCAATATTGGGTGTGGTCACTGTACCTTCACCCACTGCAGCAGGTTACTTTTTGGAAGGTCCCACATGTTCTTTTCAATTTTATTTTATAAGTTTATTCGAAGTGATCAACTTTACATTCCCGCAAGTATAACAATAATCAAGTATGTAAATGACCTTAAACAGGTAAAGTCTAAAAGAAAATACTATCTCAGGGATTCGCGCCACGCGGGCGGCCAGCGATGACCCTACAATCGTTCGTCGGTGTGTGCGATTGTACGGTCGTCAAGGGCCGCTGGCACGGTTAACGTGGGGCGGCCACACGGTTCCTAAGCTCGCCGCTTGCGCGGGAAAGGTCGACCGCTCGCTTGCTATTGGATAGACCTATTTGGGATATCCTGACCATCTTTCTTGGATATGTTAGTCCTTTTTACATTCTGAGAACATCGGACGATGCCTGCAGCAGTGGCCAAACTTTCCAATGTGAAGCCGCACCATCACTCTTGATAACTGTGGATTCACACAGGTTCATTCCACCCTTGCTGGGGAAGGAAAATGTTGATAACAAGATGTGTCAACACTTAGCCAGCCTAAGCGCTGCGTCGTATCTCACGCAGGTACCGTTTAAGCTCACAATGTGTGAAAATAGTGAGCAGAAGATAGAGGTCACTGTCGGCCGCTTGCACTGCAGCAGGTATTGCCGACCGATAAGACGGACGCATTGCTGGCCGCTCGCTCGAGCACTTGTATTGCAGGCCGTTTGCACGATAACATTGCCTGCAGCTAGGACGGCGCTTCAGCTGTTTGCCGCACGCACGGAAGCTTTAGGCCCTGGGCAGAGCTCACGCGACGAAGTCGCGCGATCTCCAGTCGCGACGACTTGCACGAAAGTGGCGACTGGGACGCGACGACTAAGTCGCTCAGTCGCCGGAGGCGTGCATACCTCCGACGCGAATTCATGCAATTGCAGAACACTTGACACATTGCACGTACTCTAATTCATTAGTGAAAACCAATGCTCTCGTTAACTTTACTACATCATTGTTATTCAAAAAAGGTGTAGCAGCAGACAAAGAAGGTTTGGAAGTTTATCACATTAGAATCCGACTTGATAACAATCACAACATTATGCACCCAAATGATCAACGATAAAAGGAGAAGTCAATGACATCTTGGTTCTGGTAAAAGGCTCATAATCAAATATTGGGAAGCATTAATTACAATAGGGAAGAAGTACCAGCAAGGCCCAGTGGCTGCGGACACTCCGAAGAAACCGTTACGCGGCAAAACGATGTTTCAGCTCTAGAAGCGTCCCCCATGTGCTGCACATGATAGACGAAAATACTGTTATTATCTCATGCAAAGCTCATATTTCGGAGTTAGGTACCGTTTGCGCCCCAGAGAGGTTCCCATGTGAACCAGCGTGCGTACGTGGTGCGACGCTGCCTTTCGCTGTTTTTGACACGTTTCTCCTGAGGTTTCAACGGAAGTGCCCGAAGTTAAAGGCAGTGTCCGGGCAAAAAGTCGATTTTGAGATTTTGAGTTTACCTGGGCCTGTTCACTATGCTGATTCCGAAAATCCACATTGGAAAGCGCAAAAACGTCAAAAAAAAAGGCTCTAACGTAGGAGGGAAATCGAAAGTGGGCGGGGTTCTCCCCACTGTGAATTTCGCAGTCCCAGCTTCTGGAGCGATCTTCCCAATTCCTCTAGCGCCCTGGGATCTCCACCGGCCAGGTGCAAATGCATGACTTGAAATCGGGACCGAGAAGATCGCTCCGGAAGCTTGGAGCGTGAATCCGCAGTGGGGAAGACCCCGCCCACTTGTGATTTCCCTCCTGCGTTGGACCCCTTTTTCGCCGTTTTCGCGCTCTCCAATGTGCACTTTCGGATTCAGGGTAGCGAATAGGCCCGGGTAAGCACAAAATCTCAAGATCGAGTTTTTGCCCGGACACTGCCTTCAACAAGTTCAAAAGTGCGAAAGGCAGCGAGATGACGTGGTACCTATGGGAACCTATCTGGGACGCAGACGATAGACTGTGAGCACATTTTTCAAGTATTCGACGCGCAATCGAACAGGGTAGGGCTTGTTACAGATTTCTTTGGCAGCCTAGGATATGAGATGTAGGGAAATGTATATTGAAAGACAGGAAAAAATGCAAAATGAGACTAACTGCCCTCATGAAACAAAGCAAGGATAGGCATAACTTGGCATTTGCAACATTTCATGCAAAAACACTCATAACATACAAAAAACAGCAACTTACTACACAAACATCGAAAAAGCAGTTCAGGATCGGCGCGACGGTCGCCTCGTCGCTCGCCGCAAACGAGCGACGCGACATCGCGCCGATTCGGCAAAATCGCGACGATATCGCCAGGTGAGCTATGAACGCCGAAAAGTGTGGCGCGATCCGTCGCGCCGCGCAGCCATCACAAACGCGTCGGTACCCACACACTAAACAGCGTGGCGTGGAACACTTGTCCAAAATGATAGGACGCGACGCGACGAAATCGCATGAGCTCTGCCCAGGGCCTTAGGCTTATGCCGACCGCTTGTACGCTAGCCCTTGTAGGAGGACCGCTCGCGTGGCGCGAATCCCTAAGATATTCTAATACCTGTCAGGATTGGAAGTGAAATCATTTCTCTTTCTCTAGATCTAAGTTATTCTCTAGAGGTCCTATTCTTTACCGTTCACCTTAATAAATCTGAAACGCATCAGAAAAAGTTTGGGAGCATGTTTCTTAGAAGGAAGTTTGAGCTGTTTTGCAGCAGTGCCAGGTTTGCGCTAATCGAGCTTCTCTATAAAAATTTATGATTTTCGTGGAAATGCAGACAAACGCAAAAAAAAAACTCATTTTGAAGTTTTTTGCATTTTGTACGAAAATCACAACTTTTCCTAGAAAAACTCAATCAGCAAAAATTTGGCACTTTTAGAAAAGGCAATTCACAAAATTTCTAAGAAACATGCTCTCAGATTTTGCTGCTGGGTTCCAGATTTTTGAGTTTATTCTCGAAAATCACGAATTTGAGCGATTTTATATTCGAATTTTTATTTCTGGGGTCTTTTGTCGTCAAGAGCAACAAAATGTGACTAGAAAGTCGATAATTTTTCTATTTGGACGTACTTTCTGTAAGTTCACCTAGGAAGCAGTTACGAGTATTTCAGAACTTTCAAATTGACCATATAGCTAAAATTTCAAACATTCATAGGATCTGTACGAATTCGAGAACTTTGTTGAAAGATTTTTATTTATAGATCAACTTTTGTCATTACGATACATTCTTAACATTACTTCTAATGCCATGATCAAACGTTATAGTGCCAATAAATGCTTATCATATAAGTATTCAAATCAATCATTCAAAAACGCAAAGAATTTGTTAATAAAAATTTCCACAAAATTGAACTTCAGTTGATTGATTCAATTTCATTTTTACCTATTCGCCCTATTCCGTAACTATAATTACCCCCTCACCTATTTCCTTCTCGGTTCTCAGTAATTTACATTTCATAATTTACAAATGACAACAATTTTGGTGTTCATATGGTTTAGTTTCAAAATTTCCACTTGATTTCGGGGAGAGGGGTGTCGCGAAAAATTGCTTACATACATTTGTTGTTAGGCTCCTTTTGACAAGGAGAAAGCAATTCTCTTTCGCAGTATATGTCACTGTCGTCACAGCTTGACTGAGGCTTACCATATTCCTGAGAGACAGCTTAGTTACTTCACTTTTGAGTGAAAATAATTCTGCTAGGTACACAGATCATTCAGGAAATTATTGATCCAAACTGTAAAATAAATCGACAGGAAGTAAGCCTCACAATTTCTACTGGCGGAAGAGTGTAGGCAAGGAGGGAGACTGTAAGACGCTCAATGTATCCAGTGGAATCATGAGATTAAGCAATTCATTTCATCAGAGAATATCAAACTGCAAAGTTCAAATACGAATGGGTGAATCGCAGGAACCCTCTATCCTGAAGACACGCAAGGTGTTTGTTATGCTACACACTGAAGAATAGCAATGACTAGTTTTTTGAGAATTTACCTTGCTTTGACCGGAGTGTATTTGCATAAGTTCGCTATCAATTTTTGTTATAGGACACATTGTTCGATATTGATTGCTCAGTCTGCGCTTGCTGCGGCAAGCAGTAAAATCAAAGGGCGAATATAGAAGCTGTTTCTCATTCATCACTTGTACCACCCAAAATATATTTTTGTAGCAAAGAATCTCTTGTCAGGTCTCCCAAGCAATATATCAACCCTTCATGAGTTGGGAAGGATTTTCGAAAATGAGAGATGGATAGTTACATGAACCACAGTGCACCATCCTTGACAAAACGAGATAGACTCATACATCAAGATGAGAAAGAGTAAGTAGTCTTATCTTACGAGCACAAAAAGAACAACAGTATTTGATAAGCGCACTCTAATTTCTTAGCAGTCACTGGACAAAACATAATTTTGATTTCTGCCAGTAAATACACATGCAAAGCAGTTTTAGAGCTGTAACTTTTCGCATAGAATTTTTTTGTGAAGTTATAGTGAGAAACCTTAAGATATCTGGTATCATCTCGGATAACCCAAAATGCTTTGATCCAAAGCAAAACATTTGCTTTTCTGAGTTTTTAGGAATCTTATCAACTTGTTCTAAGACTCTGACGTACATTAAGATCTCTTAGTAGATAATTTGTTTGGCACGGAGTGATTCTATGTAATCACCACGTTTTTCATTCAAGTCCACCTTATCGCAGAGCATCACACTTTCGAGTCTCAAAACTCGGCTTCTGCCTCGCGATTCGAATTGAGGCATTGCATGCCGGGTGGGTTTTTTGCAGGGCTAATATTGAGGGTTTGAAGCCAAAACTAAGGAATGATGGTAAGACAATCGCCCTAAACAGACAATTTTGTGTGATGACACCGTGGCGGCGTTCACTGAGGAAAATGACTGGACGAGTTCGTGGTTCATCAAGGTCTAAGTTAGGTAGAAGAGTGTTGGCAGGCTGAACAATGATCATCATTCATAATCATATGTATTCGCTCGGTTAGTAAGTCCAAATTTTTGCGCACAAAGTTTTGACTTTAAATGTAAAAAATGGGAACAAAATGAAACAATACAAAACAAAAATGGTAAAAATAAAAACAAAAAGAAGTTCTGTCCCATAGTATTAGTTATAAAACTTACAATCTACTGGTAATGCTTTAAGCCCATCTTCTTACATAGCTTGCTTGTTTGTAAGAAAACTGCTATGTTTATTTATGGCATAAGGCAGAGTTCCACAAAAGCTTTCATTTCATTATTCGAATTCATTTACAAGTATTTACAAAGATGATAATCTGCACAAAACGCCGAAGTGTATAAATTTTGTAAAGGCTACATACAGTAAGAGGTCTATCGCATATCAAATTTTCATTGAAGAGAGATTTTTAACGATTGTTAAACTGAAAGTCACAAACATTTATCAAGTGTCTTTGTTCCGTTGAGCTTCAGATTGCGTTGGTGGAAGAAGATAATGTCATCTAGGAGGGCTTCAAGCTTTTCTTTTGCTGTATCCATGCTCTGAAAGTAGGTATGTAATGTTAACGTCATGCTGCATAGACCATTTCGAAACATACCTTCATTCTCTGCTCCTCGTCTGCATTTTTGCACACAATGTTGAAAAATGAACTAATCATTGACGCAATGAAGAATGCGCCAAGAGGAAAGAAGCGGCGATAAGATTCTTTGAGCTGTAATGATGGTTTTGAACCCTATGTGTAGTTATCCTTTTCAAGCATAGTAAACATTATGACTGACTTGTTCTAGGCTATATGGCATTTGCTGATCCACAATTTCGTTCTTCAAGTAGTCGTAAAAATGTTCCAGCAGCTCCTCCCAGTGCTCTTGCCTATCCTTTCCACTTAGGCACGAAGAAAAAACGCGGACCAAATCAGTAGCTGGACAGCCCAGATTGACAGTCTATAAGGAAAAAGCAAACTTTTAGACATTATCGCATTTTTGTGATATATTTGGTAACAAAATTAGTCGACAATATCTGTTTTGGACACTGCGAGATTGCGCTACTCAAATCAAGTACCTGAAAGTCGATCAAAGCTGTCATTTTCACATCATCGCCATCGTTCTGCCACAGGATATTAGCTGACCATAAATCTCCGTGGCAAACAACCCGCTGCATCCCTGTAAAATACTTAAGAATTCTGTGAGTAATGAAAAATCTTGCATTTGCCTACCTAGCTCTTCCGACAGATTGTCCGCAGAAGCCAAGTTAAGAATTTCCGTTACTATTTCGTCCAGCTTGTCTACCTTCTCTGACAAATGACCCCCAGCAAAATCTCGTAGATACTGGATCGCTAGTTTTGTGTCCTGTGCAAATTTGATGCTCAAATTTGAAGCTGAAGTTTTGAACTCATAGTTGTGCATTAAATGCAGCGTACACACGAAATTTCGCCTTCCATGTTTTTATTGTTATCGGGCTTTTCCATGGCGCTGATTCGGGATATGATGTTCGAATCACCAGAAGACTTCAAAATTGCCCTTTTCTGAAGCCCTAATTTGGCAGATGTGGACGAGTGCCCCGGCGCTAGCCACGTCGTATGCTACAGGAAACCCCGTCGTGTGCAACAGTGCCACATCACAAACTATGCCGTCCCGACGTTGCTTGTCATTTCAGAACACGTTTCGGGGCAATCCGTAAGTGGGTGGATCGCAAAAAAAGGGGCGGAGCGCAAAGAGGGTCTAATTCGTTATCTCCTTTTGTAGGCAACATTAGGGGATCGGATCAACGCGGTTAGTCTACTTTTAGGGCCTGTTAGAAGGATGTTTCAGGAGGTGCAAAATAGTCGAAATTTCTCTTGCTCTTATATTGTAAAATCACAAACAAAATGCTTCAAAAATCACAATCTCTGACACTTTTGCCTAATAATTACCATTGTGTAACATATGCTGGTGTGAAGCGAATAATGTAATTCATGTTTAGCTCACCTTTTCGTTGATAAATGGTCCGTACAAGTCTGCCAAAATGTGCTTCGTAAAACTATTGATCTTTGCGTCTGATTTCAATAGCGTAGCTTCCAAGATTGCCAAAGCACGTAATATCTAAGAGAACAAATGTTGTGTCCCTACAATACACGTAGGTACTTCTAGACGAATGTACCTCGTCCATAGCATGTAGTGAAATATTTTCGTAAATGTGCAAAGTCTTGCAGTTTTCCATGAACTCCATTATGATATATCCTTTTAGTGGATTGGATTCAGAAAATTTCCTCGTATAATAAATCTGAAAATACACAACGGCATAAGATATGCAACAGATATTCAAGGATCAGTGTATATATGCACATGTTACTGATGACGGTCACACATCGTCAAAGTCCTTTTGGGAAGGAACAGGTAGACAAAATATTAGATTTTAGCAAATTCGCAAATCAGATATTTTGAAGAAGAAGACATAACGGCAGCAACAATGTCAAACATATTCTGTTTTGGTATGAGTTTTTATACGAGCAATATTATTCTGATAAATGAAATGTCATGCTTTTTATCGAATCAATCTTGTTTGTTTGAAAACTCATATCAGGTTTGCAAAATATATTTGAAATTGCCGCTGCAATTATGTCCCCTCCACCGAAATCATGTATGAATGTCGTATCCACCTTCATAGATTTTGCAGCGCTTTCCTCCTTCCCCCTGGCTTGCCATTGCTGTTAACATATTATAGGCTGCTGCATGACGATGGCGCAATATCTTCGGGCGCGAACGCGGCTTTATTAGCCGCAAAGCGCATAAGGCGCGGAATCAGCAATGGTGAGGATACGCGCGCGTCGCGTTCGCGCCCGCTCAAGTGATACCGCTTGTGCGCCTTCGTCATGCAATAGCCTTTAGATTGGCGGATGATTTCTGTTACATGCCCGAAAATTTCGGAGAGTCGCTAGCTAGCCCCCAAAAACCCATAAAAATCTCTTGCGTAACAGCAGTTCGTACATTATTGTAGCTGGCTTCATTCTTTTTCGAGAATGCAAAAACAAAAATGCCAATCCGCAAAAAAATCTTTTTCTCACTGCGCATTTTAGCAAAAACATGCCGGAAAATCTCAGTGCTTCAGGTAAGCACTTGACATTCCTCGCTTCAAGCCGTTTTCGTGAAAAAAAAGTCAGTGATAAGGGCTCAATGCAAGATTTCTCAACTTACCTTTGGGGCTGGAAATTTTCCTACAGGAAGTGTTTTCAGGTAAGCGTAAAGCGTTGCCTCAGCATTGTGAATCTGAAATTATGTGCCAATTCTTTATATAAAGTCGTGCGGTTTTGCGCATGGCAATCTCTCTCTCTCTCCTCTAGGTGCAAGCCAGAACAAGGGATAAGTCTTAATCACTTCTCAGGAACGATTCTTCAATTGAGGAATTGAAATTTGAAGCTTCTTTATGAGTTCCGCTGCAGTGCATTGGGTTGGTTGAGCTTCACTTTTTATCCGGTTATTCGGTGCTATAACGTGACAGCAAATGGGAAAAGAGATCGAAGCCAGTCAAAGCGACCTTCCGAGCTCCGAACTGCCTGAGCTGTTGGAAGGCTCACTACCACAAGCAGTGAACAATAGAGTTCAATAGATATTTATCCTCTTCAGCTTTCTTTGTTTCGCTATACTACTCCGCGTTACAAGCTTCTGTTATTCATTGGTCAAAGACAGTGGCTTGGCAAAATGGACCTCTGTCAGATTTTGGTGGTATAATCTAGTAGACAAATACGTAGAACAATAATAGACAAAGACGTAGAACCCAGCCTCGCCCAACAATTCATGCCTAAGCCTCAAAACTCTCTTCAAAACCAACATGAACTAGCTTCGCCTCTTCCGTTGGGCATTAAAGGTGGATTTCTGCGCGTTTTCAGGACAGAGCGCTTCAATTAATTGGAGGGTTAGGGCTACGTTTTCTACGGTATGACAGGGTCATTCTGCCAAGGCGCTGCTTGAGGAAGAGTTGAATTCCATTTATGATAACCGAATATGTAAGAAAAGCTTAATTACATGCGATATTGTTTTCGGTTGGTCTAATTGCTACGTGTTCTTGCAAGTACTTTCGTTTTCAAAGCAAATGTTAAATTTCTTCTTTGCCGCTTTTACCATTGATTTGCTCAAGTCAAATGCATATTGCTGGGCCATCAAACCAAAATCTTGAAATTTTGCTTTTGGTTTTCAAAGTTATGAAAAAATTTTGATAAAATGTGAAGCCTGCAATTTGGTTCTCGACGCTCAAACATAAGCATTCTAGAGGCTTTTTGTGTCAATAGCATTATTCTGAATAGCATGATCGTAGAAGTTGAACAGCGTCATGAAAACGATCATATTCGCTTGCAGGCTTTTATCATTAGAGAGCACATGTTTATCACGAGTGGAGAAAAAACTTGTAAAAATGAGGGGATAAAAAAAACGTTTGAAAAACTATTTTCTTTATCGCAAGAGGACTTTGGAAGATAGTCTATACGATTGCACTTAATAGTAGATTGTTTCTGAAGAAGAAGAAGCTTTACGCAGCTTTACATCATTACGTTTGAAAAAGACGAAACTTTGAATTACAAGTTTGCAAAAATTCCTTCTCATCTCCAGCATCCGTCCATTTTTGATACTCATCTGGGTGCATTAAGTCTTTATAAGCATGCC
The DNA here is from genome assembly GCA_958299035.1 of Cylicocyclus nassatus. NCBI lineage: Eukaryota > Metazoa > Nematoda > Chromadorea > Rhabditida > Strongylidae > Cylicocyclus > Cylicocyclus nassatus. The sequence goes on from CATQJL010000001.1 coordinate 3,447,306, forward strand.
GATCATATGTATATTTAGTAGAAAACATCAAGTTAAATGAAAGTGTTTAAATTTGGACTTTGCAAAACAAGCATCAGATTGATTTATGAAGAATAAAAAATTTTTCAAAACAGGAATAGGTCAGTGGCTTCTGCGACTGTTGAAACGATGCAAATAGCAAGAAAAAAAGATAACAATGATTTCCGAAAGGGCAACTTCTGCAAAATGCGGGATAAATTTTGCTTATGTATAATAATATCGAGATGCTTTTATAAGTAAATTATGAAGTTTAAAGCTCCAAACTTACAGCCTTTTGTTGCTTTTCAAAAGCGCTCCTAACTTTTTCATCGTTGAAGATGTTTTCTGTGTTGTTTTTATCCGCCACTTCTTCGAAGGTTTTGCACACAGCCAATTGTGTTACTATCTAAAAGAAATCTTTTACAAGTTGTCGTTATGTAAATTGCGAAGATTTGGGTTCACGCACTTTTACAATGAATCTTTCGGGCAGATCCTTGTCCTTACATTGCCAATCTGGGTTCACAAGCACAACTCTGGACATGAAGCCCTATGTAAAGCCACATATATTTACAAAGGTGATGAATAGTATAGAGTTAGCCTACTTTGCCATCTCCGATGTTTTCTGCCTTCTTATTGGGGCCAAAGTGAGCATCGGTGTGCAGTTCCCTGCGCATGTCTTCCTCAATATCTTCCCAGGTAACATGCGTGCCAAACAGCCCTTTACCCACCGTACAGAGATTCATCTCTAGCTTGAGGTTAGGACTAAGCAAAGCAAATGACTGAAATATCAATAATATCAAGAAGAGAAGGAGTAGGTGATATCAGGGCTAAGTCCTGAAAATGAAAATTAACTGAAAATAGTACAGAGATTCATCTCTAGCTTGAGGTTAAGACCGTGCAAAGTAGGTGACTGAAATATCAATAATTTCAAGAAGGGAAAAAGAAGGTGGTGGCAGGGTTAGGTCCTGAAAATGAAAAATAACTGAAAATGTCCTGAAGTTGCTAGTTTAAGAACTCTTTCTTCTGGCTACTTTATAACCTTGCTCTGCGCAAACTATAGAGTGCATTCGATAACCGCAAAGTTCAATCGTCTTTACTACCATAACCAGTACGAATGCGTTTGTACGATGTTGAGATTGCCTTATGTGGATTATCACGGTGTATTACTCTTTTCAATATATACTAGTCTAGTATTTTTGTACTGCATAAAAGTGATAATCTGTTTTTGGTAGTAGTGATGATATTGCTGGTTATCGTTCTTGCACTTATAACATCAGAGATCGTAAATACAGAGTTCAAAACAAGTTTTCCCCTAATCATTTCAATGACCTTCCTCACCTGAGAGTTCAAAAGGATTGCATATGTAGTGCGGTGGCAACATCTATTCGTATCGAACTAACATTTCATTTTTGAGAATTTCCTCAATAAGCAGGTCTTTCTGGTCTATACATAAAAGCTCCTTGGAAGGCAAAAAGGGGGTGTATCCCATTACTTGTGACTGCCAATTACGCGTATGCCGCGTGCGACAGGCTGGCAGTGATCATTTGTGAGGAAAAGCTCGGGTAGCATACTTGCAAGGCATACTACTCCATTTTTTGTAAAAGTTTTTACATTATCATATCAAATTTTATTGTTAAATGAAAGTCTGGCCCTAAATCTTGGAATAATGAAGGTGAATGGAAATATGGAAATTACTACGTCTGGTCACAAAATATTTACTTTTTGTTCACTACAACGTGACCCCTGAACATTTCCTCTGGGACATTTCCTCTGGCCCTGCCGCCTCTCGCCCGGTTACTGTAACGCCGCGTCGCGGCAATTTATAAGTGACACCCACAAGTAATGGGGGTGTATGTCAAGAGGCGCGATTCCTATTGCCAGATGGGCAGCATATAGCACATATTTAGTGTTTTATGAAGTTCCAGAATTATTTGAAATCTCAAAAGAAGTTTATAGAGAATCGCAGGAATTTTTCGATCTTATCATCTTGAAATCGATTCAAAACAAAATTGTTAAAGGTCAAAAATCCACGAAAATGCAGTTCATAACATTTTTGTGATTATTTCGGTCAGTTTTCTAGCAAAAGTCGTCGAACTTATCAAATGGTTACTTCAAACTGCTAGTGAGCCGATGGACTTTGTCCGGCACTTTTTGAACACTCCCATGGCACGAAACTGAAGTTTTAAGTTGGTGACAGCCAGAAAAATTGCGCCTCTTGACCGTCTCCCAAGTAATGGGCGCCCCCCCCCCCCCCCCAAAAAAAGGCCATCGTGGCTGAAACTTATTTATTGCACATGCGTTTTTGAGAACTCCCATTATGCCCTGAAAAGCCGGCTCATTCACTTAACGTGCTACTTCCACATGCTTCTCATATATGGATTGACAGTTGGAGCTCATAGTTGGCACGTATACAAATTTCAGATAGAACTTCACATATCAGATAATGTAACAGCCATTCATAGGTGCAATCTAGAGGCTCTTCTTTGTCTGACTTTCTGGCTAGTGGTTTTAGTTTTTGATTCAAGGTGATCAGCAGGAAGACGCACAATTCAAACCTGTTTTTGTGTCAACTGTTTACGGACAAATCTTCGTGTAATTTATGTTATCAGAAAGTAATCCAAAAAACTACATAGAATTATTCTTTTCTGAACAACATACTAAATGACAGATAAGTAATCTCGAAAATTTACGAGCTTTCCTACTGACATTTACTGAAAATAAGGTCATCCATTCCATGTTGACTACCGTGAGCTTCACAGGATGTTTAGTACAAAGACGCAAAGAGTATGACGCAAAAAGACTTTCATAACTTGTGCGGACCATATTACAAGGAATTGCCTTCATCTCTAACTGACAACATTTTAATAAGTCCTCTTGACTTTTTTTCTGACAATGAGATATCCACCTCTGGCTTTATCTTCTTGCTAGAAATGCGTACGAAACGCGTTATCGTTTTCGACAATATCTTGTAACAGATGTTTGCTGGGTCTGTTTTAGCCAATCTAGTGGCATACTTGGAAGAGCAGGCTTTTCGCTCTTAGATCGAGACCAGAAAGAAAATGGGAATAAGATGAACGAGGAATACCAAACTTTCGTCCAAATGGCAAGAAGTTATATACTACATCAATGCAGTATCTAAAAACTGACGGCTATTCCTGCTGGAGAGTCCAGGTAGCGTCCTTAGCTCTTGCTTTAGCTTTGAAAACTCCACATTCTATCAAAATTTGCTTCTAAAACCGCGGCTTTCTTTGCAACTACTTGCACGATCTTCATTTTCAAATAGCTCTACCTACAAAACACAGTTGAGGATGATTACATTCGTCTGTTTATTCATCTATGTGATATTCATCTATGTGGTGTTCCAAAAACTCGAAAAAGCAACGCAAGAAAAGAAGAAGAGTGGTTTGATGAAACATAGAAAGAAACAACATAGAAACATTTTGCAGTCTTTGCTAGGATTCGTTTTCTTCGTTCAGAAGGTAATTGTCATTTTGAGAATATGTTCTCTACTCCAAAATGAGCAATACCAGTGCTACAGAATATCTGGGTTGAAATAAAACTTATGGGGGCACTCAATATTTATGCATGCGGATGACAACTTAAGGGCCGGGCATACTTCACGCGATTTCAGTCGCGACGCGATTTGACCATACTCTAACTGTCCATAACTCACTGTAGCACGTTTTAGATGTTCACAAAATAGGGGATTTCAACAGTCCACGTAAATTATACACACTATGCATGTGCAGTTTGCTAATGTTATATCTGAAGACTTCTAGCGAATTGGCAAATCGCGTCGCGACTGAAATCGCGTGAAGTATGTCCGGCCTTTCATGCAGTATCTGGTATCCAGTCATTTTGTAGTGAACGTTTGCTCTTCAACTAGTGTTCTCATTTTTGCATACTCACATTGTGGCTAGCCGAAAGAAGGCTCATTACTTTTTTTGCACCAGCCCAACATGAATGATCTAAAGTGGACCTCTCGTCAGGATCTCATGGTCAGGTCTCTGTATTAGAAGAAAGCTCTAGTTTGCTCTAAATTCAAGGTGCGCAACCTAGTCGAAATGTTCTAGAGTTTTTTCCGCCACGGCTATTCCTTCGTGTTATCAGCGCAAATCTGTGCGGTAGATTCTTGAGCGGTTTGGAAATCCCTGTAGTTCTTTTGCATGTTGAGGCAGTTTCCTTTTGCATGTGAACAACTGTATTACGACTTTTATCCACGTTTTACATATAGGATCAGCAACTTGTTTTCTGTGCTTTGACTAGCACAAAACATGTAATGTCATCCTGTCCTACAGCCCCCACATGAGAAACTATTCTAAGTTCGTCATTCGTTGTCATCCAAGTCACCTACACTTTGAATGAATACATATAATGAATCATTAACCATAAGTATAATAGAAATACTGAATGAGAACAATTTCGATGCATAATGAGATTCATCAAAATTGAGTGTGAATCCCGTGAAGCGTCATGCCTTTTAAGCGTCTTGTTCTATTATAATTCTGATAATGGAAATAAACAATGTCATCCAAGAGGTATTCAAGTTCCTCTGTTGCTGCATCCATGCTCTGAAATATAGCGATACAACTTCGACTGGTGTCTCCAAAAACGTGCCTTTTTTCTTTGCACTTCGTCTGGATTTTTGCATAGAGCAGGAATGAACGGACCGAGAACCGAAGTGATTAAGAAGCTAGCGAAAGGGAAGAGCGACGATAAGATTCTTTGAGCTTAGAAGATGAGATAATTAGAGTAACTACATGTTGTTTTGCTAGCACAGCAAACATTATTACTAACTTGTTCCAGGCTATACGGCATTTGCTGATAGTTAATTTCCTCTTTCAAGTAATCGTAAAACTGTTCCAGCAGCTCCTCCCCTGTCTTTTCCGCTAAGGCACGAGCAGAAAACACGGGCTAGATCGGAAGCTGGGCAGCCCACGTGGACACACTAAAGCGAAAATATAGTTTTGGTTTGTCAGTGATTTCATGATCAATTTGGGAGTTGTAAGTTTTTTCCTATCTTTTTCATCTTTGAACCAAGCATCCTGAAACCTATATACCTGAAAGTCGAGCAAAGCAGCCAATTTCGGAATGTCATCACCATTTTGTCGCCAAAGAATATTTGATGACCACAAATCTCCATGGCAAACAACTCTTTGCATTCCCATAACATACTGGATAGCTTTCCAAAAAAGGCTTTCAACACTTACCGAGTTCTTCTGAAGCTTGTCTGCGAAAGCCACATCTACAACTTCCTTCACTATCTTATCCAGCTTGTCTGTTTTTTCTGCTAGAAATTCACCACAAAAGTTTCGCAGCGATTGCATTGCTAGCTCAATACAATACCGCTCACATTTTTTGAAAAATAGACGCGAATGTACGGACATGTCCATACATGTATGGACATGTTCATACATCAGCGTCGCGTGGCCATATCTCGCTTCAGAGTGGACGAAATCTGATTCCAAAGCCACCATTCGATTCAGCTCGGCGCGGAGAATCTTATGATATATTGGAAGGGGTACGATGTCTTCAATATTCCGTTTCCAGTTTTTTCAATTTGTTCTGCGGAGGTCCTGCGAATATGTGAAGCAAAGCTTACCCAACATAGAAGACTTTACAGAGTACTATTCGATTATACTGGTTTTGTAGAATATTGTGCGCTAGAAAATAGGCTCAGACTTCTTTCCAAAGGAGATAGAAGCGTTGGTGAATTTTGGAAAAATTACGCGTTTTCAAATTCTACTCGCCATAACTTCCTTCGGAATGAGTATATTTTGAATCCGAGAGCAGAGCCTTGCCCAGCTCATCAAGGCGAATCTTCCTATGTACAGCATGTCCTTGATATTTCGATTTCAGTATTCTTAAATCTTTCTGAGGACGTCTTTTCGCAAAGGTGTTAAGCAGCGAGCATTGTCCCGAGTAAATTCCAGCAAGGATCTTTCGATAGCACTTTTTCTGTAGTTTATGATGTGCTAAATAGTAGCCGCAAGTTTCTTTTCAAAGTAAACAGAACGGCTGGTGAATTGTGGAAAAATCTTGTCGTCCCAAATTCTACTCGCCATAGCCGCAGGATACGAAGCTATCTTGCTAAGCAGATGTGAGTTTCGAAATCAGCAGGTCGGATAACCTCTGTGAGCAAGTTTTCCGATATGTTCGGGTTATTCCATTTTTTCTCGTTTTACGCTCCAGAAGCTCGCCGATGGATTTTGGTCAAAATGTTGATGCTCCTGAATTGTAAGGAAACTTCGCTTATAGAGGTTTTCGAACACGCTCTTTACGAAAATCGTGGTCTTTGAGGATTATAGGGTCTTTTTGGAGAGATATGATGAGGTGACTGTAACTTCATCACGAAAGTACGTAAATTTGGCCGCACTTCTCGCGTATCTGTCAGAAACCTTGCCTGCTTGCTTTTCTCAGTCAAAGTTACTAGGAACTGTGCTATCGAATGGTGACTTACTCAGGCTCAGTCTGTGAAATTCGCCGAGTTACGAGCCTACGAAAACACGTCCTCATGAATTTTGCCCAAAATGTAAAGATCGCATATCTTGTCGAAATTCCCCCGTGAGCGCTTGTATGACGCTCGTTGCAGATATTATGTTCGCTTCGCCGAACGACTCCCACTGCACTGAATATGGTGCCTGCGTCTGCTTCAGCTGCTCAAATGAATATCAAAGCTATTTCGTGGTTAGAGCTCAAAGCACCAAATCTAACACAATAAGATCCATTAAAAATGTGAAAGGATTTGATAAGCGCGTTGTATTAGGTCATTCGGAAAGTGTTTTCCTTTTTGCGCCTTTGATGTTGATACCGTATTTTAAGAGGGTGCCAGGGGACTGATAAGGGTTGCTATATATGGATCTGCAGAGGAAGTCTTCTAGTTTCTGGGATCCCACCGAAATTGCAGAAGAGGCTTTGTGGGGAAGTTTACGAGGCTCTAAATTCGACATACGAAAACGCGATTTTCGAATAATTGTATTCTCTAAGCTTAAATTTGAGCGTAAGACTGTTGAGGAAACCATCATTGTGCGCAATGCATTTGCCAAGATCACATCTTTCTTGAGGTAGGTTCAAGTTTACTTCGGAAAGTTCAGATCTAGAGAAGTGAAAGCTAATATTTTGCAGTGTTTTGGAAGGTGGTTCCGGCACCCCCCCCCCCCTCAAAACCTGCGGCAGCCGCAGGTTTTGAGGGGGGGGGGGGGTGCTGCAGGCCATTAACTATATCAAAAAAACATTCTTAGCGGACAGTATTTACATGGATCGATAGCCTAGATCACCTAGTTTTCACAGGAGTGATTTGAGCCTGATTCGTTTTCTTAGCTCTGAGTAATATTTGGTGAAAGCACAGCGATCAAAAGCGAAAAATGGGAAAAACGAGATTTTGGTTGGCTTCTAATTCAATAGTTTGGAGGTCTTCTAAAGCGGGATTCCTGAGGTGGACAAAGAAGGAGTAGTGCTTTGTATTGAGTGCAAGAAGAGGTAGCTTACTCACCGTAAAGATGAAGTTAATCATGTTTTAAATTACTGCTTTATACAAGGTTGTTTACTGCTCGGAGACCTCAGAGTTCGCTGAAACTTAGCGCATAGGGGTTATTCGACACGCGGATTACGACAATTATGCTTGGTCAGAGGTACGGTAGGTTACGGTAGGCATACGGTATCTGCAAGTTTGTGTCGTTGAACTTGAATTTTGCAGGATTTCAACAGCGCTTTCATCAAGTCAATTTAGTCACACAGCTTGTACAAGTGCTTTTGACCTTGGGTCGATACGACCCCACCCCTACCTACCTCCCCCCCCCCTAACGACCCCCCTCCCCCTGCGACGTGCCGCATACCCCCCGCTTTACCCTGATTCGAATATTATTCGATTCGGAATTTTCATTTTCGAATAATATTCGATGGTCGAATATTCGAAATTTCCGCTTTTCGAATAGTATTCGATAGTCGAATATTCGAAATTTTCAATTATCGAATATATTCGATATTCGAATATTCAAAAAAAAAATTTCGAATTTCCCCAAGTATAATCTGTTGTTTGCTGTAAAGCTTAGTTAGATCCTGCTCTATCGAACACTGCTTGAATCTGAGCAAAAGACTTTGTGGAAAGAGAGCTATCAACGGTTGAAAAGTGGGCTTACGTTAGGGGCACCAAAGAAAGACAAACATAGGATAATCAAAGGGTAAAGGATTTGGAGTTGAGAACTCCGAATCTTTTACCCTTTGATTATCCTATGTTTAGAGTCTTCTTTTTAAGAAATGTAAGCATAGTAAAGCTATCAACACAGACACACATTGTATGTTTCTGTTTTTTTTTGTTTTTGTTTTTTTCATTTCCCAAGTATAATCTGTTGTTTGCCGTAAAGCTAAGTTAGATCCTGCTCTATCGAACACTGCTTGAATCTGAGCAAAAGACTTTGTGGAAAGAGAGCTATCAACGGTTAAAAAGTGGGCTTACGTTAGGGGCACCAAAGAAAGACAAACATAGGATAATCAAAGGGTAAAGGATTTGGAGTTGAGAACTCCGAATCTTTTACCCTTTCATTATCCTATGTTTAAAGTCTTCTTTTTAAGAAATGTAAGCATAGTAAAGCTATCAACACAGACACACATTGTCTGTTTTTTTGGGCGCTTGTCTTTTTCCTTCATTCATGATTTTTTTCTAAACGTCAAGGAATTATTAGTCCGTAGAGGTTCTAGCTTCACTCAAATCATCGATGAAGACTTTATGAGATTTTTTTTTTGAAATGGAATTTGTTTGAATGTTCGGGTGCCACTCATGCCCAGTCCTTGTACAACTAGAATTAGAAACTAAGCTTCACATTTCGATACAAGTTTAGCACTAGTAACTAGAAAACAGTATTTGTTATTGTGCGCAGTAAGGGAGTTTGCAAATTTCAGTAGGGGGACTGCAACTTCATACAAATAGTTATTTTCAGTGTAACATTGGCAAGATTTAAATGAAGAACTCGCAGACTTTGAGTTCCGTTGAGTTTGATCGTCATACGCTGCGTACAGGGCCTATCGACTGCAGTGTCGAGGGACCAGGGCGTCCGCTCCCGCGCGACCGCTTCGCATGGACTCTGCACCTCTCTCGCGAACATGCTCTTTAATCGCTTTCCACCGCGAGCGTGGGAAAGGCGGAGCCTCAATCGACTGAATACGGCTAGAGAGTATGTTTGCGGGAGAGGTGCAGAGTCCCACGCGGAATAGAGATGCTGGTGCACCAGACACCGCACTGATAAGCCCTGTAACGCTTTCATGGGCATATTTATGTGCTGTTATTTCCATAAATTGCAAAGACAAAGCCTATCGCCTTGGCGGTGGGAGAGTGAGCAACGCAGCCGCCCAAATCCTTTCCTTTCAACACTGGAAAGCATATTACTTGAACTCTTTCACTTGAACTCAGAAAGTGACTTATAACTTTTTCAAAATTGTGTATTATTGAATACTAGCTGATCTGCCCGGTCCAGCCCGGGAATGATCACTGACGATAAGGTGTGCTGATTGGTGGTCAGCACAATTACTGCACTGCTACTCTCACCCTTCACTCCCGAGTACATGTTATAGATGCTCACTAAGGTAAGCTGCATTGGTGGTCAGCATAATTACTGCTTCGCTGCCCCCCCCCTCACCCCGGCTCATGTATAGATGCTTACCTGGGGATTGTTCGTCAACCAGGAATGTACTTGTAAGCTTTGCGGAATGAAAGCAATTGGCCAGCACATCACCTATCACAGTATTGATGATCATTTTTATCATGCTTTCCTCTGTCCGGTTGCTCTAACAATTCCGCACCGCAACGCCGCTCATTTCATGGAACTCAAATATAATTTTTGTCGTCTACCAACACCACAAGCGTAAAAGTGGGTTTTTGCAATTTCTTCATTTCTATTCTAGTTCCAAGCATTTTCCGCATCTCATCAGCTCAAGACAATACATTTTGCTGCTACATCCAAAATACTATCATCAAAAGGTTGTTGCTGTTCGTAACATTTCAACCAAATCATTTGCGCCTTAAACGTTTGCAAGAGCGACTTCCAAGAATACACCGCGTCCATGAGCTTGCGGAAAGACACAAAGACACATACACCTCAAAATGAATGCAAACATTATTTTCGAACACATCCGGAAACCTACTCGAAGTGCGCTTCCTGTCACAGCTCTTTGCTTGCAAAAACTTAGAATAAGATGGACCGCTCCCCTACACTCTACTAAGCAAATGATCTGCTAAACTTTCACTTTCCTCTATAAAAGTAAACAAATCAATAAATCGATAGAAGGACTCCGTGACTTGCCGCAAAAAGTAGCCTATCTTCTGCGCCTGGCCTCATTTGTAGGGAAGCAAATTCCAGCCTCATTAATTCACAAATAAAGGACTCTATAAGCCACATACTTACATACGAACAAATTTACAGAGATTGAGTTTTATTTATGTATAGATAGATATGGCAAATTCATGCTCTAAGACATGGGAACTTGGTTTGCTTGTGACACAAATTTTGACCAACTTTATCAAGTGAGCGGAGAACTTTCCATAAAAGCTGGTCCCAAAATCTACCCATACACTAAAAGGAAGCAGCTTTTTGCACACGCTGTACAAAGTGTCCATTGAAACACAAATCTAACGTCCCTCGAGCTGAATGGTTATGAATATTTTTTGGGTGTTCTTGATCCAGTGACTTCTGATTTCGATGGTAGAAGAAAACAATGTCATCCAGGAGGCACTCAAGCTTTTCTCTTGCTGTTTGCATGCTCTGAATTGGAGAATAATGTTGTACATAAACTGGCGCTGTTTGAACTTTGCCTTCTTTTTCTGCTCTTCATCTGGATTTTTACATAGAATATCGAAAAGTCCTCCGATAAGTGATGCAATCAAAAATGCACCAAAAGGAAAGAAGCGGAGGTAAGATTCTTTAAGCTGAAAAAATACACAGACTTGTAGGAAAACGCAACAAACGTCATGACAAACTTGCTCAAGACTATACGGCAATAGCTGATCCGAGATTTCCTCCTTCAAATAGCCATAGAACTGTTCCAGCAGCTCTTCCCAGTGCTCCTGCCTATCTCGCCCACTGAGACACGCACAAAAAACGCGAACCAAGTCAGAAGCTGCGCAGCCCATACTCACAGTCTGAAGGGAATGTTTTCAATGATGTGGATCTTCTTTTACAACTTTTAAAAATATTTTTGTATCCTTCCAGGATAAATGTTACAAATATAGTTTCATTTATATTGAATTTCAAGGTTAGAACGATGATTTTGATTAAGTACCTGAAAATCAAGCAAAGCTGCTAAGTCCAAACCATCGTCATCACTTCGTCTCCATAAAATATTTCCTGACCATAAATCGCCATGACAAACAACTCGCTGCATCCCTATTGAATGATCAAACTCGTCCTCATGTTATACTTTGATTCACACCTACCAAGCTCCTCCGACAACCCGTCCGCGGTGGTTGCATCCAGGAATTTCCTTACTACATCATTCAGGCTGTCTATCTTTTCTGCCAAGTATTCACCCCCAAATTTTCGCAATGACTGGATTGAAGATTCAATGGCCTGAACCGTAAAGCTTTGACCAATTATGCTTACTGCCGGACAGCAATAACTAATTCATTCCTTCGAATCAAAAATGAGTTTTTGTTGTCGTGAAGATAATGCCACATCAGATGTTACTGGACAGGATGAAAAGACTGAAACATTACTAGACGCAAAGCAGCTTCATCAAGGTGAAGAGTAAAAAAACTATTTCGTTTATTAAGAGGCAAAGTCAAAAATAAATGTTTCAAAGATTAGATCTCAGCTGGAAATAACCTGGAAACTTTGGACATGATCAGTAAAATCTAGAAAAAACACAAAATAGGGGCAGCCTTCGTTTTTTGCGACACATCCATATCGCTGTGTACACACCCTTCGAAAGTGTGTTCAAAAGTAGATAAGAAGGTTAAACGGTCACCACACCCTGGTAGTTAAGATAGCAAAATTCAGCATAGATATTCAATACGAGCGGCAAAATTTTCCACTCATTCCACATCCTCAACACAATTTTCAGACATCTGTCTTCGCTACCGTTTTTCCGTATTATCAACAGGACGGTGGATAACTATGCAAAAGCATGAAGCCGATATAAGTCCAAGGTTGCAGGTTAGTACGATTGCAAGGCATGCTTTAATCGAATTTCTCAGTGCAAGTGTATCATTTACCGCTTGGATACTGTGAGAGTTTGTATGGATGTATAGTTGCCATATTTCTCAGCTTGTATTGTTGTTTATGTTGTTTTATTGGAAAGTTTGCTATTCCTCTTTTTGGTGCACTATGATGCGCCAGCTTGATGCAGTGCAACCATATTCAACCGATCAATATTCTGGTTGAAATCTGATTGCTTTCTTTCAGTTTCGAACAAGCACGTTTTACAAAGTTTGACATAACGGAATTACCTTGAGATAACCTTAGAGGGTACACGTTTTGATGGACCTTGCGATCAAAGCTGCTAAAATTGGGAAGGGAGCTGCATCGTATATTGCAAAGTGTTAATTTATCATTAGTTGATGTGATTCGTGAATAAACCCAAAAAACGATCCAAAGTCAGATTGAATTTTGAATCTAGTACACATGCTGCAACACTCAGAGTTAATCCCATAACCATCAAGTGGTTGTCTTCCGATCACTTTAACATGTGAATTTCAAATAAGCGCCTTGAATTTACTGGAGTTAACGTGTTAAAACTTAAAGCAGCCACGTTGATGATTCATATGGGAAGGGGGATGCACGATATCTAACTGTATGTGCAATATCCTCTGCGGACATGCGCCAAACGCCACTCCACTTCATAGACGAAGAGGCTCCTGGTTCCAATTTGGTCATAGCGGGGCCTCATACCACTGCGCCACTCAACCCCCTGCTCAACACTGCTGAAGGGAATTGAAATTGGAGACTTTATTTTTTTCATTTTTTCAAAACTTATAAAAAACTACGATGATTGGCAAGACTGTTGCGCAAGACCAAGTGAGAGGTTCTAGAGAAAAAGCACAACAATCCGATATTGTGCCATGAACCGATGGGCTCTAAACTTTATTCAGTCAAGTCTAAGAGAAGTTTTGGAGGTTATTTTGCAGTTGCTTCGTTCTATCGATACGCTTATTTGTCCTGTCAAGTGTTCTGTCATTGTAAAGAAAACATCAATAGCATCATGTTTTTCGAATTTCGAACTGTTTTCAAAATTTTGGCATTATTGTTTTCAAAAAACGGCTTACTAAGGTGTAGTTCTTGTTTGCCAACATACATATCTGGAACTCTCATTTTTTGCTATCCCATCAAAATCACGAAAGAAAAAAGTCGTATTGTCTCTGGTGACAACTATGTGTGGTGCTGTTCTGCCAACCAGGTTGTTATGTCTACCTTTATTAATCTTACGTTTCGACAAATATCTTCTTCTTCGGAGGTCTGGAAGAGGATTGCGGTCAAATCAATCTGTTAGCCCACACGACCAAAGACCTCATCACACTTCCGCCGTTTGAGACGCGTCGAGGCGTAACGTGCCGAAAAACAATCCAATAGATCCACTAACCTCTAGTCCACCATGAAGTCAGTAGTCCGCACGGAAGTGACAGATCCACCGTAACAACATGAAGGTCCACCATAACAACCTGGTCGGCAGAACAGCACTACAGTCTGCTCCAATCGGGATCAGGCCGAACCGTCGGCGGAAAATTGCGCACTCGCAGCGCCCGCGGTCTGCTCTGCACATTTCGGAAAGAGCAAAAGGATTGAGAGAGAGAGAGAGAGAGCAGAAAAGCAGCCCGTCGGCGTGACCGGGAAACCCTAGCGATGCGGACTCCCGCCATGCCAGTTTTTGCCTGCTTGGGATTGCGGCAGACCGTACACATATTCGATACAACATGTCCAGGTTACATGAGAGTACGTGGAAAATCTGGTGACAACTGTTTAAATGCCATCAAAGTATTTATACGCTGCTGCATGACGAAGGCGCAATATCTTTGGGCGCGAACGCGGCTTTGCTAGGCGCAAGATTTATAACGGTGAGGATACGTGCGCGCCGCGTTTGTGCCCGCGTAACTAATATTGCATCTGCGCCTTCGTCATGCAGTAGCCTTCACTTATAGCGTTTTACTAAAAGAAATGACTCTGTATTTTACATATTGTGATGATTAGTGTAAACTTAAATACGAACACATACGAGCTCCATATTATGGACATATTCAGCTCACCTTTTCGTCAAGGAGTGGCCCATAAAGCTCTGAAAACATGTTTTGTGTGAAATGGTCAGTTTTCTTTGTGTTCACATTTAAAAAACAAGCTTCCAAGAACGCCAGAGCATGTAGTATCTAGAAAAAAAATTTTTAGCGTGACTCAAGTGAGCAAAGTTTTGTTTGCCTTATTCATAGCTTTTGGTGGAACATTTTCATAGATATTAACAATCTTGGCATCTTCCATATGCTCCATTATAATATAGCCTTTCACTGGATTTGATTCAGAAAATTTTCTTGTGTAGTATATCTGAAATGCAAAAGCTGCAGAGAGATGTGGATTGGATTAAAACTTTGTGCATTGAATCATTATCGATAAATCATACTACGAGCTATCAACCCTTAGCAGAAATAAAATATAGTTTTTAATTATCAGAATTGATAAAAAAAATAAATTTAACTGTACACACCTTTGGTGCTGGGAATTTCCCTGCCTGCAATGTCATCACGTGGTTGTAAAGCGTTACCTCAGCATTGTGGAGCTGAAAGTATTTGTGAGCATTTATTTCGTAGTCACAGCGTACGACTTCCCTCCAGCCGCTGGCCCAGAATTTTCGTTTTTGGGCCGCCCCCGCTCGTTGCGCCACTGCTTCTCTCTTAACTCATCCCATACGTTACGCCTTCATCACAATCCAGATTTTGGCTGCTAATTACCATTTCTTCAGTCTACAATTTCCTGATCTGCTCTTTTCCCAACAAAGAAAATGGCAAGAGTTACATTAGAGCAACTGTTCAACGCGTGTTGCGGTCCGAAATATTAGTACATGAATTACTAAGGTTTTGAGTATGATTCTAGCATTGCTCATTTGCCTAACAATTTTAAACACAAACACGTGCTCGTTAAGCTAATTGTTATTGTTAGCTAATTGTAGCATCCTAGCCTTGAATGTTATCGTTATAAGCTGCGATTACGCCATTACAGTATGTGGGTGTACTTGTTCAGAAGATTTGTTGAGAAATCTTCTCAAATTTTGGATTTTCACCCCATTCCAGATTGATATTAGGCTATGCTGTGATAGCCATTGTGCCTAAATCCTTCTATATAAAGCTGAATGTCTGTTGTCTGTCTGTATGTCTGTATGTCTGTATGTCTGTATGTCTGTCTGTACGTATGTTCCGAATAGAAAATTCCATTTCTGAACCGATCCGGACCAGACTTGGCACACATACACTTCGGGCCCTGGCGGTGTCATAGGCTACTTTTCGTCATCGATCGATATCGATTTTATCGATTTTTATCGATTTTTTTGCAGAGTTCACCTACGGGGCTGGGAGTGGCACAGGGGGGTAAGTGAGCATGGGAATTCCGAATACAATATTAGTTTTCAGAATTGTCGATTACTTTTATCGATTTTATCGATTTCTTTGTAAAGTTTGACCTGCGGGGCTGGGAGTTGGCACACAGGGGGGTAATCGAGCATGCTGATTACGAATACAATATTAGTTGTCAAAATCGTCCATTACTTTTATCGACTTCCTCGATTTTTTTTGTAAATTTTGACATGCGGGGCGGAGTTTGCACAGGGGGTAATCGAGCATGCTGATTACGAATACAATATTAGTTTTCGAAATCGTCCATTATTTTTATCGATTTTATCGATTTTTTGCAGAGTTCACCTACGGGGCTGGGAGTTGGCATGAGGGGAGGGGGGTAATCGAGCATGCTGATTACGAATACAGTATTAGTTTTTGGATTCATCCATTACTTTTATCGATTTTATCGATAATTTGCAAAGTTTAATCTAGAGGGCTGGGAGTTGGCACAGGGGGTAGGTGAGCATGCTGAGAAAACGGGGATAGGGAATTTGCATGGAAAAGTTTCACAGGGAAGGATTCTGCATGGATAAGGATGGAACCTTTATCATAGTTTTCACTGAACCGGGCGGAGCCGGGTATGCCAGCTAGTGTAATATAATGCTATCACAATCATATACAATGTCATGCCTTTTGAGAGAGACAGACAGACTAGACATGACAAAAGCTACTTGCCAGCAGCCTTATCAAATAATCACCAATTTTACGAGCATTGCTTACGTATACGATGCAAAGTGCAATCTTTGAGCAAGATGAAGTGCTTTTTAAAGTTTCGTGTGTCTCGCTTTGGAACAGTGCTGTACATAATGACACATAGAAAACCTCTCAGAATTGGAAGAGTGAGCTGACCTCTTTTGTTTTGGCCGCTCACTCTCCTGTTAAAACTTGTTCCTGGACGGACAGTCGACCGTCGCTTCAACCCTACTCTACTCACCCCCTGCTCTTGATTTACGTTTGATTTACTAAATGCCTAGAATGCATACAATGTTTCTCTAGCTTTTTTGTAACAATGGCGGAAAGACAATAAAAAAAATAAAAGTGCACTTTCTTCATGATGCTTCACCAAGAGATCAGTTATTTACCGGAACTATTGACCAAAAAGATGAAGAACGAGAGGGGCCGATAATGTCGCCGGAAGCAAAATGAGAATAGCAGTGAAAAATGAGGAAGAGATAGGAGTGTCCATACCAAAAAATCTTATACTAAGTAACTTATCAAGTTGATTTGACGTTGATGTTTGAAACTTACAGCTTTCGCTCGTTCTTCGAAATCACGCATAAGCTCTTCAGTGAAAAAGTTGCTGTCGGTACCATTTTTTTCTACCATGTCGTCATTGAGCTTGCGCATTGCTAGTAGAGTTAGTATCTGAAATTACAACATAAAAATCTGCGAACTAGCCTAACCATTATGGATACTGTAAGACAACAAACTTTTACGACGAATCTTTCAGGCAGATTTCTATCCTTATGCTGCCAATCCGGGTCCACGAGTACAATCCTAGACATGAAGCCCTATGTGTAAGCAAATTTATTTGGAAGGAACAAATAAAGTAAGGATAGCTTACTTTCCCTTCTCCAATGTTTTCAACGTTTTTATTCTTTCCAAAGATAGCTTCGGTGTTTAGCTCCCTTCGCATATCTTCTTCAATATCTTTCCATGTGACATGCGTACCAAACCACCCATCACCAGGCGTATAGAGATTCATCTTGAACTGAGCTTACAACTATGAAAGATTGATCTGCACATTGGAATCGTGAAAAGAGAGGTAGAAGATGGCAAGCAAAGATTTTTGATGCAGTCAGGTATTTGTTTCATAGCTTATCATTTTCAGCACTCAAAGTGCTTGAATTTTGGTTTTATTACGGGTATGAAAAAACAAGATAGCTGCGAAGTTTGATGCCTTTGCGGCCATAAATAACCAAAGCACTGCAAACACTAAATTCATCTTCTAGATGCTCATTTGTGAACTATTGCTTAATTTTACTTGTACGCTTATATCTATTCTTCTCGGCAAGAAAGCAGAAGGTTGTTATCTTTGCTGGTGATAGCATTGCAATCATCTCTCTTCTCTTAGACATGTGTCAAGTGTTACAGCCACGGCACAAAGCAGATATTCCTTGTGATAGTTGTCATAGAAAATGGCTACATTGAAGTTCGCACGCGAAACGATAGTACGAAGACCAGATGTAAACCAATGAGTAATATTTCGATTATTCATTCCAAGGCACCGTCCAACCAAACTGAGGGTGGTGAGATTTTGATGCTGTGTGTTAGCAAGCCTATATCCAAGTAATCGTCCTAGTCTCTGCGCAAAAGATATGTTCCGAAGTGAAAAAAATTGCTCCAGAAGATAGAAGCAACGATGAATTTTCCAAACAACTTGTGGACTAAGGATAATGAATCTGAAGAGAGCATAATGTAAGAGTTGCAGAAATTCACGCCCTAATATGATTATCAGATTTTGACATTTCCATCTACCTCAAACGCATTATTTTCAAAATACCTACGTTGATGAGCCAACATTGCCGCTTCCACCTTCCCGAACTTTCTCTTGGGACATACAAGAATATTGGGCGATTGCATAGGAGCTCGTTATACAGGGTGTCCCAAAAGTCTTGTAGCCTAAGTTTGCACTACAATAACCCATTGCTAAAAAATTGCTAAAGATTTTGCCAAAGAAATGCTAAAGATTTGCTACCCTTTGCTAACAGTTTTTATTTCAAATTTATGCCACAGAATGCTGCAATCATTTTTTATCAGACACCTTTCCGCGGGTCCAATAGGATCTCTATATGTTTCCAAAAAGAATGGAAATATTGAGCCATCACTTTCTGAGACCACAAAGATCTTTTTCCCGGGGGTTTCCAATTTATTCTATTACTGGATGTAAAACGTTGTGCTACAGTCTCAAGTCTACTATATAGAGGAGGCTTTACACTACTACACCATAATACTTCTTCTTCTTTTTCTTTATCTTCGCCATTGTCCCGCGCGTGCAGGGTCGGCGGTGGTGCATTTTTGCTTCCATTTGACTCGATCAGCTGCTTCTTGTGGTTTGAGCTTTGCAATGTGCAGGTCGTTTCGAATGGTGTCCAATCAGCGTTGCTTCGGACGGCCACGTGGTCTCTTCCCCTGTGGATCTAGACGAAGTGCTGTTTTTGCTACTGTATTATCTTCACTTCGTAAAACGTGACCATACCATCGTAATCTGGCACCTCTCATCTTATCCGCGATAGGTGCAACTCCGAAAATGTGTCGTACATCATCGTTCGTGACGCAGTTTCTTCTCGTTAGGCCAAGTATCCATCTTATCATTCGCGTCTCCATCGTGCTCAGGATCCGCTCGTGTTTTCTGGTTGCTGGCCAACATTCGGCTCCATACAGTGCGACTGGCCTCACTACAGTCCGATACACTTTCGACTTAAGATACAACGGAATTTGTCGGTCGCAGAGTACTTCTGTTACTCCATTTTAGCCACGCCGCGTTCGTCCTAGCACGAGCATCAGTGATCGTATCGCAGTCCGACGTCACTCGGGAGCCCAGGTATTTGAATATCGTGACCTTCTTCAGCGGCTGCCCATCGATGCTAATTGTGCCATCGGTTTGCTCTCCGCATTCCAGGTACTCGGTCTTTGCTACGTTCAGTCGTAGGCCATATTCCGCTAATCGTGTCTTCCATCGCACAGTCGCCTCTCCAAGCTCTTGTCTCGATCCGCTTGCCAGCTCGACGTCTACGCGTAAAGGAGCGTCCACGGATGCGGCAGCTGATTGTCCTTGATTACCGTGTCCATACACAGTATAAAGAGAAGCGGTGATAGAGCAGATCCTTGGTGTACTCCGACTTGGATTGGGAATGGCGTTGACGTTCCCACTGCACAGCGTATGGCGCCCGTCGTGTTCGTATAGAGGAGTTTGATCCAGCGAACGTACTCTTCTGGGACGTCGTGTTGTCTCAGCGCATACCAGATCAGCCCGTGTGGTATCCGATCAAATGCCTTTTCTAAATCCAGGAATGCGAAATGAATCAGAATCCGTTGCTCCAAATGCCTTTCCATTAGCAATCGTACTGCGTGGATGGCGTTGATGGTGCCCGATTTTTTTTACAAAGCCGCACTGATTTGGGGTGACCTCCACTATACTTCGAATGCGTGCGTCGATGACTCGTTCGAAGATCTTCATCGTGTGGCATAGCAAGCGTATTGGTCGATATGTTGAACAGTCGCTGACGTCGCCCTTTTCCTTTCAGATAGGGACTGTAACACTCGTAGTCCAGATTTGCGGCAACTGTCCGTCGACAATGATGCGGTTAAAGAGCGATGTGAGATATGCCGCTCCACGCTGTTCCATCATCTTCCACACTTCAGCAGGTATGTCGTCGAGTCCCGGAGCTTTTCCGCTAGACATTTTCCTCAATGCCTGCACAAGTTCTGCCTCCTCGATCCGAGATACCGGTCCAAATGTGGGGGCTCCTTGCGGTACTAACGGGTGCGGGAACTCCTCATTGAATAGCCCTTTGTAGTATTCACTCCACCGCTTGAGTATTGCCCTCGGCTTCATCAGGAGGTTGCCCTCTGCGTCCTTAATGTGCATGACGTGGTCGATGTCCTGCTTCGCTCGATGTCGTGCAGCGGCCAGTCGGTAGACCTTGTTAGCTCCAGCAGGTCCTTCCAGCTCGTCGTAAAGTCTCTTGTAGTGTGCTTTTGCTTCGGCAATCGCGTGCTTCGCCTTCGAGTTCTGTTCTCGATATCGACGGAGGTCCTCATTTGAGTGTGAGCGCTGCCAGGCTTTGAAGGCTTCTTTCTTCTCCTTGATCACTTGCTGGACTGACTCAGACCACCACCAGATCTGCTTGTCTACAAACCGGCGTGCTGCTTGGTGGTTCCCAAGATTGTCTCGGCCCTCGATCGTATCTGCGAAGTAATCCGATTCCACTGCTCTTCAATCGACTCCTTATCATCCGTCGACACCCTCAAATCGTTAAAAGCATTTCTGATTTGCTGGTGTTTGCTGATGTTCGGGAAGCTTCCACCATTTGATCCTCTTTGTGGTCGTCCTTCTGGCTCGTGAGTGTAAGTGGATGTTCCGAAGATCCAATACGAGCAACCGGTGTTGTGGCGCAAATGCATGTGTCGCCGTGGGTATAACCTTCGCATTCATCACCATCGGCAAATGGTATCGGCGCAGCATCCAGTAGTCGATCTAAGTTGAGCGGTCTCGACTCGCGTACGTGATCAAATGTGACTCCCGCTTCTTGAAAAATGTATCCGCTATCGCCAAGTCGTGTGTTTCTGCGGCTTCCAGGATGCGTTCTCCATCTTCATTCCTTTGACCGTATCCGTTTCCACCATGGTATCTCTTGAATCCATCGTGTTCGTGGCCAACGTGTCCAATAAGATCGCCTCCTACGAATAGGTAGTTTGAAGCGTCAAATGTCCTTAGCAGGATGTCGAAGTCCCTCCAAAACACGTCCTTCTCGGCTTCGGTACATGCGGATTGCGGGGCATAACACGAGACTATTCGAAGCGTGGCATCATCTGCTTCGATCTTCATCGCCATCAATCTATCTGGAATGCGCGTCACTTCGGTCACTAATTCGCGGTATCTACCGCTGACGATGATCGCGACTCCGTTCTGGCGGCTGCTATCCCCCGTATAGTATAAGCGATATCCGCCGATGTCCTTCGCCTGCCTTCCTTTCCATTTCGTTTCCTGTACACATGCGATGTCGATGTGTCGCTCCTTCAGCCTATCACATAGCTCCCGGCTGCGGCTTGTCAGCGTTCCTATATTAATCGTCGCAAGTCGGATTTCCTGGACTCGCTTCTTTGGCCTGCCTCGTCCGCGGGCAGGTAGCCCTAGCTCACTATTCGCGCCATGCGGGCAATGACGCGCGTCGCCTCCGGGGGACGCCCTAGCAGCTTGACGAAAATCCTTAATAGTCCGATGCATGTGACACGACTGATTCGTACAGTCCCCGGCGCTTCGCTCCGCCTGACGGCACAGTGCCCTCGTCGTTTGCCGGGTTTGATCCCCGTTGCCAGCCGGCACCGCAGGAAGGTGACGATGGGACTTTGCCGGCCCTACTACACCATAATACATGCGTTTGAAAGAATATCTCATCGAGACATGCAAAAAAATTGGAGAATTGAATGCATGCCACGTCGCTTTGTCTTTGAAGTTAATTTTGAATCCGTAAAGTGCAGCAGTCACTGGATCCAAAGTAGTTTTCTCGTCATTTCTCTTCTGGATGAGAATCTAATTTAGCTTGAATAACGAACTTGGTTCCAAGACACATTAAAGTTTTTTGCATTCATTTCTCGCAACTGTGTCTAAAACCTCATGTCCACACATGCCTACGTTCAAATTTTTATATTTTTAATCCCAAATTTAATACAATTTTTTACAGTATATTATAGCTGGAAGTTTGTCTATTATACTGCACATTTCCAAGCGACAGGTACTTTTGCCGAAAAGGCGTAGACGAATTCGATAACGATTATCCGCTTGTCATGACAGTGGCAGTCGGCAAACAAACTGAAGGTTTCCGTGAACAAGAAAAAAAATGCTATTACGAAGTTCGAATACTGTTTTGCTTTTGTTATTGCTTGAGTAATGTGTGCACCAAATTTCATCTATGTTGTTCTATGTCAGAAAAAAGCACTAGGCTACAAGACTTTTGGGACACCCTGCATACAGCAAAAACTTCACCAACCTTTTCTCGGATGGACGATGCCTTCAAGGCAAACAAACCTTATTTTGGAAACGGAGGATTTTTTTCGTACTGTGAAAGCTATGAAGCTGAAACCTCGAACTCCTGTTTTTCTGTAAAACATCTAGTCTACTGTATAGAAATATTTATCGATAACCATTGCCAAAGTATACGATACAATGAAGCAACAGTTAAACAACAATTTGTGTCTAATTATCACTGTAAAATAGCCTTAGGCCAGTGCCTGAGATTTTGCTTATGGATCTCTAGTCAGCATTGCATGAAAAATAAACTCAGTTCCGTCAGTTTTTACTACATATTATGTGCTCATCTGGAATGTCACTTTTGAGCTTCAGATTGCGCTCATGATACTCAACAACATCCTCCACCATGCAAGCAATCTTCTCCAATGCCGTAGCCAGGCACTAAAACATTTATTTAGCTCAGGAAATATTAGAGGACATAAGTCTCGCACCAAAATGGGCTCCCCAGTAAGTTATATTTCTGTCATATCCCAGGTAAGTTCTGATCTACCATTTGAAGCAAAACTGGTTCGAAAAGAAATATTATAGAAATAAGTAATTTCAAGTTCACACAAGCCCCAATCCACACAAAGTTTAGAATCCCAAAAAATCTATGCGGTCAAAAAACTGAGAAAAAATTGAGAAAAAATCCTAACCCCATTCAGGAAAATTCTACGAAAATCTTTACTTGCTCACGTATGTATCAACATTTACCTATGCTGCTTCTGTTTCTTGGCTAGAAATTGAATAAATGAAGATTTTCGTTTTGTAAAATTTATGCCAGATATTCACTGCTGTACTTTTGAAGACATGTAGTATACAATTACTAGCGTATAAATAGCACAACGTCTTCTATTAAAATTGAAAGCTATAAATGAAACAAGCGTTTTTTTTTCTTTAGTTGAGAAAAATCAGCAACTGCATTTGCAATGCGATGTGGAACGTATGCTTGAATAAGTGAGGAATTTCAAAGACTTTTCTTTAAGAGGAGTACAATTCTTCTGGATTTTTTCTCATTTTCAGGTACATCAATATAGCTTCAGACTCCCCGTGGATCCAAGTTTGTGCAAACTGAACACTACATTTCTTGTAGAGCTAGCTTTACTTCATCGAATGACATATCAAAATTTGTCTGATTCATAAGAAAATGAATTACTGCGGAATGTACTTCTTCTATTCAAACCTAATAAAGGCTTACCTGATTTTTGAACTCTTCATCAGGGCTTTTAGATACCATTTCTAGTAGGGCGCCAAACATAGGTAAGACCAAAAAGCCACCGAAAGGTAAGAATCGACGGTATGATTCCTTCAGCTGGAAAAAGGGGAAACTTCAAAATGCTAAAAGTTGAACTTCTAATTTGGTTTCTGCACGTTTAGAATTGCAGAGGTAGTGGAAACCTTCAGAATCAATCTGCCGAATTTTACATATGTATATGTTGAATTAAGCTCGTTGTTTATGACACAAAGTGGCCCTGATTACCTGCTCTAAAGTGTATGGCATCTCATTTTCAACAACTTCTTCTTGCAGGTAACTGTAGAATGATTCAAGAAGTTCCTCCCAATGCTCTCGTCTATCTTTTCCGCTGAGACATGAGCCAAAGAGTCTTGTGAGATCACCAGCAGGACAACCAAGGTGGGCTGTCTGGAAGAGTCACAGATAAGAAGTGTAGGGCGCACTGTTTTCACTCTCAATAATATTTGGTGAAATGTTATTTTTCGGTGGGATAGGCAGAGCAAAGCTGCATCTTCAGAAATAATTTTTTTTACACTGCTTCAATGATGTTAAGGTATTTGCACAAGGATTAGGATCAGGGTTGAGCATGGGATGAGGCGTGCCTGACCTGGGGGGGGGGGGTGTCGTATGGGGGGGGGTAAGACTGAGGGAGGGGTCGTAATCAAGAATCGAATTCGTTCAGAAAATTGGGAAGATACTACGTTTAAAGTGAAGAAGAGCGCTAGTCCGGTGAATATCGCGACCTCACCAATATTGAAGGAGTGACGGTCGTGAACAGCAAACTAATTAACCCATTAACCCATTGACGACGATGTGTACCACCGGTGGCCCACACACTTCTTGCCGCCAGGGACGATGTGGACCACCCGTGGCCCACACTCCTTGCAAAATCATATCCTTTCCAAGTCTAATATTTTTTCCACAGTTCAGTATTTCTCCCAATTTTTTGCACTATTGGAACTTGTAGACTTCGCCGTCCAAGAAAATGATTGTAGTTGTTTAGAAAACAACTTTACATCTCGTAAATAATCACAAAACTTTCCCAAGCCGAAAGTTTTGTGCAAAATCGCGTCGTCCCACAGCGCCGCCATGCAAAATTAGGCGTCGTCGTCAACGGGTTAACGAAGTTCAGCCAAAATTCGAATCTTCATCTCATTGGCCGGCAGAGTTGCAGTCGTGCGATTTCATCGTTGCGATTCATCGCGACAGAACAATTGTAACAAGGCGATCTTCCCACGACTACGTGACCAACTATCACAATCTAAATACAAGAAGATCGGCATGCAATGAACTCGTGACAGTTGTCTTGTCGCAATGAATCGCGACGATGAAATCACGTGAACTCTGTCCGATGGCTTTACCTTGAAATATCATAAGGTCACCAAGGAAGCTTGCTGTGTAAAATGGGTATCATCGCCGTAATCGCCATGTCGAATTACCTCTATGAGCTCTAAAAACCGTTAACTACTGCATTTTCGAGTGCTTCTCAACGTCTGAAAAGCGTGTCTATCGAACATGATTAACTTGGTTCCAAAAGTGAAAAGTCAGCTTTTTTATACATTAGACAAACTAATGTACCTTAACAGTCTATGCTAGAAATCAGGCTTTATATCGCTTTCAAATAGTGAATAAGAGATGCTGCCAAAATTTTAACCGGTGCATTTTTCACCTTGAATGCTTCAACTGCATGGATTCCACAAGGTCGAAACCAGGCGAAGCAAGCTCAACACTTGCTGTAGAATTTTCGAGGTTTGTGCTAGCGGATCACATAAAACTTAGATGGAAAAGCTTCTTCGGAAATAGAGTTAGTGGGGTCAGGCGCAACCCCTCAAAAGGTCAGGCTATCTGAACTTTTGTAGCCTTGCGCCTGACCCCCTTAACTTGCCTTCAATATTCAAAATTCGCTCTATTCCTAGTATGAGAATTAAAGCAAAGCTCCTTCTCGATATATTGAAAATTTGTAGCCAAACACTTTACCATTTATGGCTCTGAGAGGGCTATCCACATGCAAAATTTGCCGTCAAGTTGGCCGTGCCGCATAGTCTGCAATCGCAGAAAGCCGAGCCTACAGACCTCCAAGAAACGAAAACCTCCAGTAAAGGCTGATCTTCTTCAGAACTTCACAGTCTGAAGTCTTGGAGGAGAAGCGAAGGGGTCGCTTGGAGGCCTTCACAAGAGAGGGGGGGGGGGTTTTAAAGGACTTGTGCCTGACCTCTTGCTCAACCCTGATTAGGATGCTAGTTTTTAGCAAAACCTACATGTAAGTGTGATTAGGTAGTGGATCAAGAACTAGCTGGGATTATCATAACTGATTCATAAACCAAGTCGTGATGGCTATTTGCCAGCTAATTTTTATTATAATGTTGAAAGTGAATCCAATAAAAGTTTTCCAGCATTGATGAGCTTTTCTTCCAGAATATACTGTTAATTCCTTTTATAGTTGCAAGCGCTAAGTACCTGGAAGTCAACGAGAGCTGACAATGTCAATTCGCCGCTTTCCTTTTTGTTCCAAAGTATGTTTGCCGACCATAAGTCTCCATGGCAAATCACCCGCTGCATTCCTGCCAAAAAGAAAAGAAGTAGAAAAAATGACAGCACCCTAAATAGTGTTATTTATGTTCGGAGATAAAACAAAAACAACTATACATAAGCTAGTTAATCATAAGTAGATAAAAGCGAAAACTAAGCATCAATGAGTTCTTCAATCATACCAAGTTCATCTGAGAGCTGATCGGCCCAAGCAAGGTTCATGATATCTGGCGGGTACTTTTCTAATTTTTCAGCATTAACGGCCATATTAAACATTTGCGGCGCTTTCACCATGGCGGAGAGAACCTGGAAACACCTCTTTACATGCTTCATTATGCGCAGCAATATCTTAACGCTCAATCACATCTTTACTCAGAACGTTCTGAAAACCCCATGTAAAATGTTGTTCTCTAAACTCTTTTTTCTCCTCTGGAGTAAATTTCAGCGACATAGCCTCCATGACTGCTACAGCTCGAAGCACCTGAAACATATTTTTTCTTATTTTCTGAGATTTTCTGTATCTAGTCGAACCTCTTTGATATTTTCAAGCGAAACATTCTGGAGCATAGTCAGAGTCTCAGCTTTTTCTTTGTACTCCATAAGGATATATCCTTTTAGAGGATTGGACTCTGAGAACTTTTTGGCGTGATATATCTAAATGTTAATTGCATTAACCTAGCTTATTACCAAATTCTGTTCACTCTTACATGTGGGGTGGGAAACTTTCCTTCTGAAAGCTTCATTAGATGTCCATACAGTACGACTTCGGAATTATGAAGCTGAAAGCAGGGTTGTTACATAACATAAAAAATCATCCAAATTCAGAATTTTTTCTGAAAATATAAGATCTCATAAGCTCTCAATAAAAACATACCCATCAAAAAATGTACCTTTTTAAGACGATCTTCGTACGCAAGTACAAATTGCTCCGTACTAAATTTGTCCTCTACTCCCTTTGACATGTTCGCTAATCCTTCGGTTAGTTGTTGCATAGCCAGCATAGTGAGAAGCTAAAAATGTCATTCAAGAGTTTTCTTTCATAAATCTTATATTAATCTTACCTTGGCAATGAAGCGCTCTGGAAGTTTCTTGTCTTTATTCTGCCAATCTGGTTCAATAAGCACGATTCTGGACATGAAGCCCTAATTAGAACTTTGTGAACATTAAAATGAGGTAGAGTTCAATCAACTTAAAACCTTTGTAAAGTTATTATGACTCACTTTCCCTTCACCAATATTGGTAGCGGTCTTGTTGGAGCCGAATGAAGAGTTAGTATTTAGCTCTTTCTGCATAACCTCTTTGATATCTTCCCAAGTAACATGAGTGCCAAATAATCCATTAGCCGGCGTATATAAACTCATTGTCTACCTGAGACGTTCTTTTCAGAGGTGTGCAAATAAATGTTTACGATGTCTAATGAGGATTGGATCAAAGTTAAGTTGGGAAACGGACTCTATGTTCATTGAGGAGAAGCTCAGTCCGCACAATAATTTCACAACTATGAAATTCTATTGACATAAACAGCATTTTCTTTTAGTAAATGATAAAAACTACAAGCAATGTCGAATCAGCATTTTATCTTGAAATTGTCGAAGACTGAAGCTGCATACGAGGAACTAGTAAATTCTCAAGATGAGAGTTTTTGTCCGAATTTTCTTACTTCTCTTCAGTTTTTCAAATAGATTCCTTGATAGCAGTGGAAAGAAGAATATCTCGGAACCTTCATATTGTTTCAAATCATGGTCGTTTAGTCAAAATTAACTAATGATTCAATTATTGACTATTTGTGGAATTTTCAGATAAGATGACATGAAATGTAATGTCTATTATACTGCACTAATGCAATAAAATATGTCATTTCCAGAAAACCGACGAGACAGAAAAACGCAGTCGACCGTCATATGACATTTGACGGATTGTGAATCGTTCTCAGGTCAAAGAATATTCCAAATAAACTCGAATTATTTTTTTATGACAGTGAATTTGATCTCAATAAATTCATTTATGTACCTCACCTACGACTGAAAGCAAAAATTCCTTCGAGGCTGCAAATTTACGTGTCGACATTTTTTGTCTGCATTCGTCTTACGCCGCATCGATCAAATGACAATACAAACTCGAAACAACAGGGGCGCACATTTTATCTTTGCGGGTAATCCAGGGTGTTAAGTAAACAGTCAAGAGGTGTAAATTCTCAAGAGGTCATTCAAAATAAGAGCCCGATTCAATAAGAGCCCAAGCTATGCGTGTCTTCAAAATTACCAGAGAAAGTGCTCAAGCTTACTAACAATCTGAAGTTAGCGGTCGCTTTGACGTCTGGTGAAAAATTGAAAGAAATATTCAGAAAATTGCGATTGGTTGCCTTTTGCAGGTTTTTGATCCCCAATATTCACGTTTCATGTTTCGAATCTATTTCAGGATATAAGGTTGAATAGCCCTGGTAACAATCTTGCATATCTTCTCTAAAATTTTAAAGTCTTTGAAAACGCTATCAAACTATAAAAATGCGCTAATTGGTTTCCATCTAGCAGATCGCGCATCTTGACGTACACTCAGGGAGTTATAAAGATAGCTAAGGTTAGTTCTCTTTCGTTGTATGTAAAGACAACTCAAATTTGTAATTTTTCAGAGTAACAGAGTTGAAAAATCAACATTAAGTGAAATGCACTTTTAAAAGGCGTGGTTTAATGTTAATCCAATTTACAGCCTTCATTTTGTAAAAAATCTAACAATAAGTAGTCAATGGCGAAGTCCAGGATTCGGCACGAGCTGGGACAGGGAAATTTCAAAACGAAGTCCGTTTCGATTCTAGAGTCTAAACGTAAATAACCCTCAAATGAAACGTAGACCAAAAAAATGTCGCAATTTTTGCGTCTTTTTGGCCACAAAAACGATATCACCTTTGCTTTTTGTCCCAGAAACGATACCCAGCTTGACGCGATGCCAGCTGTGCTGAGCCCTGATTGAATCTGTTACTGCAAGTAGAAATTTGATTTGTTTTTGTGATGTAAATCAAATCAGAGTGCTCAGCAGTGCAGTCGCCTTATATAGACGTAAAAAAGGTTGAAATATTATTAAAGGTGACAGGAAGTGCCAATGGAATGCAGTCTTATCGCATGGCTACATTACCGCATTAATGGATATCGATTCCTGCATTATGATTGAGGATTTCGATGCGCTAAACCAGTCCATCCAAATTGCGAGCATCCCTGCACTTTAACAGTAGTGTATTTGCGTCTGTAATGGTTCCAGAAATTTTCGGGGAGAAGGGAAAGGGACGATTTTTTTCCATCCAAAAAATTAGCGATGCTTTTCAAAGTTAGAAATAGCGGTTTGTATTCCATGGTAGAGCTCATTTGAATTCATGTACTGAGCAGACCAGCATAAAGAAGTTTTTTTATATATAGTGTAAAAATCTTTTCTGTCGCTCACGTATACCAAACATTTCTGATCTCTACAACACAAGGTTAGTAGGGTACAAACCGAATGTGTCACTAACACTGATAAAGACTCTGAACCGACAAAGATTCATAAAACGTGCGGCACTGCCATTGTAGTTTGTAGTAGTTTTTTGAGCAAGCAACAGGTGAAGATATTCAGAGGAGCTGATTATTTTCGCAGACAATTTTTGTGTGACTAGGTGCCGAATTAAAAATGTTACACATGGTAAGCTCAACACCTAGCATCAGAAGTATAAGATATCTTTCACCGTTTAAACTTAGCAGGGAATGGTCAGAATTTAAAAACATGTGTATATCACTGGACTCGTTTGAAACGCTGATCACAAATATATGTTTATTATCTGCCGAGCGACTATCGGGAAGGAGTTATGAGCGTTCAAATGTGCGATTTTTTAAGTGTTCATTGCGCATGTCCCACGAAATAGGTTTCAAAAACGCTTATCTAGGTTTTTTTGAATGTGCTTCTTCCTTGTAATCAAAGTAACCATAACCACTGTAAATCACACCATCAGGCTGCCTTCAAGGAAATATAATCGTCGAGACTTGAAAATTCCTCATATTTGAACGCTCATAACTCCCCCCCCCCCCCCCCAGATGTCTCTTGGCAGATAAAAGCATGTATTTGAAGTCAGCACTTTAACACGAGTTCAACGTTATACAACTTTTTTGAAATGGCTGGATTAAGCTCTGACCATTTCCTCGTTAGCAAGTAGTTTATGAAATTGCTAGTTTTCTAGTCTATAGACACATACAGGACGCGGTGTTTGAATATTGATCAGAGGGAAGCATTTCAGACCTCCGTTATTTCTGCGTAAGAAAACTGGACAATTTACAATTACTTTCCTTGAGTATTGCTCGAGGAAGATCTCCCTCTGTTCTATCTGTAATTCAGCTATGTTGAATTTGTTGGAAATGAAAAGAATGCGCTTCGCATAAACGCAGGAGATTGACCACAAGAGGACGCAGGAGGTTGATACAATCCTCAACGAGAAAAATTCTTGAGTTTTGCATGAATACCAAGACTATGATGGTCAGAATGGTATCTCCATTGAAGGACTTACCATTTTGACCCACATTCTGACCCACAACCTGATAAAGGTGACAGAAACTTCTGCAAAGCTGTTACTATCATGAACATTTTCAAAGCTAATTCTTCGATTTCAAGAGCTTTTAGGCTTGTCGAAGGATTTCTGTATGTCTAACCAGCCCCGCTATAACAAGGTCCCATTACCCATCAGTTGAAATGGCGAAGCGCAATTTTTAGCAATTTCTACCAATTCAACAAATCCGGCCGCGTGTATAAGACAAAGGACAACAAATATAAGATTTATCCAGCTTCTGTTCCGGGAAGCGCTTTGTAAAACCTAAACGATCAACTGATCAACGAAAGTTCCGAAATCAACAATTTCATCACAAAACTTCCTGTTTACTGCAAAAGCGCTGCCTCTTGCATTTCTACTGAGACTTCGTGGTTTTCTTCAACGGATGAAGAGTAACTTTAGGAACGCATGTGTCAATTATGGTGAGAGGTTTTACCGACCTGAAGAAAAACACAAACGTCCGAAAAAGAGCATCAATTCGGGAGGTACACATACAAGGTGTCCCAAAAAATGTGAACACTGTTTGATCGTTAATAACTTCCTTGTTTTCATGTCTTTCGCCAGGCATCGTTCTGTAGAGCGAGGTTCAACTTAGATTTATAGCATGGAGCGAATCATCTATCGCTCTTCGTTACTGTAGGATTACGGTAGGAACTTCGACAAGGATTTTAGGCCATTGGAGGCCATATTCTACCTCAAAACAAAACTAAACAAGCCAAAAACTCTTATACTACGGTAATGGCAGCTGCTGATTTCGAATATGAAATTTTCACTTTACTTCGATGCTTCTTTCCAAGGTTATCCCAGGTAAACCGTAACAACTGAATCCAGCATGTGTGAGAAGTGTGATTACACAGTCAAAAAAGGTAAAAACACTCATGAAAAAGTTGTGTAGTGGAATCAGCGTGCTCGAAGACCCTAGTACACGTTTTTTCAGATTTTTTGAAAAAATTTTGTCAAAAGGCATATTTCACAATGGGTCCACATGCTGAAAGTTCATACCGTAATCCTACAGTAACGAAGAGCGATAGATGATTCGCTCCATGCTATAAATCTAAGTTGAACCTCGCTCTACAGAATGATGCCTCAAGCTCGGTGAAAGACATGAAAGTAAGAGAGTTATTAACGATCAAATAGTGTTCACATTTTTTTGGGACACCCTGCATAAAAGGTTTCCTGCCCCATTGGTAGCTCTGCTGCCTACCACTCGGGTTACTGTAACGCCGCCTCGCGGAATTCTCTTTGCACCTATAAGCAACTGCATCTGCCTCCCTTAATGACAGTAGCTTTGCTAACATATTCTGCGGAAAGGAACTGAGAGCGCAGCTCATGCTCAAAGGGCTGGAGTTTAAAACACTGAATCTTACAAGCATTAAGACTGCTGCTGCTGCCATATGCTTGGACACCGTCACCTGATCGAACCGTACAACTGTGGTTAGAAGTCACCTTTTGTAAAGCATTTGGCCTCTCACTTTTGGACTTACAAGGAAAAGAAGGTTAGTCGAAGTGACTTTTTGATATAAAATGGGTACTGCCTCGAAGGTATGAAGCGCTGATTCTAAATCTATCCTCCTTACCTGCTGCAAATTCCTAACCGAGGAGTTACAAGTTTTTATGAGCAAAAATCTGCATGTGAGCATTTTTTCTGTGGCTTATTTTGATTACTCTCTGAAATAAATGTTCTTATTTCAAACATATGCCTCAACTATGCCACTTCGAACGCTAGGAAAAGCAGCAACTGATTTTACTCTGACCACGCATTTAATTTCTTTCCTCATTGTGGAAGTTCCTAAGGTACACAACGAAATCATACAAAATAACTTTATTTCAAAACTGCTGGTTTCTCAAGACTTCCCGGTGCAAGTAGTCCAGAAGGAAGGCGCGCTGTTTTTGCGTCTATACTGTCCTGAGTCCTCTCCACCACAATCTTTGGAGGATCATCCTTAAAATGATTTGTTATGCACAGACTGGGGAACATAATCTCTACCCTATCGCAATCGTATTCTGGCATGGTATTTCCAACTTCGCGTAGCGTATCGTCGTCTTTCCTTCTCCGCATCTGGATATAAATAACTTAGTTATAACAATGTAACTTCATATAGGAGCGTGACCCACGAGTTCTGCAGATCCAAGAATTGTCGGTATAAGAGGCTGAAATCAGTCGTATATAGTCTTAATAAAAAAAAATGCCTTGCATCTACCTTCGACACAATTTTCTGCTCTTTTTCCCGCGCTTCTTGTACTGCCTCCTTCGAGCCTGAGACTGTAGGTGGCATTGCTACAATTATAGGAGCAGCGGGAGCAGGCATAGGCTGAACGGAACCAGCATCCACGTTATTGTTAACAGTTTGGGCCTAAAGGAGTATTTAGGAGGAAAATTAGCCCAGCTAAACTCGTATGTCACCGCAAAAAGCTTAGTCTTCGCATTTTTCTGCTTCCTCCGCACACACATTTACAAGTAGTGAGTTTTGTAATTATGGTCTTTTTCTAAATTGAGCAGTTCCAAAAGAAGAAATGTTGAGACACTTCTGGAAAGAACCACTCACGGAATTGAGTGAATTGACATGTAAATTAACGACAGAGGAGCAACAGTAAAGTGTCCCTGTCTGAGAGCGCGCACAAGTATAAAATGAACTTATCATTGGGATCGTAGCTTTTATTGTGCAGATAATGGCTATCAATAATGGAAGCTATGATGTCAATTAGCAGTTTCATTTCAGTATTTTAGTAACCAAGAAGCGGTCCATCAGCTAGCACGACGTTTGGGGTGGACGACGAGTCTCGTTTTTTCGCTTCAAAACGCACAAAAATATGTAACTGAGTCCTAGAAACTCAGCGAGTAAAATGCAAACAATAAGCTTGCAAGTTATCAAATTGTAACCTAGTCTGACCTGCTCGTCTTTCTATAAGAGGCAGTGGCGTACCGAGGGGGGGGATGGGCCCCCCCCCCCCCGGGAAAGGGTCGCAAAATTTTTGAAAGTTACTTACACGGATCATAAAATTGTGCAAATAACTTGTCTGCACTTGTAAATAATTAAAATAATTTTAAAAATTTTTTAAAAAATTCATTATAGTCTTATGAAAAAATTTTTTTCGGAGCGTGGCTGACGCCACGCACCTTCCTCGGGAAAAAATTTTTGTCCGCCCCCCCCCCCCCCCGAGCCGAAATCCTGGGTACGCCACTGATAATTGCTTCTTATATCCCGAATAGATATAAGCTATTACTTGCACTCATACAGTGTATTGTTTTGTCGGTTAAGGCAGGCAAAAGAAAAACGAAATGTTATATGCCAATCACTTTTCATACTCGTTCTGTCAAATGTGTTCTAGGTCCCAAGCATACTTTACGCGCAAACCTATTGTATTCACATCTTTTGTAGTTTGATGAGAAGCTTTATCTTCTGTTCATTCTATTCTTACGATGATTTAAAACAAATTGAAATATTGGGAAATTGGGTAATGTATGCCCGAGGAACAATAACAACAAGGAACTCATTACCAGCATGCTATTAGGTTGTCCCAAAAGTAACCCCAGTTTCAAATAAATTGAGCTTTTTGTTTTCCTAACAACTTAGGGTACGACAGAATTTGGAGCCAAAAATCAGAATTTTTTAACTTCTATAGAAATCGGTTCTCCTTCCAAATTCCTACGGACTTTACTTGGTCTTCATTAGACACATAGTAGTACCCAATTTGATTAGGGAATTTTTCCGGGGCTCACTGAGAAACAAACATGGTCCCAAAATGCCAAAATGCCACTTTTTGGATTCTTTATGAGAACTTGGTTCTCAATTATAAGAGCACTTAGTATGAAGCTTCAAGGTTATGCTTAGCATAACAGTACACAATAACATATGTGGGAGGGGCTGGGAGCGGAGTTTGCTATTTTTGCACTGTCTTTTTTCTCGCTTTCTGTACGCGGAAAAAATCCAGTAAAAGCATATCAAGTACTACTATGTGCCTACTGTTCCATAAGATTTTTTCTCGCAAAAATCCAATTTTCAGGTGACACAAATTCTTTCGATTTTGGCTTCAACTTTTACGTGGAATGCGGCTTAGGCGGATCCTTGTTGGTCATTTTGTAAAGCTTGATCTGCTCTATCGAATAGTACTCTAATTCTCTTAGGAAAACGAAAACAAGGAGTTTACTTTTGGGACAATCTAATAACTATGGATATCTCAAATTGGTGGCAAGGTTTGGAAATCCACAGTATATCTCCGCTCTTGAATTTACTGCACTCGCCATGGAAAAGGGCATTTGAGTCACAATAAATTTAGCATGATATTTTCCACCCCTTGTGCCCCCCCCCCACCCCTCCCAAGCTGACTTGATTGTTGCGGTACCAGTCTAGATTGTTTCGTCAAGAAATACCGTTCTTCTTGATTGTGTAGATTTCTACTTCAATTTCGCCTCGTAATAAATCCGTTTGTAGATCCAAAATATGTCTCAGAAACGTAGCTCCTCACGCTCCTCAAAGTTGCAAACAAAGATAGCTAATGCTTCTTATGAAATACTGTTGTGTTTGCATGGCGTGTGTAGGAAGACGACTGGAGACCGAGTCTTTTACTTGACGACAAGGAACTAAGAATAATCTATACTTACTAAAGAATGCCTATATATAGTGCATACAGCTATATCACATATCATAAACAACAGATCAACATATTCGTTCATTCTTCTCAAGCTCTGGTTTCTTGTGCGGCTGCACAACACCTCCCCTTCTAAGTGAAGCGGTGGGTCCTTTCCGCGCTGAGGATTAAGTTGACGCTTTATCTTCTTACGTTGCACTTTATGTTTCTCGTTAGCCGAATACAGTGGACCTGGAGCGATATAAACTTCGTATTCAATGAACATCTCACCAAAGGAGCAGTCATCCAAAGTTGGGCCTGATATATTGCGACAGTGCATGGGAAACATTTGCATTGCCTCGGCTAACGTCTCCTCCCTTTTCGGCTTGGATACTAGGCACTGGAAATTGTCGACGATTCTCTCGGCCTGTTCATTGAACTGCTGATGGAGAGTGAGTCGAACTTGTCTGGCTTTTCCAGAATCGCGGATTTCGGCTGTTCTGAATTGAGTAATATCATAAGAAACAGGTACCTCGGCACTTCCAAATTGACTGGATTTTGGACGGGTTTTGCTGAATATCTTGTTCTCATCCTCTTTTTCAAGCACAAAGACAGCCGTTGCTTTCGTACCGTCTTCTGTTTTAGGTTGAAACACTTCTGTGAACTGTGTGGTCAGGTGAGTTTGATTCTTGTCAAGTGTATCGTTCGTAGCGGTCACTGCATTCAAATTGTGACAGCCGATATCACTGTGAAAGGCACAGTCGCTCTGATTCCAATGCACTTCAAGTAGAGCTGGTGCATCAAGTACATTTGTGGTACCATTCAAGGCGATGCCATTTAGCGCATGCTCACATGTGCCGTGTCCATGGCATGTAATGCTGGTCCCATTAGCAGCAGTCGAATTATGTTTCGGGTTCTTTAGTTTGTGTCGGCCAGTCTTAATCCACGTGTCGCGATCTTCAGCTCCACAGTCAAGTCGTAACTCGATACTTGTGTTGTTGGCTTTCACATTGCAGTACGACTTCGTTTCTTTAGGCGGTGAGATGACGACAGGATGGACGTCCTTGGCTTCATCGACAAATAGTTTACGTAGGCAGTACCTCTCTAGATGTCCACGCTTCTTGCAGTAGTTGCATTCAGTGATCGGCTTCTTGCACTTCCTGGTCCTATGGGTCTTCGCTCCGCAGTTCATACAAAGATGTGTTCTGGGTTTGTGACCAATGAATGGCTTCCGCTTCTCGTCTCGCTGCATCGCGTTGACTTGCGGTTTCTCATTCATCTGATTCACGCTGACCTGAGGTACCTTGGCTTTGTCGATCATCTGTATATGATTCTGCAATTCCAAGTAGTCTTTGTACTCGTCGTTGGATTCTTGTTTCGTCAGTTCAGCCATGGGTTCTCGACAAGACTTTCACAATTCCATGATTTGCTTCATTAGAAAGTGGATCGTGTCCGTGTTCGGGCTCGGGTTCGGGTTTTGATGGAACTCTGGTAGGCGAGTAGCGACTGCGTTCATCACGTAATCCTCGCTGGATCCTTGTTCCTTCTTTACTTCTTTCCGCAGCTCCATGATTTGCAGCATCAGAAGGTGGGTTGGATCCATGTTGGGGGTCGGGTTCGGGCTCGGGTTCGGGTTCTGATCGCCTGTTGTTGTGTTTGCCATGGCGTGTGTAGGAAGACGACTGGAGACCGAGTCTTTTACTTGACGACAAGGAACTAAGAATAATCTATACTTACTAAAGAATGCCTATATATAGTGCATACAGCTATATCACATATCATAAACAACAGATCAACATATTCGTTCATTCTTCTCAAGCTCTGGTTTCTTGTGCGGCTGCACAACAAATACCTACGACCAAATCTGGAGCTTGAATGAGTACATAAAGCTGTGGCACAACAATTCTGTCAAATTGCTGTTTTGTGGTTATTCATTTGCAAGAGTGTTATTAAGTAGAATTTATCTGCTTATAAAATGAAATAATGGTTAGAAATCAATGCACATTCGAGGTGATGCTACAAGCTACATAGCTACATCCTTTTCTGACAAATCATCAATATTCCTTCCGAGCCTCCAATAAATGTGTAATAAGTATCGGGTGTGCAGTAAAATGATACCGTATGTCATTCTTTTTGAGATATTTGTTCATTGCATGATGAAATCGTATGTCATCCAGCAGACTCTCTGTTTTCTCGGTAACCACAGCCAAGTTCTGAATAAAGAGAATGTATCATGCCATCCTACAACACAAGTAAGCTTACTTTCGCTTTCTGTAGTTCGTCTGGATTTTTGCATAATGCATCGAAGAGAGGTCCAATACTATGCATTATCATAAAACCGCCCATAGGCAGGAAGCGATAGTATGATTCCTTGAGCTAAAATCAACAAGCTCAATTAGCATTTTGGTAAAGGCTACAGTACCTGCCCAAGCATAAACGGCATCTGCTTGTCGCCAACTTCCTCTACTAAGTAACCATAGAACTCTTCAATCAGAGCTTCCCAGTACTGTCTTCTGTCCTTTCCACTGAGACAAGAAACGAATAGTCTTACCAGGTCAACTGCTGGGCATCCCATATGCGCTGTCTAAAATTTTCGACGTCGCATCTTAATTGCTGTAGTATTTGATCCACTGCTACTTATGTCTCTCCTAGAATTGTACATTCGATTCTAGTTTAATTTGTTTTTAAATTGTGTAAGTGCACGTTTTCAAAAGGGTTGGCAACGCTGCTAATATGGCTTTCTCTCTTCTTCAAATTTTTTCTTGCTTGGGCACGATGCATCATATACAGTGTCGAATCATTTCACATGATTATATGTGTCACTGTCCTTTGGCGTCTTCATCCTGGAGTTGCAATCGCAAAAACGCAAGAGACCGACCGATTGACGCCGCTTACATCACTTCGTGGAAACTAGCACCAAGGAGAAAAACATGAAAAACCCATAAAAACACTCTGCACAAGGGCTGTCTCTTTCTAGAATCCAGGATGAGGGCTCTTAAGGTGGACACTGTGTGCAGTGATATACATGATCACACGAAATGATCCGATTTTGTGATATGAAACGCGATTGGGTAAAGACAGCGTTTAATCAAAATCTAACTCCCTCCGATTAGTACCTAGCCTGGACGTAGGCACTATGAGAAGGAAACCTGCCTTGGTCCGGTCCTTCAATATTGTTTCTGAATGGCGATAATGGACCTGGAGCCCACAAAAGCGCTACAAAGCCACGCCCACCCTATCAAGCTCCGCACATCAGTCGCTAGTGCCTTCGGGATAAGCCCCCTCCCCCCCCCCCCCAAGAAATCGAGTTTTGAGAGTTTTGCACATTTTGCACTTCGTATCAGTGACCAGAGCCATAAAAAGGCCTTAAGATGTAAATATATGGAAGACAAAATTTCGCGTGGACGCTACCTCCAAATTTCTTGCACTTCTCACCGGACACTCCTGTTCACATCCTGGAATTGTGCAGTTGCATACATTAGCAAGTAGACCTTTTCGAGTGTTCAATGCAGCCAACTCGCATAGAAAAGACGAACGCGGTGTATCTTGACAAAACTGTCGGGACACTATATCTAGGTTCAAAATGAATTTCATGAAATCTGACGGTGGTTTTTGGAAGGCCAGTGGTACAAGGACTTTCCAATTTTACTTGTATTAGGTTGATGCAAAAGTAATGGCCGATTTGCGAATTTTCATTTTGACGTGCTATCTTATATATTAGGTTGTGTAATAAGTTCGTTCGCATTTTTTATTTCAATTTTTTCTCAATGTTTTACAAATCTTTTGGCAAAGTGTTAGTATGCGTTCTGAAGCCCTAAGTTTGCTCTACCAAAATACTATCATTACTTTCCCAGTTTTTGACTAGTTGAATAAAAAATTTGATTACAAACCGAAGAATCTGAAATGGCGAAAAACCCATTTTCGACAACTATGTTATGCTGAATCTCAAATGGGTTTGAGCGCTTAAGAAATAGCTCAAAAATTCTGCGACATGCAAAATTAGAATACCGTAGCTCCCGCAGATTACTTGTAGGTGCCAAAACCTTTTCAAAATTTCATGCTGTGAGCTCAAAAATAGGTATGTTTTTTATCTCTCTTTGGCGTCGACATTAGCATCTAAAAGACCTTTGAGGAAGGGTGGTAGCCGAACAATCC
This sequence comes from Cylicocyclus nassatus, assembly GCA_958299035.1. NCBI lineage: Eukaryota > Metazoa > Nematoda > Chromadorea > Rhabditida > Strongylidae > Cylicocyclus > Cylicocyclus nassatus. Next base: position 3,486,664 of record CATQJL010000001.1, read on the forward strand.
AGGAATTGGAAGACATTGTGGTCTATGATCGCTAAATCATCGAATAAATGGATTATATAGTCAGAAATTCAGAATTCGGGGGACACAAAGCCCACGTATGCGAGAAAACGAATACCGTCGCGGCAAAGCCTTGCTACGCCGACTTTTGAAAAATTGCATTGAACGATCGGTGAAAAAAAGTGGGCAATCGTAAATAGTTTTAGTAAGTGCATAAATGATTGGTCAGTTATTTTTCTTCGTTGTCAAGCTTTTGGAATTAATTTCAACAATGAGTGACGGGAAAACCAAGAAGGAAGAAGATGTCGAAAATCTATTCTTTGTCATTTCAGATTTTTCGGTTTGTAGTCACATTTTTGTTCAACTTTGACAGAATTGAAAGCATAATAACAGAAATTTGATAGAGCAGACTTAAAGCTTCCGAACGCACACAAACATTTTGCCAATGCTTTGTAAAATATTGAGAAAAAATCAAAACAAAAAATGCGAACGAACTTATTACACAACCTAATATAAAGCTGAATGTCTGTTTGCGTGTCTGTGTGTCTATGTGTCTGTACGTATGTTCCGAATAGAAAATTCCATTTCTCAACCAATCCGGACTAAACTTGGCACACATACACTTCGGGCCCCGGCGGGTGTCATAGGCTACTTTTCGTCATCGAATCGATATCGATTTTATCGATTTTGCAAAGTTTGAGCTACGGGGCTGGGAGTTGGCACAGGGGGGTAATCGAGCATGCTGATTACAAATATGTTACTGACAGGGCCGGGCGGAGCCGGGTTTGCCAACTATAACTTTCTAAAAGACCCACATTTTTGAATGCAGTAAAGACCCCCAGAAGCAGCAAACCTTTCGCAATACAACGCATACTTATTTATACTCAAACCATAAAGGGGAAGAGAAATACGGACTAAAAGATTAAAAAGGTTCCTCTGCTAGAACCTTGTTTTTGACAATTCATAACTTCCTTCAAAGTTTCTTAGTATGAATGACAAGTGGTACAAAATACAATAAAAAGAATTCGGACAAAAAAGTTTGCGAGAAAGAAAAAAATTGAAATAAAATTTCTCAGTTTTTTCAACATTTTTTCAGTGTGCCTCAAAGTCCGGAATATAGAATTTTCTGATTTTCTACGTACTGAATAGCTGGATGTTTTTGCAAAAACTGCTAATAAATGTTCTAGCCCTACGCTTACAGAATTGAGTCGGCGACTGACTTCGTCAGAAGAAAATTATGGGTCATAAAATGACCGCAACAGTTACCCATGTTTAGGCACCGATATTTCAGTCTAGATAACTTCAAAGAATACAATTAAGTATGCATAATGTAGACAATTTCTATTACATACAATAGCCAAATTTTCGAAAAAATGCCATTGATGCGCTTAAATTCTGGCAGGAAAAGTGAATGCAATGAAATTCTGAATTTGGATGCGGTTATTTGAAGCTCAGTAACTTTATAAGAGATGGGGATGAGAGCCCGTTTTAAGCACCGTTCGATAGAGCATGAAAACATCTTCGCGATGGTATACTACATCTATTGTAAAGAAGAAGTATTGATGGAAAAAAGTTGTCCTGAAAAAAGGCTTGGAAAATCTATCATTACTTTTGCATCAACCTAATATCAAAAGAGTTTTCATTGAACTGCTGCAACAAATCGCGCATGTTGTGGATCGGGGTCAGCTCTCAACGTTAGTGGTATTGGGAGGGGGGGGGGGGCGCTGGTTACGTGCGGACTGCCAAATGGAAAACGTCGCAACGCGGCGTTACAGTAACCGCGCGCGGGGAGCAGCAGTGCAGAAAACTTATCAGATTTATACCACTAGATTATCAATACTTCTTCTATATTGTTAGTTTTCTATTTTCTTCAATTTGTGTCTTTTTTGTCCTCTAAAGAGGTCATTTTACAACTTTTGCGGCAGAACTTTGAATAATCAAGCAAAACTAATATATAATAGCTGTGAACCTTAAAAAAGGATGAAAAATTGAAAATCTATGTGCTGCGGACCATGCTGGCTGAATTCCCCAAGTGCGGTCACTGGCAGGCTGTCGCGCGCAACGTTTTCCTTGGCAGTCCACACGTAACGATACGCCCCCGTATTGGGGCTCTCTTGCATCGGCGGTAGGAGCCAAGGGTCCCATCTGGAATAAGGTGTAACGTAGAACAGTGAGACGAGTGGTAAGGTTACCTGTGAGAATGCGAATTCCGAATGCCACATAACATGCCATGCACACTTAGGGGCGGCCCTTGCCACCAGCCTACTTAGCGGTTCATGACACCTGTTCACTCGACACATACTCCCAACCATCGACAGTTGGGCATGTACTTACAACCAGGGCACTTAACTAGTATTGTGCCAGCCTTGATCTATCCTACTAGGCGAGATTGTAAGATACACATAGACATGATGACACAAGATATCCCCAGAGCCACAGCCGAGCTGTGGCTCACCGCATCTATACAAATCACACATGCAAAATGCCCACCCTTTATCCCAACAATTCCCTATACTCAAACACAAAGGTGGAGCACAACCAGCCACATCTTAAACTAAGGGCCGGCTATCGGAACCCCCCCCCCCCGTGGCGGTGTCGCCGACCAGGGCCAGGCGCAAGCGCGCATGGGGTTACCTCGTCTGCGGGGTCGCCTGTCCTCAATAGCGTATTGAATGTAGATGGGCGTGTGTTGGGGACGGTGCTGCATCGATCGACTGGAGTGAAGACGGAACTGGGACCCACCCGCTCACCAGGTAACGACAATGGCGACTGATTTGAAAGCTGCGGCATTAAGTAGAAGTTATGGGGTGCAACGATGTCGTCGCGATTTTTTTGTCGGGCAATCTAATGAAAACCCTTTGAGTAAGTTTGGAAAATTTAGCAGTTTTTTGAGCACTTGGATCCCGGCTTTCCAAGACCACCCTCCACTTTCATAAAAATCATTTTGAAGCTAATTATGGGGTCAAACGGATTCACCAGAATTAATCCGCAGTCCGTGTTTTTTTACTCGATTTAGGGGTTACATTGTACTCATTGTTAGTAGCAATCCTGCACAAATACAAGCAAAAAAATGCTTACCTGGAAGTCAATAAGAGCTGCCATGTCCGCTTTATCGCCATCCCTTTCCCAAAGCATATTGGCTGGCCATAAGTCTCCATGACACAAAACGCGCTGCATTCCTGTTAATCTCACAATTAGATCAGCTTTCTTCTAACATTTCTGCATCAAATAGTAAAAGACTAAAATTTAGAAAAAAGTCTTACCCATTTCATCAGCCAGCTGATCCGCCCTCTCAAGGTCTGTGAGGTCGGGGAGAATCTCCTCCAGTTTTTCAACATCTGTTGCGATATCTTCATTTCCCATATCTTCAACTTTAGACGCAAAACCACGTAATAGTTTCATCATGATTTTCACCACCTTGAAACTTGTTTTCATGTTTTTATACTGTTCACACTACTACATATGTTCAGCTGTATTTTTTTTTGTAGATTTCATACACTTTTCGGCTGCATGAAAAAAACGCTAAAAATCCTGAAATTACCTCTTTACTGAAGATTTCCGCGTAAAGTTGAGAAAAAGGTTGTTGTGTAAATCTCGATTTTTCCTCTTCTTTGAGCTCAAGAGATGCTGCTTGCAGTACAGCCATAGCTCGAAGTACCTTGAATGAGCGCAAAAATAGAATTTTCCTGATTGTCCAAGCCATACCTTGCTGAGAGCCTTTGGAGATATGTTCTCATAAATTTCCACGGATTCTAAATCTCCGAGAAATTCCATAATTATATAGCCCTTGACAGGGTTACAATCGGAAAACTCCTTCATGCAGTAGATCTAAATGGATTTTCAAAATCTTTACTCGTATCTGCACACAAAGCTAGGTTTAGAACACATTATGGAATGAGGTAGTGATCTTTGACTTTGCAACCGCAAGGCAAAAATTTCCGAGCCCTAAAGCAAATTGATTGCAAATTTTGCGCATCAGAATGATCAGAAAGTATGTGCTGTTGCACAGTCATATTGGCATTGCTCTAAACGAATTTTCAAAGCTAGATCTCGAAAGTCTGAATTTGGAAAGGGCTGAGTTCACTACCCTAACGGTCAACAAGAAAGCAAAGCAGGGAGAGTCTGCTGGTCTCGCTTCAAGATGCGCTCTTCATTGTTATAGAATCTAGAACGTGAGAGAAAGGGGAGCAGAAGGATAGAGAGGAGAAAGAGTATGAAAAAATCGAAAAATCAAACAATTTATGGACTAACTTCTGCACGTGGTATCCTTTCCTTGGCTATCTCATGTAGAAGTTTGTACACAGCGACTTCAGTGTTGTGAACCTAAAAATCTACTAATTTAAAAGAAAATTCATTGCTAAACACTTCATAAAAGCATTACAAAATGAACCTACTCGTTTCTGTTGCAGCTCAAAATTCACTTTGAACTTCGCCGTGTCGAATTTGTTCTCAATATTCATCTGGTTTGAAAGCTCCGATGTGAACTGCTGCATTGCGAGTTGGGTAACAATCTCAAAGACAGAGTATTTCGCTGTTGAAATTTATTGATCTTTAGGACCCACTTTGACAACAAATCTATCGGGCAATGTTTTGTCTTTGTTTTGCCAATCTGCTTCGACAAGGATGACTTTCGAAAGGAAACCCTATCATTTTTTCCGTCATTAAATACCGAATGACTAAAAAAATATAGATACAACTGCACCTTATTGTCCCCAATACTCTTAGCTGTTTTGTTTGGGCCAAATAAAGCATTTGTATCTAGTGCTTTTTGCATGTCCTTCTCAACATCCTCCCAAGTGACATGCGTGCCAAATAACCCAGAACCATGACTGTAGAGATTCATTTCTGAAGTAGCGTACATATATAGCGATAGAAGAATTATTGATAGAAGTCTGTGGGGTGCTGTTTGCAAACTGATTCCTTTTTCCAGTTAGCGAAAGGGCAAAACGTTGTGATTTCAATGATATCGAGAACACACATTCTACGCCATATAGATTTCCAATGATTATCTAAATAATGAATCTTCCATTTACTATACATAAAGCATAAGCATTTTGTGGAAGGAGGGTGGAGAGCTCGATACTGTCAACAATTTCAAGCTTGTTCATTCATTACCATGAAGAACTGCAAGAAAATCTGAGCAAATAGGTTGTACAAGGTTCAGTCGACTGCTACTTAAGTATGACATGCTCAAAAACTATCGAGAGAGAATGTGAAGCAATTCGTGCAGCGACGTGAAGATAAGCTATCAAGTTCGCTATCCTTGAAAATTTTGCAGTTTCAGCTATTGACCGTTCCGTAACGCTTAGGTAGCTTTTTATTATTCATATCCTATGCTCAGGTAATTCTTGTTAGAATCTGAAATATTCTGGCTTAACAACCCCTAAACTTTTCTGAAGGTCGCAGTTAATTAGTGGTAATCATACGTACAGGAGCATTTTCTTTCCGTCATTAAGTGGCGACCCGAGATGGTTTCCACAAATGGACATATTGGCGAATCTGTCTTAAGTCAGGACACCAACCGCATCAAAAAAATGGTCTAGTTTGACTTTATGCATACCCTCATCCGCACATTCATACCAATTTCGGCGAGGAGCGCCTTTCCTTGAGTGTATTTCAATAATGCTTCACTCGGAGTATTGGCATGTAGAAGAATATTATCCAGATAGATATTTTTTAGTGATTTCACTAGAAATTTGTGAAGTTTTTGAGTTCAGATAGGCTACTAGTGCCATATTGAGTATACTTGGTGAAGCGTGACTCCAAAAGGAAGACGATTGTATCGAAATTCCACTATAGTCTGCCCCAATCCTAACCAGGCCAAAATTGGCATGGCGGGAGTCCGCGTCTCAAGGGTTTCGAGGTCACGCCCACGGCCTGCTTCTGTGCTGTCTCTCCAATCGTTTTGCTCTCTCCGACAGCGCGCACAGGTAGCGCAGACCGCTAGCGCTGCGAGCGCGCAAATTTACGCCGACAGTTCGGCCTGATCCCGATTGAAGCAGACTGTATATTGTTCTTTGTAGGTGGCAAATCTGGGTTTTTCAGCCATAAAAAACGGCATAAATCTTTATGTGTTTCTTGCAGTCTAATTTGCGTGAAAGCTGCCTCAATATCGCAAAGCAGAATTATACTGCTCATTCTAATTGCCACGAGGATATCGTGTGTTTTGTTTACAAACGATTCACCTTTGTGTATGACATCATTCAGAGAAAGACATCTCTTTTGTTTTGAAGAAGCATCAAAAACGACGCGTAGAGGTTTCGCTTTATGCTCGCGCCATACGCCTGAGTGAAGCATGTAGTGCACGCCTGCTGCGTTAGCGATATCATGAGTAACTTCCTCGATGATGTTTTGTTCCTCATATCCGCGAAGGATTTTGCAATACCAATCTTTCTGCTTTTTGTTTTGAGTAAGATGAGTTTACAGGTCTCCTGTAAGCAGCCGGGTAGTTGTGTAGTTGTCTGTAAGATCGCTTACATTATTTTTGAGCGGAAAAGGAGCTGTAATAAACCCATCTTGAAAGGAAATTTCCTCTGAGTAGCTTTCAAAGTAGTTGAAAACTTTATTGTTTCGCGCATACTCGTCTTTTGAAATGCCGAGCTCTTCAACTTCGAATAGCTTGGTCAACAGTTCACTCTCCGATTCTATTATTGCTGTCATCTCATATGTGACGCTTGCGTTCTCATTTTGTCCGTCCATTGCACCACGCCCGTAGAGCGTGGGCCCAAAGATTGTCTTTGCCAATCGTAGACCCGATGGCGTAAGCATGCTTTCTGAATTCTTGAACACGAAACTTTAGTATAGGTCAAGCCCCACCAAAACATCTGGATTTTGCATTTCGCCTCGCAATTTTGTGTTTGCTATGCAAATCTCCTCCTTCTGAAGGAACTCTTTGTCAACTTCATTGGGTTTTACCGAAGGAAAACCTTTTGAAATCACCGGCTTCGTCTGTATCAAAGCTTACATGTCCTTTCCGTACGCGGAGCCAACTTTGATTGACACCTACAGTACTCTTAAACATTGCTGTGTGTCCGCAAAGATCAGACATCACGCATGTTTTTGTGTGCGTAATTCAGGTAGACCCAATCGTTGGGCCAGTTCTTCTCGATTTACCGTTTTCTGTGCTCCCGTGTCGAAAAAGAAAAGTATTTTTTCAAAACTTTCCGTGTCGTGGTTCCAAATCATTCCTTCATCTGCCATAAGCACAATTTGCTCTTTGTACTGACTATCAGATACTGTTTTCTCTATACCAAAGTTGGTTTGATTTGGTGGTCTGGTTCTCTTTGTTAATTTGTCTCGCGGACGTAAGTTGTATGGAGTGTTGTTCTTCCAGTTACTGTGTGCGCTCTTCCGTTCTGAACGGAGCCGAATTGTTTTTGCGAGCGGCGGATTGTGTATTTGATGTGCCGCTAGAACTTTGCTGTCGGTCAAAGCATAAACCAGCTTGATGCGCTCTTCCGCATATGTGACAGTTTGATCGCGAACAGTCCTTGCCGTTGTGTGTGTTAGAATAACATTTCCAACACAATTGTTTGTCCATTACTATGTTACGGTGTGTTTGTATGTCTGCTACCGATCTGCAGTTCGTGGCGTAATGTCCTGCTTTGTTGCAGAATACGCAAAGAGGCCCTAGTGATCGTTGTTGTTTTCGGGGGTCTCGCTTCTGTTGTTGATTCGAATTTTTTTCTGATGACATTCCATCGACTGTACATATGTTATTGCCGAGATTTCTTTTTCTATGTTTTCCATCATTTCTTCAATAGTAACTTCTTCTCTTCCTTTGATCGCAATCAGGACATTTTTTACTATGTCATACTGAAACTTATCCAAAATCATTTCCGTCCACATTGCATCATGTGTTTTGCGGACATCTTGCCCCGCCGAAATCATCTGGTTCACTAACATTTGAATTTTGTCAAAGACGTATGCGCAGCTTTCTGCGTTTTTTGTTGCTGGTGTCAGTATTGTCAGCCTATGGACAATTCTTGCGCGATTTATAGGCTTGTTTCCATACTTCTTTTTGAGCGCATCTATCATCCAACCGTAATTCTGAGGTATTAGTTGAATGCCTTTGATTGCGCTATCTGTTTCCTTTCAGACCGTCTTTCAGAAGGAGCATCTTTTCCACGGTGCTCAGCGTAGCACTTTTGTGTACCAGTGTTTCGTAAACAGCCCAAAATTCTGAAAAGTCTTCTTCGACTCCGAAGAATTTGGGTAATATCGGAGCCGGAGGCTTGATGTTGTTGCAAGGTTCGTGACCCTTGCATTTTGTTTGCTTCTGTATTTTCATTACTGTCTTCTGATATCCATTCAGTTAGGTCGTGATTAATATTTTTGCTTGTTTGAGTGTTTGCAGTTGCGTTCAGTTCCGCAGGTGTAAAATCTACGTCCCATTCTGTTTCGATGGCTTATCACCTCTGTCAGCCTTGTTTTCAGCATGTAAGTCATTTCAGTCGCGGTTCCCAGTATTTCATTGAAATTTATTTCAAATTCAGGTTTTTCCTATGCATCGGAGAAGTCTTCCCTCTCTCCTGGTGCTTGTATTTTGTCATAGTCGCGTTTGATTTGTGCGACTAGAGCTTTTAGTTCCTCTTTTGCGATGCTAATTTGCCGTATTGCTTCGTTTATTAAGTCTGCGGCTGCTTGACTTTCTTCGTATGCCTGCTGATCTGTTGCAGAGTATACTAGCTTCTTCGTATACTCTTTGAAGTTATTTGTTAAACTTTTCAGCGTCTTGGCGCTGATAGTGAGAGGGTTTTTCAGTAAAACCAACTCCATCTTGATTTGACAAGATTTTACAAGATTTGACTTGTACTTCGGCTGGGGCTATTCCCGGCCGATGCACCAAAAATGAGCTGGGGTTCAGTAGATTTTTGTTTTACCGTGCTTGTGTTAAACATTATTTATTGTTTATTTGTTATTGTTTATGTTATTGTTTATTTTGTTTACTTTATTGTTTATTAATTATTATTCGTTTGGTGATTATCTGAAATGAGAAATCCTTTATCTACAGCACATCAGATGCGATTTCATGTCAAAAATGAAAACACTTCTCATGTACTCTGAATAAGTACAAAATAACCAAAAAAGGAAGATAAGTTTTTTCTCAATATATGCGCAGCTTTGTCCATCTCGGCAAGGTGAGTAAGGCAACGTGCAAGCTCATCCGGTACTGCTTTATGCGAATATCGTGATACTTTGAGATTTGCTGCAGACAACCTAAATACGGCTATCCTAACCTCATCTTCTGAAACGTAGAAGTTGGGAATTCACAGCTGCCGCGTAGATAACATCGATTTGTTTTCGCATCCAAATCTACATGATGTAACGCTAATTCTACACACATTATCCACTTCAGACAAGGCAAGTCCGGCTGCCATAAGGTCCAACAAGCGCTTTCAAATCATAAAGTTTGCTGAATATGAACCGAACTGTTCCGTAAGGTATGTGTTTAACGGTAGCATGCAGTGACTTCATGAGGTTTCGTTGCTTTATTCTTAGAAGAACTTTGCCATATCTATTACTATTATCTATGTATCATCATATCTACATCGTGTATTGTCATATCTATTACGGATACAGTGAGATTCGTAAATAGTTATTGGGGCTATGGTCCTAAAGAGGGCCGTTGGGTCAGATTGTATGCTGGGGTTCAGCGGATTTTTGTTTTACCGTGCTTCTGTTGAACACGGATGGATTAATTTCTTTGATTCCGAGCCGGATTCTCCGGCAAACTGTACAAACACTTCAACGAACACTAAAGAGAAAAGGGGCGGACCCCAGACAGTAAGTATTCGGAAAGCTGCCAGCTGGCAGCTTCCTTTGTTCAGTGGAAATGGTAAATACGAAAAAACTATGTTTTGAACATGTGCACGGTTTGAGAGAAGAGGTCAAAATACAAGTACAAGACCGCAAAACATGCGATCGTGTCGGTCACGACAGATTGGTTTATTTGTCGATGTTTTTCATACACGTTCTCCGCATAATCTTCTTGCCAGTTGGATGTCCTTGGGCATGATGGTGACACGCTTTGCATGGATGGCGCACAAATTCGCTTCTTCAAAAACTCCCACCAAGTAAGCCTCGGACGTCTTGGAGGGCCATCGCCGCCGAAGACTGGAAGCGAAGATTGGTCTTAAAATCTTGCGCAATCTCACGCACAAGGCGCTGGAACGGCAGTTTACGGATGAGCAGTTCAGTTAACTTCTGGTAACGACGGATCTCCCTGAGAGCAACGGTGCCAGGACGATAACGATGTGGCTTCTTCACTCCTCCGGTGGCTGGGCAGATTTTCGTGCAGCCTTCGTTGCCAGTTGTTTTCTCGGAGCTTTTCCACCGGTAGACTTGCGCGCCGTCTGCTTGGTACGAGCCATTGCAAGTTGGACAACGATGAGAGTGCTGACAGCGTGCGCTTATATAACTCCGAGCTAAGAGGCGGAGCCTATGTCACGCGTGTGTCCCTCGACCGCGAATACAAGCGTATTTTTTGCTCATAAGTGTTACGTACCATCCATTTTCTGAAACTATAGAAGCAAGTTCTTGCACAGAATGTTTACTCAATTTCGATCGTGAGTGTGCTGAAAGGGTTTCGGAGGATGTGATTCGTGAGTTTAACACGTTGACGACGAGCCATTTTTTGAAGGTCTGTCCCTGTGGACGAACCGTTTCCCGGCACTTTCACAGCTGGCTGCATGTATGTTTGTATGCATCGATGCGTGAGATACAAAAATGCAGGTGGGCGGGGCGGCTCCGCCCACTTTTGGCAAGCCCCGCCCACTTTTCAAAAATGCTGGAAAGTGCCCAACATCAATAAATTCGTGCAAATTCCGGCATTTCTGAAATGTGGGCGTGGCTTGCCACTCAGGGGGCGGAGCTTGCCACTCAGGGGGCGGAGCTTGCCTGAAGGTGCGCGGGGCCTGGCTGAAAGTTGTTTGAGGTCTCTGCGTTCATTTAAGGCCTCATCCATGCTTTTTATGAACAAAAATGGCTCTTGTGGGAGGCATAGAAGTGGGCGGAGTTTGCCAAAGGGGGCGGAGCTAATATATGAAGTATATCTGAGCCTATGTTGATTATATGAATAAAAACTGAGAGGATTGGACAGATAGTATTGAGATTAAGGCCGCCGCGCACCATTGCGCGGCGTCGTCCACAGGGACAGACTGCCTGCCGCGCACCATTGCGCGGCACTGTCGTCAACGTGTTAAGTTTGGTTCGAAATTGGAAGTACAGCGTTGCATGATGCATTATCAAAAAAATGAATTTTGAGTGCAAGCACTGTTTCCACACTTCATCTATTAATAAAGCATTAGCAACCCACGCTACTTAATCAACGACGCAGACTACTGCATAGACACGTCACCTCAACTGGGGGCCCAGCGGGGTGACCCGAGCAGCGCTTCATCTCATTTGTGAGTGCAAACGTCGTCGTCACGTTTGGTTGCCGAGAAGGCGGAAAAAAGATTGGCATGGAGGTGCGAAGCCACATCGCAAGCGCTTCGTGACAACATCCATGGAATCATTGAGCCAGCAAATCGTCGATCGCTCGTCGTGGCGGAGCATCCCTGGCCTAATCTATGAGGAAACCCGTGGTGTGCTGAAAGTACTTCCGGAGAGACGCATCACATATTGCATGCGAAGAGGAAGACCGTTACTGCGAGGATGTCATTTATGCTCTCAAGCGCCAAGAACTACACTCTATGAATTCGGGGATACCGACAACTTCGAACTGATTCTGACCCAACGGCTCTCTTTGAGGCCGTATCATTACAATTACAGATGCTCTGCTGAAACCGCATTTTGTAAATATTAGGTCGTCCCGAAAGTTCTTGCGCACTATCTTCAAAACTTCATAACTTCTGATTTTTCCATCCGATTTGACTTTTTATTTTCATGTGAAAGAGCAAGTCATGCTCTTCATAATGGCATCTTAGCTGTTTGCTCATGATCATCTGTTGCATAGATAGAAGCGATAGAATAAAATTGGTCAAATTTGTATTTTCTGTGTAGGGTCATAAAAAATCGAAGACTTGCAGCAAAATTGGAGCAGTCGGTATTGTAAGTTCTTTCACCAGCTCTTTCTAACAGTGCAAAGTTTGCGCCAATTGAGTGATGAAAAGTTATGATTTCCCTGAAAAATGCCAAAATAAATCAAATTCGCCCTTTTGTTCTGCGTGCTCGAAATTCATAACTTTTCATAGAGACGCTCAAACAGCGCAAACTTTGCACAGGTAGAAAGAGCTGGTGAAAGAATACCGACTGCTCCGATTTTTGCTGCAAATCTCCGATTTTTTATGACCCTACACAGAAAATTCAAATTTTGACCAATTTTATCCTATCGCTAATATCTATGCAACAGATGGTCATTAGCAAGCAGCTAAGATGTCATTATAAGGAGCATGACTTACTCTTTCACAAAAATAAAAGCAGTCAAATCGGATGGAAAAATCAGAAGTTACGAATTTTTGAAAATCGTGCGCAAGAACTTTTGGGACGACCTAATATATGTAGGTACTAGTGGACCAGTAATTAAAGGGGCTAGATTGCATCCGCACGTTTCGGGACCGCACCGCGGTATCCTGCTATTTGCACATTTTTGAAGTGCGCTAACGATTCTTTATATATCAGATTCCTTTACTTCTTCTGTCCCTTCGGGAAACATATAAAATTTTTCAAAAAAAACTGACCTTTCTGTGGCTTAGTAAAATTGTTAAATTTCACTAAATTAAAATCTATCGCTCTTTCTCTCTTTTTCAGGCGAAGATACAAAAAGTGGCTAAGCCAAATCTATATATATATATATATAAAACTCAATGTCTGTGAGGATGTTCGTTTAGTTGTTCGTTCGTTATAGAAACGCGCGCCACTGAACCGATCCGGCTGAAACTTCGCACACGTATATTTTCGACCCCGGCGGTGGTTTAGAGCTACTTTCCGCGGCGATTCGCCGGGCCATTCTATCGATTTATTGATTTACTCAAACCTAAAAAAATGAAGGGCCATCATGGCAACCGATCATTTTTACATATAAGCATGTAAGCAGGGGCGGTAAAGTCCATTTCGGTCTTAAAGTTGGTAGGGTGCGGCAATTAGTCTGAAAGCGCTTTATGCGCATGTTAGAAGAATTCTAGAGGCGTAAGTTTACAATTTCTGTTGGCTTAACTAACTTGAAGTCTCGGGTGAGACCGGGGCCCCCAGCTAGTATTATATAAGTATAGATTTTCACGAATCGCACATCCGATCATCAAGTGGCTAAGCATACCCTCGATACATAGAGCCACATACTCTGGTAACCTTCACTTTGAGGGCTATGAGGGGACACAACCTTCGCCTGGGAAAAAAACAGAAGTTAACCGGGGCGAAGCCCCGGATGTTACAATCCTGACTATATCGGAAGAATGTGAATGAACCAAATATAGGAAAGAATATCTGAAGAATGTCTCAGCGAAACCGAGAAATTGCTTTTTTGAAGCCTTTTTTACGCTGAAAAGAAAATTTCTGTGAGAATTTCCTCAGAATTCAGGACAACGTTCCTCAGTTAGCCTCCTACTTGACCAAAAATGAGTTTCAAAAGTTTGGAAAGCTGTTGGAGTTGAATTAAAATGAGAAACTGCGCTTAATTGTGCGCAGAGAGTCGCGCACGAAAATGCTGGTCTATCTCATTAGTAAGTGATTTTTGAAGCTTGGGACGTTGTCAACTCTCCTCGTCGTGTCATGACGGTCAGAATGATATATAATGTTACAGGGTTTCGTTGAGACCCCGACGAGATCTACGACCAGAGCCAAATGCCCCGTCGGCTCTGATCTGTCTCCGCTGCTCGTCTGCGTCTCCGCGCGCTGAGCGCTACCTCGCTACCACAAATGCGGGGCGCGGGGCATTTGGCTCTGGTACCCTTTTCTTCGCTGTTTCGAACCCAATTTTAGCAAGCTATATATCATTTTGAAGCTCTTGATCTCTATTTTCACGCTGACAACGTCCCAGAACCACATTTTTTGATTTGATCGAGAAATCCGGCAAAAACCTTGTTTTTGAAAATCTCTTGTTTTTCTTCTAGTTTACCTCTTTTTACCCGGTTTTTCCGTGCATTCTATAGATCCTGCTTCTGTTCATAATGCAGACAACCACCCAGCCTTTATCTCTTCGATTATTGTGGATTTTTTTGCGAAAAAATGTAAAAAGTGCGTTTTTCTTTACCTTGTTCTGTTTCAATGCCTTCGCATCGATTTTTTTTCCAGCTTGGGCGATTATTGCTCATCACAATAAGCGCAACAATCCAGACAACGTTCTAGGAAACAGGAACGTTAATGCGGGGGTAAAAATTCAAAGGACGCATCAAAAGTCAAAACCACGTGTTGCGAATTGCTGGTCCTGAAGCGAAAACTTGCACTTTGAAAAGCCGCCAAATGAAAGATTTCAAGCCTCATTGCAGCGTTTTTTTCCCTATTTTCAGCAGTTTCTTTTGCTTTTTGTATCAGTTTTATGTCATTTTCTCTTCTCTGATCATCTTTAAACAACTTTCACTATTTATGACGTCAGATGTTCAAGCAACCTTCACTTTTGACGCCCTGTCTCTGGACTATCGAAGGTATGGGGGGGGGGGGTAATTGTGGTACTCGAATCTTCTTGGTTTGAGCTTTTCCATAGGAATAAGAGGCTGACCATTAACTACCATTATTCTAGGACTTGTATCACATTCCCCTGAGTACAAATTGTATTTGCGTCTCTTTTCTGAACAGTTATTATCAAAGCTATCTTCAGAGTAGTTCTAAATGAAATATGTCATTTTGTGTCATTTCTAACAAGCAGCTCTCACGAAAGAAGCATTGCATTTACTTTATCTCAAAAATTGGCTCAATTTTGTGGAATTTTTATATCTTCACAAGAGCACATCTGAGCGACTCGGCTTAGACGAACATGCTTAGGTAAGGGTTGTTTTATACCGCAGTCGCTGCAGCTACTGCAGTCATATGGGGGCGGGCAAAAGATATCGATCGAATGACTGCCGTTGCTGCAGCGACTGCAGCATGAAACAACTCTAACAAGGGAAGGATAGTTGGATGCCGCGGCCATTCCTAATGATTTGTATACCGAAAAATGCGCCTTCAAATGCAGATTCTGAATCTGTGCTCGAAATCTGCGAAACGATCTTTCGAAGAAAGTTATGAACTTTTTTCCTTGAAAAAAACTTTTTTCCTTTTTTCCTTTTTCCTTCCTTCCTTTAGCCTACTTTTGGATAGTAAAAATCACCAGATTTTATCTAGCCTTCCATTTGATGCTACTGAAGAAAATTTTAGATGTAGTAATATTTATTTAGACTATCTGGATCATACTCAGCATTTGGAAAGGAGAGAAAATTTTTATATTGATGATTTTGACCCTCCGCAGGAACGCAATTTTTTTAATGAAAAAAATCATAACTCCATTCAGATTATCGTTTCGCAGATATGAAAGACAGTCTACGAACCAGCATTCAAAAGCGCATTTTTTGGTATACAAATCATTATGAATGGCTACGGCATCCAAGTATCCTTCCCAATTAAGCCATATATTTTTTGAATTATGCTATGAAAGTGCTCTTTTTCAAAATTGGATACGTATTCTGTTGGAAGCTTTTTATAGAAAAGTCTACATCAATTTTTCTCTTCTATCTCCTTATTTCGTTCATGGTAGTACAGTATATCATCCAAAAGGCATTCTGTCTTTTCTGTAACGACTTCCATACCCTGAAACATCATCAACTTCGAGCAGTCATTCACTAGATCATTTATTACCTTTTTCATATGTTCCTCATCCGGATTCTTGCATAGCGCTTCAAAAAACGGCCCAATGCATATGACTACCATAAAGCCACCCAAGGGGAAATATTGACGGTACGATTCTTTGAGCTGGAAGGATTTTTTTCAAACATGCCAGCTGATTGGGGGGGGGGGGAGAGTAGGGAGAGATTACCTGCTCGAGTGTATATGGCATTTTCATATCGCTAACTTCCTCTTCTAGATACACATAAAAGTCCTCGACAAGCTCCTCCCAGTGCAATCGTCTATCCTTTCCACTGAGACATGAAGAAAATAGTCGTACTAGATCATAAGCTGGACATCCCATATGAGCAGTCTATAAACACATTGAGGAGCCAAATTTGGAGTTTTCTTGAAACGGCAGGACTCTCCGAAATTATGGGGGTGGGGGGGGGGGGGGGGGAGTAGCTGCGCCGCCTCCAAATTTCTTAGAATTCTCAATTTATTTTTTGAAGGCCTATAACTCAGACAATTTGAAAGAAGAAAGGCAATTGGCGGCAGCCAAGCAATTCGCGAAGGTGATCCAATATCATGAAGCTTACGGAAATCCCTAAATCCCTTACGATTCAGAGCAAGTAATAGTGTAGCACTACCGTAATCTTGTGACTAGTATAGACCAACCAAACTTCCTTATAACTTATGTGAATACTTTCGTTCATTGCAATTTCCGCCTCACCTTTATTTTCTTCGGTCGGCGACTGAGCTGATTAATTTGAACTTTTATGAGTTTTTCATATACATATGCAATTTTGAGGGTAAATACCTGGAAATCTATCAATGCAGCTACGCTCATTTCACCGTTACTTTCTTTCCAAAGCATATTAGCCGTCCATAAATCTCCATGACAAAAGACGCGTCGCATACCTAAATTTATGTAACTAACACTGTCTTGGTACTCTCCACTTTTATTGAATAGGGTGAAGCTTTCTTTCTTCTAAAATCAGGCAAAGTATATAAATTAAACTGACCAAGCTTCTCAGGTAGGTGGTCAGCCTTTTCGATGTCTACGATATCCGGCAGTGCTTTTTCAACCCTGTCAATCCTCTCGGTGTTTTCTTCCGACGCTGTTGCTCGAAGCACGTTCATCATATTTCCCAATACCTGGTAAGAATATTGGTTGAAGAAGAATGTAATGTTTGCAAATTGCTTCTGTTCCACTGAGCTTTCAGACACAGTGAATTTGAGTTTTGAAAACACACAAAGAATTTGAGATGGTATAGTACAATTTTTCAGTCTAATAACCAAAAAAGGATATCTTCATGAAATTCAGGAAAGGAGACTTTGTCCATAACTCTCTCTCCATCAAAGCTTCCCATATATAGTGTGGACCCCGGCCAGCTTCCCATAGGTACGTGCGCGACGCTCCCGCAGCGCATGCCTTCAGTGCGCTTTCGTTTCTGCTTCATATGGAAATTGTTATGTTTTCTTCTCTAAACTGGCTTTGTTCTGTTTGTGAACGCTTTGTTTCAGGTATAGACGCCGCAGGACAACTTCCTACGATGGGTTTTTAAGATCCTCAATAGTCTTAACAGCCTTTGTCTCAGGAATTCCCTTTTTTCAACAGCGGAGATTTTAGCATATTTTAGTGGAATATTTCTCCAAAGATTTTGATTACAGAGTAAGCGTGCCTATCCGATTGATTTATAAAGTATAATTGCTTCTTATTCTTTTGTAATGCGTCAGTGGGGCTCTGATTGTACAAATGTGCTCGCTAGCTTACGCTTTTTTAACTTTTTTCAAATGATCACAGAAGGAAACGTTTCGAAAGTAGCCCTCGACTCTTTGTCTCTTCTACTAGCATGCAGGAGATTGACTGATATTCGCGCGCTAGCGGGGGTTGTGAACGTTTTCTTCTTGCCTAGGCCCTTCTCGAGGTGAGACTGATGGTTTCCACTTCTTAATCCATTCCTACATCATGTAGAAATGCTTTTTTACTCATAAATGAACGAGAAGCGTCAGGCCGAGCGCGAGTTGCGTATGCGCCGCGGCGGTACCTATGGGAAGTTGGCCGGGGTCCACACTATATATGAGGAAGCTCAAGAGTTATTTGAAAAGGAACATCAAGTCAGTGAATGAATACTTACATCTTTACTGAGCATTTGTGACCATAGTTCGGTGAAAACTTTATCTGTTAGCTCATTTCTCTCTTCAACGGTGAATTTGAGAGACATTGCCTCCAAAGCAGCGATTGCGCGAAGTGCCTAGAAGCAGACTCACAACTATTAAGCAACTAAATTGTAAATTAGCAGTCCACAAAGGCGGAACACTGTGAAATACCTTCTTCAAAGCTTTTGCTGGAATATTTTGATAGACGTGTACAGGTTTCAAGTCTTTGATATGCTCCATGATAAGATATCCTTTGAGAGGGTTGTTCTCGGTGAACTTTTGCATGTAATAGATCTAGACATGAAAAAAGCATTATTGAGTTTGAGCATTTTCAATGATCATCAGTTAAAACGCTAGCTTATCTTAGCACTCTGACACTGAACTCTATGTGTTCTACTAAAGGGCTCAGCAACTGAAAAAATGGAATTTGAGAATGCTTCAAGAGAGGAAGCCGTCGATACAGGCCATTGAAGCTTAGACTCGCAAAATTCACCGGAACTTCCGCAGGACAAACGGAATTTGCAGCAGTTCCGCAGCACTTTCGCAGGTGATCCGGCGGAAATGCTGCGAAAGCGCTGAGGAAGTTTCGGCCAGTTGTCTAACAAGGAAAGGATACTTGGTGACCGTGGCCTTTTAATATAATACGTAAACCACTAAATGCATCTCGAAGCGCTGAATCCAAATCTGTCTTCGTTATCTGCTGTGCGCTCTTCCGAAAGAAATTATGAACATTTCTTGTCACCAAAATTTGCACTGTTTTTGATGAAGGATTCACCAGTATCATCAGAATGCGCTTACGCGCTACAAAAGAGCGTCCAGATGAAGTGAAGCTTCACGTTGAGCTCAGGAAAACTGTCAAAGATGCATCAGAGTCTAAAAAGTCTGGATACTGACGATTTTGACTGCCTAAATCTTGCAAAATCAATATGGAAAAATGTTCATAACTTCGCTCAGGGAGTCGCACAGCAGATAAGGAATACGGATTTGGAATCAGCGTTCCAAGGCGCACCTACTGGTATACATCTCATTGCAAAAGGCCACGGTCACCAAGTATCCTCCCCTCGTAAGGAGACACTGCGTAAATCGAGCTTCAACAGGACCTGATCTTTTTCGTAGATATATCTACCTCAATCTATATTTGGTTCTACAAATTTTTTTGCCCCTTCCTACGACATATTATGATCAATTTCATTTTTTAAATTTTCTGAATGAAAAAAAGTATATAGTTTGATTTCCGAAAAACATCATATTGTTCCAATTTTTTGTTCATGCTGCATTTAACTAGTGGCCTTGGAATACGATAGCTAGCGCCGTACCTCTGGGCAAGGTATCGTTCCCTTTGGAAGTTTCTTGATATGGCTGTAAATTGTGCATTCAACATTGTGGATCTGTAAGTGGCGCTTCAATTTGTTACCGTATACAGAGCAATAAAATCCTGAATCGAAATTAGAAAGTAACCTGTTTTTGCTTGACCTCTAAGGCGTCCTTCATTTCCACACTGTCGAATCTGTTTTCAATATTTTTATTTTTTGCAATGTCCGATGTTAACTCTATCATAGCCAGCTGTGAAACGATCTAAACTTATTACTGATTTTTCAGACTCTGCTTCTAAAGCGACATTTTTTGATACAAACTTTGACAATGAAGGTTCTGGGAAGATCTTTGTCGATATTTTTCCAGTCAGGATTAATAAGAAGGATTCTGGACATGAAACCCTGAAAATCATCAAAGCAGTGGGGTTTATAGAGAAAGTAGGAGACTTACTCGACCATTTCCAATATCCCTGATGGATTTATAAGGCCCAAAAGTGACCGCAGTATCAAATACCCTTTGCATGTCCTCTTCGATGTCATCCCATGTGACGTGGGTACCGCCGAGACCATCAGCAAGGGTGTAGAGATTCATGTTAGAAAACTTTAATTTCTAAATTAGCTGAATTTAGTATAATCACTTTTTCATTTGAAGTTCTAAAAATATGAGTCAGTGCTAATAACCCTAGGTGTAACAATTTCCAAATCAAAAATACGAATATGTGTAACACATACAAAAAATGAATTCAGGAATAATTCAGAATTCTACCTACATTTGAAAATTCCTCTCACTGTCCCAATCAGTGAAAAAATCTCCATTTCACACTCATAGTTAACAAATCTCGTTGAATACACACTAGTAATAAAACAACGCCATTTACGCCACTATTAAAGGCAGTGTCTCACCAAAGTTGAGGTCGCGCGGATCTTCACATATTCTGTAATAGGGAGCTCTAAATAGGCCATTGCAACAAGTCCTACTCAATCTGACCCTCTTCACGCTGAGAAAAATTCGCTCAAAGTGGTACGCGGAGAGCGAGTTGGAACGCGCGGATGACTCCTTCGGTCTCCCCCCTTACGCGTTTGAACATGTCCCTCCACTTGGCATCCACCTCCCCTCTGTTGCTGCCACTGTGGCTGAGGCTGAAGTTGGAAGGTACAACTCGTCCATGTTGCTTCCACGGGGCCTCCAGAAAACGGGTTTTTTGGGAACTTCGTGCGATTTTAAGCCCATAGAGTGCTAGACAGGGTCCGACAGGCTTGCAAAATGCAAAAATCTCGGCAACTAAATTTTGGTGAGACACTGCCTTTAATATTGATTTGAGAGTTTTCATTCTCTTTTTGAAATTCTTTATAATTTTTGCGCTACATTAATCAACTCGCTGTATTAAAAAAATCAACAAATGCGATTAAACTAGAAATTAGATTTTTTCTTTGACTAAATCTCCGTAAACTAAAATTATTATATTGATACAAAACAATAAGATTTACTAAAAATTCCTCTTGTAGCGATCATCTTTATACAAGTGATAATGTTGAAAGAAAGTTTAGGCTTGTATTTTCCGTTTATTCTATTATAATAAGTCAGTATTAGTTTCAAAATTTTGTGGATCAATATAATGGACCTACGTGTATAATATCATAATTTTACTACAATGAAATATGTGTGTAAACGTATGGATGAGGAGTAGGACAATGAGAACATTGATAAGAGATAAGCTGAGCGCCTATGAACTTTGTGGCACGGTCAGAATGTACTAGTTATAGAGCTAAGGTTCCTTATCAGTTCATCGTTATCGTACATTGGAACCTAGACACGCGGTTGCCCAAGGATCCAAGATCAGCTCTCAAAATATTCAGATGGTTTTTACATCTGACATCAGTGCAACCTTCACACAAGATTAAGTTATGTATTATTATTATTATTAATTCGAACTGAGTTTGTCAGCTTTCTGAAACGAACCGCAAATTGCGTACGATTAATCCGCAGTTTTCTTCCTCTTTCCAACTGCTCTATTCGCACTGTGATTCGCTGAAAGAAAGCTAAGATAATCGCTGGAATCAAAAACCTTTGCTTTCACCATGTCCAGCTTTTGCTAATTCTCAGAATTTTCGTCTCAAGCTTTCGTGGCAGCTTCGAGGGCCAGGCAAATAAGGCAAACCTTTTGTCAACCAAAGCAATTTTTTGTAGCTCGTGGTCGTCTTTCAGAATTTCCGGAATATACATTTCAAATTAACCATATTTTATATATGGCCTATTTCGTAGAACACTGAAAAACAGTTCAAGTACCATTCAATGCAACTTGTTCTCCTCTTTCTAACAACTGTTTTCTTGGCGAAAACTCGAAATCTGCGAGAAAAATTGCACTTTTTGATTTTACGAGTGGGCACCGAACCTGTTTCAAAATCATGATTTTTTGAAGCGAAAATCGCTCACTTACTTTTCATTTACTTTTTGAGATTAGTAATAGCAAAGCGGAAGTTGGACATGTCGAAAATCTGAAGCGATTAGCGTAGCATCTCTCAGCGAATCACACTTGGATGACAGCGGATAGAAAGAGGAAGAAATTGTACCGGATACAGTTTGAAGTGACTTTCTTTATTCTACCGTTTTTGCCGGTGGATTTAACTGACAAAACTTTTGGACCGACCTAATATTACCTAAATCTATCCGGAAAATTTTTTTCTTTTATTTCATCGTCTGGTAAACACATCATTGTGAACCACTGTAAGTTCACGTAAGAGAAGGCCGAAAACTACGGCCGAAAATTTGTAAGTTTTGTGAACAACTGTCTCTGCAAAATTAGGTAGAATTTCCCTAGCTGAGCTTCACCCAACCCCTTTAAAGGCACCTCCACTCAAAATGAGGTTGATGAGACCTTACCGGACCTCATGTAACTCCCTACTTGAGGTCATTGCAGACCTCAAGTGAATCCCTTTTTTATCGCCGCGAAGAGCTTTAAAAGAA
The DNA here is from genome assembly GCA_958299035.1 of Cylicocyclus nassatus. Lineage (NCBI taxonomy): Eukaryota > Metazoa > Nematoda > Chromadorea > Rhabditida > Strongylidae > Cylicocyclus > Cylicocyclus nassatus. The sequence goes on from CATQJL010000001.1 coordinate 3,508,837, forward strand.
AGTGCTGTCTAAAAAGTATATGATTCACTTTGTAACAGTGTTAATGCCATGCAAAACTATCGTGACAGTAAGAAGTTACGGATTTTTTATGGTGCGCAGAGCTTTCGAACCAACCTAGTGCTACTTTTTCAGCAAGAGGGAGTGTCTATCAAATTTTTCATACTGTTTTGGAACGTTTTTATGGCGTTTCCAAACATCCATCAGTGTCTGAACTGCACTTGCAGCTTAGATGTTTGTGCAGTACAACCAAAACGCAACTTAATCATAAACACATCGACGACCAAAGCCTTTTTTGGACCAGCCAACATTTTTCAGATAAAATCACGCACAATTCCATTTACAGTACATCTACAGCAGCGTGGAAGGCTGGAAAAACAGTAGAGGTTGTATCTATATTCATCATAAAAGAAAACTCCCAGAGTTGATTTGAAATTAGTAGCCATTTCAATGGGAGTCATGGTGTGTCAAGCCTTGACATACCATGTGTATCAAGCGGTCGTCAATGTGTTAATTTTATCATTTAAAACTGACATCGCCTAATCCTAGCATCCTGCTTTCATTCCATTCCCACTTAAACATCTTGTACTTCTATAACTTATCTCGGACAATACTGGGTAGATAACCCACCTTTGGGTCGTATCGTCCGGAACGGCAGAGCACGTACGACCCACCGGTGGGTCGTATTGTCGTAAATGTGTTAAAATCCAGCGCTGGCAGGTTATAAATGCATGACGCATTCAACTTTCGTAGTGGAGCAATGTGCCCTATCTTCTATACATACAGAATGCGCTCACGATGAGTTACAAACAGTGGAGCACTGTCAATTCGTGCCGCGCCTGAAGTAGCGTGAAGTATGCCCGAGGCTTAAATCAGATCAGATAGGCAAAAACTTCTCATTGTCAGAAAAGAAATATACTGGCTGTTTTGCATAGGTCATTTGGAGTACCTTCCTTTCCCTAACTTGGGTATATATACTTGCACAAAGATAAACAAGTACTTGAGAAACTGCCATATGTAGAATTTCTTCATCTTTCCAGCTGCCATGTTTCCAAACAATAGAAAACTCGGCAGGCAAAGAATTGTGGATGCCCTTTGAGTTCGCATTGTTCGTTATTGTCCAAGTAGAGTATATCAAATTTGCAGTAACGCTAAAGTTCAGAACTCTGTTCTAATCCCTGCAACACTTAGTATGCTTGATTCTATTTTTGATTTGCTTTACACTTCTTTGTTTAAAGTCGCATTCTAAATTTATATTCATCTCAATCTGCTCAAATTCCAGAAATTTGTTATGATTACTTTCAGCATTTTGTTAGTTCCAGAATTTAAGTTGAATAGAAGAGCACTATCTTGTTGAATTCAGTCTATGCAACACTGCCAATAAAGTACAACCAATATTTATGTATACTTACAAAGGTCTTTCAGCTAGCAGATATCCACAGCAAGCTAACCCGCCCATATGTAGTTGATTATCGCACTATGGGGACCGAAAAAGCTGAACCAAGTCGCTGTCAAACAATTTTCTTTTGGGACGAATGACTCATTGATCTACTTGGAAATATCAACTGAAGTTAGGATGGAGTGAATTCTTTTTATTTGGACGTATAACAAATCAATCAGTCAAAGAGAAATAGAAACAAATTTCGCTATTGTCATAAACCCATTTTCATGATAAACATAGATACAGCGACAAGCGTGCGGCGCGCGTGCGTATAAAACCTGTCTGAAATTAAGAACAAGGCTCTCATTCTTCTTCGTCTCCCGATACAGGGGTGGTTCTTGTAAACTTTCCCACCTTTATGTCTATAGCCTCTGACTCTGAAGCATGTGAGAATAGACAGTACCCGCTGGAAAGAAAAAGGGAATGGAAGAGGTAACCTTTGATTCAACTGGCTTGGCGTCTGGAAGGCGGGGCTTTGTGACCTAGTTCAAGGTCGCGCCCGTGACGTAGTCTGCTTCTCTTCTCTTTCGCGCGCGTGCCCTCTGATCTTTATCTAGCCCTGATTATGTCGTGAAGCTCGCCTTCCAACCGCCAAACCGGTTGAATCAAAGAAGATTCAAACTCTAGCTTTGCCAGTTTACGATGGAATTCTACGGGGTTCTGGCATATGATTGGGGCCACCTTGGCCAAGCTCCTGCCAAAGTGGTCCAGGCTCGGGATAGTGTAATACAATGTTACAGGTATACCTTAGGTAATAAGGCACAGACCTAAGCTTAGAAATTTCGCTGTTTGGACTTTAGACAGAGTGGCGCTGTTTTTGAAAAATCAAATTCACATGCAGTGAAATACAGGAGGGCACGAGAGTGATGTCACCCCATCAAAAATTATTAATTCTATTGATTTTATTGATTTATCGCATTGTTCATCCCATGAAGCTCAGACCTTACATATACAGGTTTTTTAGCATGCTGATTATGATGATACTCTCAAGTTCTAATACGCCTTCTTACATCAGTTTCTTGATTCTTACGAAAATCCTACCGTACTGCTACCGCAGTCCCACTGCGAGGAAGTTGAACAAAGTGGACACTATTGTGATCAGCACGTGAAATAATCCCAAAACACATTTTTTCATGAAAATTCATAATGGGTTCGTACAGAATGACTACCGTAAATTTACCGTATAGTGCAAAAACCGAAATAAACCATATTAATCAGCGCTTGATAACCCTTGTGAGAAAAATCTCGGAAACATGTTCAAAATTTTCTCGAAAAGACTACCACTTCGGACAATTAGACCCACTGGTGGGTCGCAAGTTTGACAAAGCGAAAAGCCTCTCTTTCTAAATGGCAGTAATTGAAAAATCGGCCTTGTCGTGAATGTGTTAAGGGCGTATGGCAAATTGCCACATCGCGTGGAGTATGCCCGAGGCTTTACACATTTCCCTTGTTCAAGGCTTACAACATGAAGAAAATACATTGGAAAACATTTCTATATTGGGCTTGAATTGCTGAGGATTATTCACACGGCACATGAGCAGCTCTGGATGCAGCTGTAACTGTGAGAAATGCTTAAGGAGTTGTGGATTCAAGCCATCATAAAAAGATTTTCAACGAGAGTTTATTGAATGTTTACACACTATTGCCATTCTTGGTCAGCATATTGCGTTCGTGGTACTTGAGCAGATCGTCCAAAAGGCACTCGGTTTTTTCAGTGACAAGATCCATGCTCTGTAAAAGCTTACAGTACTGACGAAGCAAGATTGAATTATTTCTTCGTACCCTCTTTTTCTGTCGTTCGTCCGGGTTGTGATACAATGCTTCATACATTGGTGCTATCGTCGTTACAATCATGAAAGTACCGAGAGGCATAAATTTGCGGCAAGCTTCTTTCAACTGAAAAAAATTTCAGATTTTTGCTTCGACCATTTGTCGCTCTCACCTGTTCCAAAGTATACGGCATTGGCTTGTCGCCAACTTCTTCTTCCAGATAGCCATAAAACTCCTCAACGAGCTGCTCCCAATGCTCTTGTCGGTCTTTACCGCTTAGGCATGCAGAGAATAGACGTATCAGATCGTTGGCTGGGCAACCCATGTGAGCAGTCTGAATTTCGGTTTTTGACAGTAGTACCAATAAACGATTTTTTGCTTAATGAAAAATGATTTACCGAAAACGAAGAATCTTTGTTTTTTTTTTTGACGTTTCAGATTACCAGGAATTTATATCCGAAAAGAAGAAAAAAACTGTTTTGCTGAAAAAATTTAACCATAATGACGTTGAAAAGCGGCACCACTACTTTCACAAAAACATGAGAACGTAGCAAAATTTTTATAATTACTTGCCTGGAAGTCAATCATTGCAGCCATGTTGACGTCATTTCCATTTTCCTTCCAGAGCATATTGGTGGACCACAGATCTCCATGACAGAGAACACGCTGCATTCCTGAAAGTATGAGTAGACTTCGCAAAACAAGAATGAAATTCTTCTTTTGGGACGAATCGATTATTTGCAAAAATTATACAGAAAAAACTCTGACATTGGCACAGTTGAACGATCATTTCATCAAATCGCACTAAAAGTTGTCACCTACCCAGTTCATCAGCTAGTTGATCTGCCCATTCGAAGTTCATGAATTCCATCAACACTTCCTTCATTTTCTCAAGCTTTTTCGTGGTTTCCTCTGTGCCAAAGCCTCGCATTCCATCTATCATAGTCTCCACTGTCTGAAATAGAGTACTCTACTCTTCAACTTTCAGTGCCTTAACACTAAAGAATCTTACTTCTTTGGTAAATATGGGCCCAAACAATTCAGCAAAAGGCCTGTGGGTAAACTCGTTTTTCTCGTCCTCGGTAAAATTTAGTGATATTGCTTCCAAAGCCGCTTTTGCACGAAGTACCTGGAATGAAACACTCTTGTCGCAATTCAGAATATGGTAACAACTTACCTTTTTGAGAGACTTTGGTGGCACATTCTCGTAAATATGCAGAGGTTTAATGTTTTCGACATATTCCATAATGATATAACCTTTGACGGGATTGTATTTGGAGAACTTTTTCATGTAGTAGATCTATGAAAGAGACAAATTCTCGGAGTTTTGCCTCTCGCGCTTTATTTTCACAGAGCAGTGTGATTAATACCTTCGTAATAGGAACGCGTCCAGGATGTTTCATTAAGTGTTTGTATACGGTGACTTCAGTGTTGTGGATCTGAAATTCATGTACTTTTGACAAGAAATTGTGGTTTGTTGTTGTGAAACTAAAATTAGAATATTGTCATGTTTTAAAATCGTTCTACACGCTCAAGCTTTAAGCTTTTATAATTATCCTTCTGCAGAAATGTTTTTTCTGTCTTTTTATAATTGCGAAAACTCTTCTTGTCAAAAACTGAAAACGTTTTTTTATCTTAAACGGCACACCATGCTAAAGTTTAAACTTTAGACTTCTGGTCTACGAATAAAGAAAGCAAGTTACACGCTTCTGCTGTTGCTCTATAGCCATCCTCATTTGTTCACTATCGAAAATGTTCTTCGTATTTTTCTTGCTCGACATCTCTTCCGTAATCTCTATCATGGACAGCTGTGAAACTATCTGAGATTGAACATTGTTAGAAATGAAAATATAATAGTTTTGCAAACCCATCTCAACTTACCTTAACCACAAAATTTTCGGGAAGATCTTTATCTTTATATTGCCAGTCTGGTTGAATAAGAGCAATCTTGGACATAAAGCCCTACAATTTACCATTTTCTCTCTATCATTTTTTTGGAAGGATAGCAACTCACTCTACCATCGCCAACATTCTTTACCGTCTTGTTTGGCCCAAAAATGGCAAGAGTGTCCAATTCTCGCTGCATATCCTCTTCAATGTCTTCCCAAGTGACATGAGTGCCAAACAATCCGTTACCAAGTGTGTAAAGATTCATATTTGGACTGCAAATTGAAAATGTGTTGGAGGTTAAAGCAATATGTCTAGGGTACTCTTAGGATTCGCAAAATGCGCATTTCTTGCGCAAAATGCAAGAAAAGTTGTTTTGATTTTCCTTCTGGTCCATAGAAAAAAGTACGGTAACATTATATCAAGCTAATATTACGTTGAAAACCCAGAGATGTTTAGAGTGTGTGATTTTTATAGAATTTCCAAGTTATTGCTTCACTACGATTGATCCATAGAAAATGTGACGACAAAGCATGAGCGAAGAAAATTAAGGACGAACTGTTGCGCATAGTGTGGAATTGTAGACAAACTAGATGTGAACCCAGATATGAGTCCACAATACAACATTTTGGGGTCGATCGAAAGTCAAAAGCATACATATGCGTAAAACACGCGCAGGAAGAAATTGGGGGGGGGGGTGTTATTTATATTTATTTTCACAATTTCCTTAATCCTGTGACTGAAATTCGAGCACAAATTAAATGTTTCAACAGTGATATCCGCACATTCTTATTCCGCATTATGCCTAGAAAGCCTATGTCACTTCAATCAAAGATGCGGAATATAGAAAATATCATTCAGCTATAGTTTTAAGAAGTCTTTGGAGCATCCTATTCAACTATTTTTCCTTTTTTCATTCTCCTTTCCCTCTTTCACCTCCAAAAGCAATGTCGCAAACAACACTTTTCAATACTTTTATGCCGAATGGCTTTTGAAAAAGAGACTAGCAGATCAGATGATTTGGGAAGAGCTGCACGCAGCATTTGAAAAAAAATCAGAGGAAAATAAAGCATTTCCGATATCTCGCAAAGCTTATAGAGCCTGAAGAAGAATTTGAATGCAGTCCCTTTTGACCAAATATGTCAGCAGCAGTTGAAATCTACATTTTAACGGGATTCAATGAAAGCGTTTAATCAGGATACAAGGAGAGACAAAAACAGCTATGGAGCAGTAGCGCTTAGGCCTTTTCAATTTTTTCAGAGTCCGTGTGATTTCAGTGCTATTACGAATATGTTAAATGGGTTTGATCCGATTAGTTCCGGAACAACGATCGCTTACTATACGCATAACCGAGGAGAGCTTCGCCAGACCCAGGCAGTGATAAATAGACTGATTTTCTGCATATCAGCTAAGCAAAGCAAAGAATCTTATCACAATCTGGCCGAAATGGCGTGAACATGCTCAGGACCTTGAACAAAGCTTCTAGATAAGATAGCGCAGTGTATGCGCTAAAGACTAACTATGCGATTTTTCAAGACTTTTGAGTTTCTTCTCATATACGCTGAAGCGAGCATGTCGAGAAATAAAAAATGTATCAGACCATCCTAAAACTTTAACAGCTACTCCATTTTTTCAAAAACAAATTCTTTGTTCAATATCAGAAATCCGAATATTCTGCTGTCAAGGCAACTATAGCTTTCTCTGCACCTCGTTCGCATTGTTTAGGGGGAAGCGGACAGCCTAAAACTAGATTTCCCTAACTTCAGCAAAGGACTTGACATACTGTATGGTCACAATATCAGGCGGAGTAGGTAACCTGCTGCACAAAATGCATGGAGAAGTTCGAAATTTTTTAGCTCAAGCCTTAATAGGGCTTTCGAGATAGTATTCTGCTTAATTCGATGTCCAACCGCAAACTTTTATTATAATTTGGCCTTACAAGGTAAAAAATAAGTGTAAAACATCATTTGAAGCTTTTGCGCAATGCGTACTTCCGAAAGTAAGGCCGAGTAAAAGTGTAACAAATCATGTTTCTTAGGACAGTTACTATACCAGAACCAAGCTTAGGTTATGTCAAAGAATCATACTAGAATTATATAAGCTCCTAATTATCATCTTATAACTCAAAAAACTCCTTTCTAAATCCTTCTTATAATCATATACAAACTTCGTAACTCGTAATGTCGTACACAGTGGGGAAGACCCGTTTACCTCTAATTTCCTTCCTGTGTTAGAGCCCTTCTCGCCGTTTTCGCGCTCTCCATTGTGATTATCTCAATATCGAGTTCTTGACCGAAAGTGGCTTTAATGACAGTGTCCCGGCAGATTCGCACCTTAGGGGATAAGCTGCGGTGGGATTCGTGTTCACCTCACTAACTAACCTCCAGGCTCAGTCCGGCTGGTTGATGTCCCCACGCCGAGGAAATGGCCCTCGAACCGGCGCGCTCTTGGACGACTTCTCTTACCTGTTTGACGCGGGACCCCGCTACAGCTCTCCGCATGGTGCATGCTAGTCGGGCAGCGGAGCCCGATCTGTGGATAGCGGGCTCTGCTGCCCGACTGCAGTACCCGAGATCAAACTTGCCAGTTACCAATCGAAAAGTTTGATGAATTACGGGATTGACACTCTTGCTTGTCCGGGCACTCGTTATAATGACCCGAAGAGCGACTGGAAGATTGATAAATACTGCCCTTGGTTTTGCCCATCTTGATGAATCAGTGAATATCGGGGGGCGCTCGTTACGCACGGGCTGCCAAATGGAAAACGTCGCAACGCGGCATTACAGTAACCGCGCGGGGGAAGCAGCAGTGTAGAAAACTTGTCAGATTTATATCACTAGATTACCAATGTTTTTTCTATATTGTTAGTGTTTTACCTCCTTTAATTTGTGTCTTTTTTGTTCTTTGTCAGCTCATTTTACAACTTTTGTGGCAGAACTTCAAATAATTACTCAGACAATTGCATCGGAAAGTTCGCGGGTGCTTCGACCACCAATCATCCATGCCGCGAGCCGCCCGGTAAGCCGATATTAGACCCAATAAGTCACGCGGCGCATCCGGTAAGTGCCCGTTGAGCGCCTATAGTTTAGCCTGCTTGTAAGGACTAGTGAGAGTGAAGAAGCTCTTAACCTGTGTTTCACGATGACGACTTGTGTGCAAATTGAGCAATTTGTTGGCTCACTGTCGACTAATGTCGTTGATAACATTCATCCAACTGCTGAGGTTTAGTTCGTAGGGATAAGAGCCCAACTCTGTCAGATAGGACCAAATCAAGAAGCAATACCCAGCACCATAAACTTTAGGGGTAGCCCCATCGCTGCGACGTACCTCACGCTGGTTGCGTCTTAACCTACAGCGTGTAAAAAATGCGGCCTTTGATAAGGCCCGCGGCCCGCCTAGTGAGGTGGTTCGGCCGCGACTCTCCCGATGACCTCTTCCCAATTTCAACTTTGGCCGCGGCGTTCCCGGTAAAATATACGTGGGCCGCGGCGTGCGGGGCTGAAATTTTGAGGGCCGCGGCGCGCCATGCACAGGGCCCGGCACAGATTGTCTGGAAGCAGGCTGGACTTCGTTTTTGAAGCAAACTGCAAAGGAGATATCGTTTCTGACGAATGGGGGCCAAGCACCAAGAATGAGCGCCATTCAGTCGAACACAAGCTTTTCGGACAGATTATCACACGATTGACATGCTCTATCGTGCATGGCGAAAAGTGCGCGCGATTTGAAAGCAAGGCTAAGATAAACAAATTGCTTGTTTACAGCGCACACAGAAGCATATGACACCAAAATTGAACTATATGTACAGAAAATTATTTGCGAAAGTATTATGTAAAAAGATTTGAAAACTTATGTGAAGTAATACCTTTTCCAAAATTAGATCGTCTCCAGACGGCCACCAGACGATCTGAGATCGTCTGGAGCATATATTTTCGTTACTTCACATAAGTTTCGGATCTTTTTAGCATGGACGGATTCCCCGGTCAAAAATCTATCCCTGAGCATGAAGACATTTTCATATCACTGCCTTTCCTTTGTTTTTTGCCTTCATTTATTCTCGCTTTGTTAGATATCGCGCTCTAATGCCAAAGCCTTGGCATGCGTAGTATTCAGCTCCAGTTTGGATTTTCGCTCTTATCTTACGTCTTTTCTTTCAGACTAGTAATTTTTTCTTGTTTTCATCTTCTCCCAAGCAGGTAGGTCAAAGGGGACTTCGTAAAACTTCCGTAAGTTAGGGAAGACTTCGTTTTCAGAAACCCTAGAAACCGACTCGTGCCGGGCCCTGGCCATGCAACACGCTTTGAGGCCGCGAACTTTCCGATGCAATTGTCTGAGTAAGTAAAACTGATATAAGAATAGTCTGTGAACCTCAAAAAAGGATGAGAAACTGAAAAACTATGTGTTGCGGATCATGCTGGCTGAATTCTCGGAGTGCGGTCACTGGCAGCCTGTCGCGCGCGACCTGCCAGTTTTCCAATTGGCAGCTCGCACGTAACGATACGCCCCCGTGAATATCTTTTATCGTACGTACCCCTTTCATCGTATTTAACACGTTTCGGACCGGTGCTGCACATGGGCAGCACTCACGTTTGAAGGATCTAACGTTTACAGGAGGTTTTCTTTTTGTCCAAGGTTATCAGGTCAAAGGCCTAAGCTCCTACTTCTCGAAAGGGTCTGTAGAGCTTTGCCATCGATATTTGTACAGGAGATATAAGGACAAATCGAACATCAGTAGCAACGAAGTGCGGCAACACGAACGACGCGTGCGACGTCGCAACTTTTCTTAGCTTTGATTACAAAGAGAAAAACCGTAGTTTCAATAATGATGTGTATCGTGTACAACATTGATACTTTTGAATACAATTAGAAACTGAGTTTCTGTTCCTATCTTTTAAGAAAGCACAGAACTCCTTCTCAGAAGACAAAATTCAAACACTTCGAATTCACTCAGAATTCTGGGTATGGATCTTATCTGCCATGCTGATAACAGATGTAGCACGAAATCTACGAATTATGGTCCCTTTGTTGGCTAACGGCTGAAAGTACCTCTTTTTCGCTGCGCGCGATTTCGCGGTCCGAAACGTGTTAATTTTGTCGCGATACCACCACGGTACGTAATCGATAAATATTGTAAAATCTACAAAATTTAACGCTTTCTATTTTTGAATTCACTGACGTGCCCCATTAATGCTAAATAAGAATGCGAACAAAATGAACACCGCCTTTGTATGACATTTCTGGTCTTCTTTCATTCTTTCAACCCACAACAATAATTAAATCGGAGTCAGCGCTTGTTTGGGATGCATGAAGATAGATACGTTTCCCATAAGCTAGCGGTCTGTTATTCTTGAATAGTAGAACGACTGCGAGTTGACTGATTCTAAATATAATCAGAAGCTTTATCAGTTTACATCGTAAGAACTATACTACAGCTAAGTTTCAAATACTAACAAATCAAGGAAGCCTTACTAGATATAGGTCGGCTTCGAAGCATCTTCAAACATTTTATGTTAATCGATATGGACATAACTACAAGAAAGCCTTTGTAGTAAAAGTGGCATTTTCAAATGGTATCTGTACTATTTTAAAGCATTGAAACTCGATTCCGAATCTGTTACCATTATCTGCCAAACTCTTCTGAACGCCGCGTTATGAGCGTTTTTAGGCTGAAGAAACAAAATTGTTTATAATTGTCCAAATAGTAGTGTTACTTATCAGAGCAATTTTTTTAATGAAACTTCTGTTTAATGCAGCCGTACTCACCACTGTCTTATTTGAGCGCAATAAGATTGTGACAATTAATTGACCAAAACTCTGAGTTCAATTTCTGCTTCAAAAAACACCCGTATCTCGGCGTCCAGAGGAATTTTGCAGATAATGAGAACAGATTTGGAATCAGCTAATGCTTTTCAAAGTTGTGTAGGACTAATTGAAAAGACCGTTTTGACTAGAAAGGGTTCCCTTGTTCCTATAAATGGCACTTTTGAGGAGATTTCTTGCTATTCGAAGCCTTCTGAAGCAAAACAACCTGCGTTGACATCAGCCCTCGCTTATGTCCGTATGCATGGATATCTGTGCGGAAGAGAGGCTCCCTTTTTCACAAAAGTCTACCGCGGCGCTTAAAAAATACATGGCCTAAAGTAAGTGCTACATGGTATTGAGTGACATTGCTCGTGTTCACCTCCAAATGTCACCGCGCTGCTTGGAGCACACAGAGATTGATGACGTGATATTGAGGCTTTACGACAGAATGTCCCCTAACTAACAAGGGAAGGATACTAACTTAGATTCGACATTTAAGATGAAGCACATATATTACACATACACATGTCATACACACATATACATATAATCAGCTTGGGACGCTGATTCCAAATATGCTGTTCCTAGCTGCTTAGCGTAATTCTGAAGCGAGATATGGTCTCTTTTCTATGCAAAGTTTGCGCGCTTCTCCACCTGCTGATGCTTCGTGTCGACGTCTAGGTGGTTTTGCAATTGTATAATGCTCCCTTTCAAGTTCGGAAGAATTAATCTGATGCTAGTTTAACATCCTAGCATTTTTTCTAGCACTTACGACGTTCAGAAGTTTGTTAGTTACTCGCAAATGCAAGCCCATGACTCGCTTCGGAAGACGCTAAGCAGCTAGGAATAGCATGATTGGAATCAGCGTTCAAAGCTGATTTTAGTTGTATGTGTCATATTTCAAAAGGCAAATCTAAGTTAGTATCCTTCCCTTGTAAGCAATCACTCAAGTCTCGCTGAAAAGGATGAATTCCAAGGCGAAAAAACTTCCAGAAAGTAGAAACGTCGGACCATCAGCTTGAGTGGTCCAAAAAAAGCCCAAACTTGAGCTTTATATATCCACAATTGTTGAAGACTCTTCATTATGACTGAATTGCGACGTTTCTTTCGCTGAAGCTACTTCGGACTTCAGAGCAGGGCTCAGCAGGAGTCCCGAAAATGCAAAAAAACGAAGTCCCACTTACTTTTATAAATTTGTACAAAATCCCCTTTGATTCTTATACTAATCGACTAAAAAACCCTAAAACCGTTGATTCTTATACAAATCGACTGAAACCGAAACCTAGAAAAAAAAACGCCTAATCTTGCTTGTGTTTAACGAACCGCAAAAACGATATCCGACTTGCTTATGATCCAGCTGCGCCGAGTCTTTCTCCATACCACACACGATGGTGGGCGGATCCAGCGTGGCCAATTCCACCTTTTAGACAGGTTTTCTCGCTTTAATTCTTCTTTTGCAGCGAGACTTGGGTGACTGCTTAGTTGAGGTACTATATAACATCGATAACATAACGCGATACTATATAACATCGCAACCTCAACATTCTCAAATCAGTAGACCATTCGTTGACAACACCCATTTCCATTCTTTTCAAACGTCTTCCAGTAATTCGGCATAATTGGAATTGTTTAGCAAGTCGGTGGTTTTGGCCTTTAATTCTTGTAAATCTCTGTTCGTTTGGTAGACAACATGGTGAACGACTTAACAGCGACTGCCGTTTTTGTGTCGCTTAATAAGTCTGTTGTCTGCTTATCCTAGTATTGACCTGCACACATAGTGCTGAAAACTCTCCCATAGGATATGTTTTCGCAATATGATCTGTCTAAATTTGTTGATGCTCTGAATACAGTCTAGGTCGATATTTAGCAGCGCATCAATCAAATTCTGAGTATACGCCATTGCAGCTAAATACCTCACTTTCACTATTGAAATTGTGTCAATCACCACCTCAGCTTGCAGTGATTGCTTCGAGAGCAGTTTTTGAAGAAGCAGGGGTGCCGTTGCCATTGAAGATTCTAAAGGTAGATGCTTAGCTCACTGGAAATCGAGCAGAGCTATTTAATGTGTGTTGAAGAGTTGTAATCAATGCTGAAACTTTTGTCAAAGGGCAGTGGTAAACGTTTTGGAAATTTGATGATTACTTCACTGATTGTTTCATCCAACCCTTTCCCACTATTTTTTTGCAACAAACGAACAATAACATGATGGAATAATCCGATATAATAACGGTAAAGCACATCCTCTTGAAAGGCCACAAATCTGGATTGACAGCCTTACAATACAAGCTAAACTATTTTGTACTTTCTCTTCCAAAGAAAAAGTAGTAATCATAGGTATCTGCAAGAAACGTAAACCATAAACCACACTAAAGGATTGATCTCTTTGACGGAATCAGATGAGATTTTGAACATGATTGGGGAGAAAACTGAACGGGGAGAAGACATGATTAGCTAAATGTCTTCCAGACATACAAGATTTGATGATTTCAATTAGACAGCTGAGAAATGCAACATGTACTTTGATATTTAGGACATTATTTGTTTGCTATGGTACAAACTGAAAATCCTAATTGCTGCTTATGAAAATTTAGAACTAATTCAAAAAGAAAATACAGTTGCTTCTTTTCAGTGACTTATGGCAGCAGCGTACCGCAGTGACTTTGGCTTTTGTCCCCTGAAACAGGTTAAAGTTATTGCGTAGGCTCATGGAAGTACAACTTGGTTATTTTCTTGGTTGAAACAGTTCTACTATTAGTTGCAACGATAAACATTAATAAAAAGTGCTATTGAAAATTTTTGGGTCGTTTTGATACGGCTGAAAAAAAAAACCGTTTTGTCCGTTACAAAACAATCGCTGTCTAGTTTTTCTATTTCAATGCCCTGTACTCTGTTATTCTCCGCAGCAAAATGACGAAATTTTCCAGTGAAGACCCCCTAAATATTAGTTTTCCAATTAAAAAAAACAACTCACCAGTTCTACGTAAGTGCGGACTTTCCCGATATAAAGGAGATGAGCTCCGACGCAGCTGCAGTAATTAAAAGTGTTGGAAAATATCAATGGACCTACACACGTACCTTCCGATCATTCCAAAAAATACTCGTTTATGACCCCTCCGTGACCGTGACAGTCTGATTCCGTCGAATGGAAATCTTCGATCGGCATAAGTGTGATTACCGTGATTAGTAGATATATTGATCTTTAAAAAAATTACAAATCTCAGTGATGCAATCTTCTGCAACTGAGCTGTTATCAGTTTGCTAGGCAATAGACAAATGCCAAGATCTCTATTAGAAAAACCAACGTTTTTGACTTTTTCTTGCAACATTACATCGTACCAGCTTTCACAGAGGGAGCTCAAAGTGAAGCTAGGCAAAACCTGAATTGTATCATCATCACGCACAATAAATTCAGGACATTTAGACTTACAGCAAACAATATAAAGCAGAGCATAATTACTGGCGGACGTTCGAGTTTGTATGAGATGTGCTGGCACCAAACAGCGAATAGAATCGCACTTAACCAAAATGCTGTATTTTGGGATGCTTTGCAATGTTTCGTGAGAATTGCCTTGTTCCATCAAATCACTCTACAATTATCAGCCCTTTGCCATCAATGTGGTGCAGATGCATGCCGATATTTGCTTTCAATATTAGACAAATGCACTTTGTTGTCTATGCTCGAGTCTCGCAACAATCAGCTTACTCTGTGCTTTAAAACAATAGTCAAACTTTTCATCAAAAGTTTGCTGTTCGTATGTTGCTTTTACAACAGCCATTGCTGTTCGTAAGATACTCCTACAAACGTGCAGCAATTGAAAAGGTAGTGGCACCGTTATATGCAGAAATGGGGTAACTATGTAATAACTATCAGTGGGGACTCAGGATATCCGTTCGATGGGATGGGAGATGAGGAACGGTGAAGATGAAGATGATGATGAAGGTGCGTGGCGCAAGTCACGCACCCCGAAATCTTTTTTGAAACGCTTCCTAAAGTTTTTGCATGCCCATACACGCCCCAGAATTTTTTTAATAAAGTTAATTGAATTTCTGAAAATCTATCAGTCGCAGATATAAATAAGTCACTATGCAAGTAACTTTCAAAAACGGCTTGTTTTCTAGCACCTTATTATCACTTGCCTAATTGTGACAGTGTTTGTTCGTCTCGCACCTTCCTTGATAAAACACAAGATTCGCTATTTTTCAGCACAACTTACGCAAATTCTTAACATAAAATACTAGCTGGCTTACCCGGCTCCGCCGTATGTTCCAAATAGAAAATTCCATTTCTTAACCGATCCGGACCAAACTTGAAGTAGCCTATGACACCCGCCGGGGCCCAAAGTGTATGTGTGCCAAGTTTGGTCCCGATCGGTTCAGATGGAATTTTCTATTCGGAACATACGTACAGACAGACAGACAGACATACAGACAGACAGACAAACAGACATTCAGCTTTATATATAAGATGGACACTGAAAATTCTAATTTTTTCGCTCTGCCAAAGCACTAGTCTGACAGTTCCAATTCTTACACAAACATATAACATCCATTTTCAGCTAAGTAAGTATTTGTAGAAAATTTTGGCAGCATCATGCGGTATAAATTTCGAATCAAAAACATAATTAGACTGTCAGTGCTGCAAATTCAGCTCAAAGACTTGTAACACTCTGTATGGAGACATGTCAAACATCGAAAACTCAAGAACATGCGGTATTGAACAGCGTCCAGTTCTTGAAGACTGTGTGGTTTATGTCCTATGAAAATCGCCATCCATAGTCCGTTTGCTAGTAATATCGAACTACTTACTCAGATACTTACATGGCCCGGCTTCACGTGGCGTGCAGGCAGTACAGAAATTGGGAAGGGGGTTCGACAAAGCTTGCCTGTACTTCCTGAGATCCTCCTGCAAAGCTGTTCCGCAACTGGCGTTGGCTATCAGTCGCTCGAGATGGGTTGCATTCGGATCCTACCTCGGAAATCTTCTTCTTTCGAGCATTTCCTTCGTGGACTTGGAAATGTGTTCCATGTTCTTTCCAGAAGTCACTGAGGCGCAATCTCCGCAGGCTCGCAATCCTTTCAGAAGCCGGTCGGTACGTTGGGTCCTCCTCGATGGGCCAGTCACAACTCCATATGAGCTCCTCCAGTCTGTTACCGTCATAAAACATTATTCCTTCTTGCGGCGCTGTGGCAGAGCTTCTTTTCCAGCTTTCGACAGAATCATACCTTCGCTCGAAGGAGGCGGTGGAGGAGCTACTGCAGAAGGGATGGAACTACTGAGACATCGAGCAAGTTTCACCTTCGGTTGGTGAGAATATGGTAGATCTTCGCGTGAGTCGTTCCGTTGGGCAATCCCATGTCCACCGGCGATGTTCTTTATTCATAAAAATGGAATTTCCATGGAAAAGTCGTGCAGCGGAGAGAAGCCCAACAAGACGGTTGCCGTTTTTGTTTCGGAGCCCATACCCAAACTTCCCGACTTTCCTATATTCCTCTTCTAGTGGCATCCCGATCTTAGCGTTGAAGTCGCCCACAACAAATTTGTAGAACGACTTCTCGTGGCGGACGACCTGCTCCACGTCTTCGTATAAAGCATCTAGTTCTGACTCGTCAGCTGCTGATGTTGGCGAGTAGCATTTAATGATGCTGATGGTCTTCTGAGGTGGAGGCCGTAGTCGTAGGATGGCTAGTCGAGGTGATAGGATCCCATGCGAATCAACAAGATGGACGATAGATGGGTGGACGACAAAGCCGATGCCTCCCACGTTTCGTGATGGAACCTTTTCACCACGAATGATGAGGGTCCCATCATTCATCTGTCGCACGTCCTTCTTCTTGGACTTCGTTTCCTGCAGAGCGATGACGTGGTACTTGATGCGCTCTGCAGCGTCGAGAAGAGCGTGGAGGTCGGCGTTTGTGGAGACTGTCCTGGCGTAGTATAATAGGTGCAGAGCATGAGGCAGTCTCCATGGCGTGTCGTCCGGGCAGACGTGTCATTTTTGTTCGATCCAAAAGGCGCTCTGAGGACCCTGACATTGTTCTTGCTACCACCCGGCGCCGTAGGCGGGATACGATGTACAGGGTTTTTTTCTATATCATCTTGCTGACTGAGTAATAAGACTTGTTCCCGTACAAAAGCAGACTTACTAGGCCAACTCTTGATTTCCACGGGGCGTCGCTGACCCCGGACTTGAAGCGGGAAAAACCGCCTAGCGACCTGAAAACCACACGGCGGTGGATCTGGCCTGGCCGGCTCTTAGCTAGGCATCCGGCCGAAACCGGAAACGTTGAACTCCTTCACAGCTTGGGAGGCCCTGCCAGAGTATACACTCGGCTGTGCATCGCAGTTCAACACCCAGTGTCACCCCCCACGCCACGTTGAGGCGGCCGACCATTGTGGGGGTTTCTCTCCTATGTTTATCGTAAATTTGATTCATACTAGGTTGATCCGAAATTTCGCGCGCCCTTTCTTAAAAAATCGCTACTTTGCGTCTTGCTGGACTCCCTTCTTATTTTTGTTCTGAACACAAAAAATTCTCGTTATAGCAATACCATCATACTAAATTAGATGAGAAAATCAGAGTTGGAATTGAAGAAAAGTACTCAAGTTCACCATTATGCAGGGTTACGAAAAATCCTGAAAATATCAATAATTAAAGAAGATTGCCAGGATTTGTGAGGTATGGAGAAGTTATGAGTGGGTATCGGTTAGAAATCGTTGTTTTGCAGACCTTTTCAAGGGCATGTTACACGGACATGACTTGATCCGGGCACGACTTCATACAATATCTAGATTATCATTGTTCTATGGGACCGTCAAAACTTCAGTTTAATCCAAAATCTTGTCAGAGTACCATGTTCTTGGAAATAGATTGCAAAACAACGATTCTCAACAGCTACCCACCCATAACTTCGCCAAATCTTCACGAATCCAAATACCGAGACATTTTCAAGCAATGTTGACGATTCACATGATAGATACCTACCATTTAGCAGAAGATGCTCAACGTGGAAACTCTTTGTGTTGTCAAAACGCCTTGCTTTTTATAAGTATAAAATTAGCAAATAAAAATTACAATCGCGTAATTTACACTCGTGAACTTTTTGCCTCCGATTTTTGAGGAAAAACCGTCATAGAATTAGTTCTGCCTTTTTTTAATAGAATTTCACAAAAATCTATAGTTTATATGTAGGTAAGACCACATCTTTTCCTGCGACCTTCTCTTAGCAACATTTCTTTTTCCTGGAAATACCTACAATAGAGTTTTGAACTACATGATTGTCTTCTTATCACGTATTGTAGTTGAAATGTTAAGAAAGGCTGTGTTACAGTTATTGATTTAGAAAAAAACTCTAGTGGCAACTAGGTCTTTCAAAAATGCTGACGCGTACAAGCATCTACGAAAAAGGGGAAAAGAATCACTTTTTTGACTCTTTTTTCACTCTTTACATGTTATCTTCAAAACCGTAAGTGACGCTGCAAAAATTCAGTCTTCACTTTCAGATTAATCAAAAACCCAAATGTTTCATAAAGCAGCTTCTATCAAAATGATGAATTCAATTTTTTCGTTCGTAAATTCTTTCGCAACCATTGTACAATTGTTTTGCGCATGCTTTCTTGGCTTCTTCACTTGACCAATGGTAAAAGATAAAAATGCGGTGAATTTTCATAATTCTACTTCTCACTGCTTCAGCAACTTTTGATTTTTAAAAAGTTTTCTTTGGAATCTTTAAACTACATGCATCCATATCTATATACAATGAAATCAAAGAAGATTCAACTGCCTACTAAAGTCAGTAGTATGGCCTTCAAAGCTCATTAGGCCAACACATATGCGCAACATTATTTTAGGTACTCCACTCAAGCTATTAACCTGCTTCAAAGGAATAGACTGCATTTTTCGTTGATATGCGTCGCATTAGTTTAGATTAGATTATTTTGCAGATTACTTAACCTACCTCTGATCTTCGAAATGTGCGCTGTGTAAACAGCTTAGACTGAATTATTGCGATACATGGAAACAGAGCTCGGCACAGGTGGCTTACAAGCAAGTTGGATATCGTTTTTTGGAACAAAAAGCAAAGAAGGTTTCGTTTTTGTGGCCGAAAAGACACGAAATTTGCGACGTTTTTTTAGTCGACGTTTCGTTTTTTGGGGATTTTTCAGGGATTAAAGGGAACTTCGTAAAAAATCGCAAAAGTCAAGAGGGACTTCGCTTTTGGCATTTCCAACTAGCCACCTCATGCCGAGCCCTGAATGGAAACCACGTTATACATAAACCTTAGTTCGTTCATTGCGCAACACATTAATACAAATTTGTTTTTCCTCTCGATGTGCCAGAAAGGTAAGCGAAGCGCAAACGGGAGTTTGGTACAAAAATGTTTTTGTTGATTGCTTGAATTTTCTCACGTATTCTTTCGTACACCTCAGCTCCATTAGAGAGCGCGTAACACTTTTTCCTATTGCTGCCTTGCCGTGTAGATAACACCTTAGACGAAATCAAAGAAGCTTAATGCACATGTGAACTAAATCAAAAGAGGTTTTTTCGAGATCTTTCCGAGGGTTTGAGACGAGTAAGCAGGAATTGAGTGTGCTAATTACTGCTTTTGAAGAATAACGAGGAGACGCAGCTTCACATGTTGGCAAGTCTTCATTTTCGACAATTTTTTAGAAACAGATTCTACAAGACTTAGATTGCCACTTTTTGCTAGATATCAGTAGTCCAATTACTGCTGTCTTCTACTAAACGCAAGTAACGAAAGCGAAAGTCAAACATTTGAAATTTGTGCAACAGATTCATTCCCTCCCACGATGATGTTTATAAACACACTTTTTCTTGGCCGTCCAGAGCTTTGAGCTCAGCATCTTTGACTGCAGTTTTATAATGGCAATGATAAGCGTAAAGGCACCGTTTCCCTAAGTTAGGGTTTCAAGCTTTTGGCAGCATACGATAGTAGTAGGATCCAGCCAGTGCAAAACTTGCGGCGCAAAATATAGCTTCAAAATCAAGGAAGTCGCTTTGGAATAACGAAGAGGCATGGGGACCCTTAAAGGCAGTGTCTCACCAAAACTTCGTTGCCGAGATTTTTGCATTTTGCAAGCCTATCGGACCCTGTATAGCACTGTATGGGCTTAAAATCGCACAAAGTTCCCAAAAACCCCGTTTTCTGGAGGTCCCGCGGAAGCAACGTGGACGAGTTGTGCCTTCGAACTTCAGCCTCAGCCACAGTGGCAGCAACAGAGGGAAGGTGGATGCCAAGTGGAAGAACATGTTCAAACGCGCAAGGGGGGAGACCGAAGGAGTCGTCCGCGCGTACCAACTCGCACTCCGCGTACCACTTTGAGCGAATTTATCTCAGCGTGGAGGGGGGTCAAATTGAGTGGGACTTGTTGCAATGGCCTATTTAGAGGTCCCTATAATAGAATATGTGAAGATCCGCGCAACCTCAACTTTGGTGAAACACTGCCTTTAAGCGGCCCCCCCCCCCCCGTCCGCCAATCTGTGAGCGCCCATCCAATCACCATTCTATAGAACCGGCCTGCGGGTTCTCGGGGAATTGTCAGGGTTTTCGCGAATTCCCGACTTTATAGGAATTCAGGAACATGAGAAAAACGAACAGAACATGGAAATCGAGAATCTGAGTAGACAGTACTTTCAACAGTTATCGACGAGGATCTAGCCTTCTGTTTTGCTTGGTTTAAAATCTCACATAAGCAGAGGCTGTAAATTATAGAATCTGATATCGATGCTGTATATGCTCGATGCTGCTGCTGCACTTTTCAAACCATAGCAGTTTTGTTTTCAACTGCAAAAGTGAGATAAGTTGAAAAACTTCGGATGGTACAAATAATGTCAGTTTCACTCAGAGATTTTTACTGCTTGTGAAAAAAAACTGCACGACTTTTCATCAATCGGCGCTATGCATTTTGGTTATATATAAAGCTGAGTGTCTGTTTGTCTGTAGTCGTCTGAGTGTACGTATTCCGAAAAAAAATATTCCTGAACCGATCGGGACCAGACTCAACACACATACACTTCGGGGCGGGGCGGTTGTCGTAGGCTACTTTTCTCCGTTGATCAGTATTTTATTTATTTTTTTGCAAAGTTTGCGCTACGGGGCTGGGAGTTGGCACAGGGTAGCGAGCGAGCATGCTGATTACGAATTTATTACTGACAGGTCCGGGAGAGCCGGGCTTTCTAGCTAGTAGGAAAATACTTCAGAGTACATTGAGTGACACCCGTTCAAAATGTATAACCACACTTTCATTCAAAAAATCGATTAACCATATAGTCAAAATATGCAGGAATCTCTTTTCTAGAATTCCCACATGTAGCTGGGCACAGCAAGCATAGCTTTTACTAAATTGATCTACTATAAGTTCTTGAACAACACAAGAGCTTTATATGTGAAAGTAGTTATTTTTTGCACATGTTCGATTCAATACGAAGAAAGAATTAACAGCATATGATTTCAAATGATGTCTATGATGTCTGTAAAAGTGACATACAGCTCTCTCCAAATAAACATCAGAATTTTGAACAATTTTTAGTAGATTCTACCGGGGGATCTTCTCCATTCGAAGAGCACAATAAATTGCGTCCTTATGATGCTTATCCATGTAGCAGCCGTACTGTATTTTGCTAGAGTCTGCATTTCTCAGCTGAAACAAGAACATCAGCATTTTTTCAACGATTCCACTACGACATTCTGAGGTTTGCATCGAAAAGTCGAGGATAATCAGATTTCAATGAAAAGTACACTAAAAGATTCTCGAAGTCAGTCAGACACTTACCAAAACACTTAAAAGAACACACTGTGTAAGTGAAAGTAATAAAGCTAAGAACATTTGCGCATTTGAGTTTCGATTCAAGTAAAGTTATGGAAATGGAAAAGATTATGCATAAGTAGCATTTAATAGTGAACTTTATTGAAGCAGAAGCAGACCTTAGTCTTCATTTTCTCTAACAGATTTTTCAGCTTGCGAAGGAGGTCCAAGAAATATCTGAAATAAATATAAAGTCTTTTACAAATTCCAATTAAACTTAAGAAAAAGCTAAACATGCTTTTTAGTTGACAGCCTGGTAACGAAGACATCACCAAATCTCTTTTGCTTTAGGTGACCTTTCCAACGTAATGATGCTTGTTGCACTTTCAGGGCAATCTGGGCTAACTCGCATGAGAAATTCTGGAATTTCAACGAGATAGATAATTGAAGCGATTTTGCATTCGCTATTTGAAGTGCTTATAAGTGCTTTCATTCGAATAATAGTTTCTAGCGTACGATTCGATTTTTAACATAAGCAAGTCACCTAACTCATGTTAAAAAATTCAGACAAACCGCTGAACCTCCCAGAAATCGAGATATCAGTGGAGTTGGTAGAATATTGCATGCTTCGAGAGCAACAAATAGAATAAGCAAAATCTAAATCGTTTTTTTTCTAGTAAAAGGTGTATCACTCAAACTCACAAGGCTGATGTAATTGCGTAGCATTCCGCGTTGGTGTGTGCTCTTTTTGATTCACCAATATCGAGAATTAAAAGGCTGAGAGAATGTGGAATTCGTTGCTACATCAAACTAAACCAACAGTGCATTTTACTTCCCAATACCTGACTACTCAAACCACGGTGCACTTTGCAAAAAGCTTTTGCACCCTTATAGTGTTGTTCTGTTTAAGAGCAAATCGTTGAAATGCTTTGAAATAAAAGAATTTTGCTCGCAATGCAATCAAACAGCCAAAGGGCTATGGCAACGGCCTCTTGGGAGAGATTTCTCACCCTAGCTCTACAACAATGGCTTGATCTTCTCTACTAACTTTACGTTTTCTAAGGTTCAGTGATTTCCTTACTGTCACAAATGACTTGTTTGCGCGGAAAATTTGGTTTTGCGGGCACCTGCATTATTTTTACTCAGCAAAATGTGACTGACCTATCTGCTGGATGTTTTTTCACAACAAAACTAAGGTATATAGCCTTCTCCATACTCCATAAATGCGTCTCACTTATCATCAGTTGCTGAACTCATTTGATCATTCACTTCCCAAGTAAGTATGCAGACAGCCGATCTTCTCTTGATGCACTGCAAGCAGCAAAACATTAGCTATGTAGATCAAACATAACCTGAATTCCTCTTTTATATTCATCTCGTTTTTCTTTTTTCAATTACTGAGTTAAGTCATTTTTTGGCAGTATCATGTCTGAGAAAAAATGTAAAGCATTTGACGTACTTTTCACCTCGCTAACATTTGTTATTACGATCTTATCTGGCACTAGCTTGCTTACCCGGCTCCGCCCGGCCCTGTGAAAACACTGTAATAAAGGTCCCATCCCTATCCCTGTACAGCCTTTCCCTGTGCCCACTTCTACACTTCTTTTCCCGCTGTGTTGTTTTCGAAATCAGCATGCTCGATTACCCCCCTGTGCCAACTCCCAGCCCTGTAGCTCAAACTTTGCAAAAAATCGATAAAATCGATAAAAGTAGTGATCTTGGAAATCGGTCTCAAAAACTAATATTGTATTCGAAATCAGCATGCTCGATTACCCCCCTATACAAACTCCCAGTCCCGTAGCTCAAACTTTACAAAAAAATCGATAAAATCGATAAATGTAGCGGATAATCCCAAAAACTAATATCGTATTTGTAATCAGCATGCTCGATCACCCCCCCCCCCTGTGCCAACTCCCAGCCCCGCAGCTCAAACTTTGCAAAAAAATCGATAAAATTGATAGAAGTAGCGGATAATTCCAAAAACTAATATCGTATCTGTAATCAGCATGCTCGATTACCCCCCTGTGCCAACTCCCAGCCCCGCAGCTCAAACTTTGCAAAAAAATCGATAAAAATCGATAAAATCGATATCGATCGAGACGAAAAGTAGCCTGTGACACCCGCCGGGGCCCGAAGTGTATGTGTGCCAAGTTTGGTCCGGATCGGTTCAGAAATGGAATTTTCTATTCGGAACATACGTACAGACAGACATACATACATACAGACAGACAGACAGACAAACAGACATTCAGCTTTATATATAAGTTTTATCCACAATAGGACCTTTCAATCTTATGAAAAATGAAGCTGCAGACTGCAGGGATCGAAATGTTGTTTTCGCAACAACAGTATCTCATTTACTGCAATGATTGCAGTGTCCTCCTTCTTCCTCCTTTCTCAAACATCGCAAACCCTTGAAAGTTCCCACCGATAGATTAAATTCAGTAAGCTATAGCCATCTGCAATGCTTTGAATGGCAGGTAAGTTGTAACATTACGGCAAATAAAATTCGAATCCGTTTCCCTCTTTAAATTTTTTTGCTGGATACCAGCTGTCCGCAGACGCCTATTAGCGGTATAAATCCGCTACTTTGTTATTCCTGATTTTTTTTTTTGCTTTCTGATCCTTTTTCGCGAGTTTGCTCAATGTTTCCAACCACAGAGTGGTTTGAATAGATAACGTTTGAGGACACGTTTCTGAGATAGTTCATAGAGTTTAACTCAAATCAAACGATTTGCATAACAACAGTATCTTTCTGTAACTGTATCCAAACATTGAATTCTTGTCTCGGCTGCTTAGAGGAGTGTGCAACAATTTGTTACCGAAACAAGTTGAGAAGCAGCATTGGTCATATCATTAACTAGCTGGCTTACCCGGCTCCGCCGTATGTTCCGAATAGAAAATTCCATTTCTTAACCGATCCGGACCAAACTTGGCACACATACACTTCGGGCCCCGGCGGGTGCCACAGTCCACTTTTCGTCATCGATCGATGTCGATTTTATCGATTTTTTGCAAAATTTTAGCTAGGGGGCTGGAATTTGGCAGAGGGGTGTAATCGAGCATGCTGATCACCCCCACGGGGGTGATCAGCATGCTCAATTACCCCCGTGGGGGTGATCAGCATGCTCAATTACCCCCCTGTGCCAACTCCCAGCCCCGTAGCTCGAATTTTGCAAAAAATCGATAAAATCGATATCGATCGATAACGAAAAGTGGCCTATGACACCCGCCGGGGCCCGATGTGTATTTGTGCCAAGTTTGGTCCGGATCGGTTCAGAAATGGAATTTTCTATTCGGAACATACGTACACACATACAGACATACAGACAGACAGACAAACAGACATTCAGCTTTATATATAAGAAGATGTTAACGCCAATGACTAACCTGAACAGTATTTCAGTTAATAATCATTAAATCGTTTCAGAGGCTAAAGATTACTGACTAAAAAATTAGTATGACCTCTTAAAGGCAGCGTACACCTAAAATCTAAGTTACCCAATTTTCTATACCGTCTACTCAGACAGTCGAAGGGATACCTCCGGCGGGCAAATGGCGCGGGTCTGCCAATTCGCGCTCTGAAGCGCTCCGGAGCCCTCCCATTTCACCCATTTTGGTGCTCCGGGGCTATCCCAAATCTGGTGCACCTCCGAAGGGAGAGATTTGAGAGTTCCGGAGAGGTACCTCTCCGGAACTCTCAAATCTCTCCCTTCGGAGGTGCGCCAGATTTGGGACGTTTGGGACAGGACGTCTTTGTCTCGTCACCGTGACGTCACAAAGACGTCCTTCGGACACGAACCACGACAGCATACGCAGCAGTTGCAGTTGCAGGCTATCATGCTGCTGCAGCTGCAGGCATGCCGACGGGGACGAGCAGTTCGAAACTCGTCTGCCCTCCGAAGAGAGAATCCCCGAAAATCGGGGTTCTTTGAAACTTTCGGAGGATTTTAATGTCGTAACGGTAATCAGGGGTACGGAAAGGCCCCAGAAGGACAAAAACATCGAAGTCGAAATTTTGAGTGTACCCTGCCTTAGAAACGTTCCGAATCTAAAAACAAAGATGTCAATAAATCTTGTCCTAGAACATGGAGTTTTCGATTGAATAGCGTCGAATTATTCGCACGGTGTACACGAATGATTGGTTAATCAATATGGGCCAGACTACACCTCAAAACTGATTTGCTTTCGTACTCAAACTAAGGCAATCCCAAAGCAGAGCAATGCAGGAGAATTGCTTTCAGAAAAATGGCATTCTGTAAAATCTCATGCGTACAATCTATTACAGGAGCTTTCGTATCAGGCTGTTGCAGAAATAATGTCCGTTTTTCTAGGCCTACTTTCCGAACTACTTTTTTCCTTCAAAATCTTTTTCGATGTAGATTCTATCACTGGATAGCTTTTTCACGTATTTTATAACTTTGTGAAATTAATCTCCTATCTCATCTGTAAGAATTTCGCCAGCATTTCGCACAGCTGCACTCAAAATCGAAGTTTCGTTGCTCAAAAGGCAAGAGATATCACAGAGTTGTCACCGAAGCAGTGTTGTTTCATGAAAGGAGCAGGTACAACCGACTCAATCCACTCCGCTCGGATAGTGATGAAGAAATATAGAGAGAAGCTGAAGGAATTGTATGCAGCTTTCCTGAACTTGAAGAAAGCCAAAGCCTTCGATAGGGTGCCTCAGAAGTTATATGGTGGGCCTTACGGAAGCACATGAATCCACAAAAGTACGTCGAGTGGATAAAGTCAATCTTCCAAAACGCTCGAAGTCGCGTACAAAGAGCTGAATCGAGAGAGTTCCAAATCAACGTTGAAGTATACCAAGGCTCAGTTCTCTCTTTCTGCTCTTCATCACTGTGATAAAGCCGTGAGGGATCGCTCAGACGTGAACCCCCTTGGACACTCCTTTACGCAGATGATGTGGTCCTACTAGGAAGCACCAGAAAGGAGTTGCAAGACGAGGCACAGAAGTGGAAAACGTTTAGAGTTATATGGGCTGAAGCTCAGCACCACTAAAAAAATTTTCGGAATGCGTGACTGACGCCACGCACCTTCATCGGAAAAATTTTTTTGTCCCCTCCGAGCCGAAATCCTCGGTACGCCACTGTTTAGGCAGTTATATCTCAGCATAAGAAGGTTTGCAAGAGGAAGTCGCAGGCGGAAAAACACAGCATGGACGAAATGTAGAGCCTTAACGGGAGTTCTGTGCGACAGACGAATACCAATACAGTCAAGTCCTTACTGCACCGGACCGTCGTCCGTCCAGCAGCCCTCTATGGTAGTGAGTGCTGACCATGTACACGAAGTGAGAGGCGCAAGTTCAGTATCATGGAAACAAGTGCTACGGTGGACCTTAGGTGTTACACGTGTGCTTGCGATAGTCTGGAGACAGAGCGTCAAAAGTGAAGGTTGTTTAAAGAAGACCAGAGAAGGGAGAATGAGCAAAACAGATTTAAAACGCAAAAGAAACTGTTGAAAACGGGAAAAAACGCTGCAGTGAGGTTTGAAATCTTTCATTCGGCGGCTTTTCAATATGCAAGTTTTCGCTCCGCAGCAATTCGCAACACGGGGGAAAGCGAAAAGGAGCTAATTTCTTTTTTGTGATTGTTTCAAAAAAACATGTTTCGGAAGGAGTGATCAAGAAGAAGATAAACATGAAAGAAACTAATTATGAAAACGCAAAGTTTCTTTCTTACTAAGTCGAAAAGAATGTGGAAGCCAAATTTGATTTTTGATGCGTCCTTTGAATTTTTACCCCCGCGTTGACGTCCCTGTTTCCTGGGACGTTGTCTGGATTGTTGCGCTTATTGTTCTGAGCAACAGTCGCCCAAGCTGAAAAAAAATTGCTGCTAAAACAATGAAACAAAACAAGTTAAAGAAAAACGCACTTTTTACGATTTTTCGCAAAAAATTCCACCATAATCGATGAGATACGAACTGGATCGTTGTCTGCATTATAATAGAAGCAAGATCTATAGAATGCACGAAAAAACCGCGTGAAAAGAGTCAAATTAGGAAAAAACAAGGGATTTTCGAAAACAAGTTTTTCCGGAATTCTCTATCAAATCAAGAAATGTGGTCTTGGGACGTTATCAGCGTGAAAATAGAGATCAAGAGTTTCAAAATGATATATAACTTGTTAAAATTGGGTTCGAAACAGCGAAGAAAATGGTACCAGAGCCAAATGCCCCGCGCCCCAAGTTTGGGGTAGCGAGGTAGCGCGCAGCGCGCGGAGACGCAGACGAGCAGCGGAGAAAGACCAGAGCCGACGGGGCATTTGGCTCTGGTCGTAGATTTCCGTGGGGCCTCAACGAAACCCTGTAACATTATATGTCATTCTGATCGTCATGATATGACGAGGAGAAATGATAACGTTCCAAGGCTCACTCATTAACGAGATAGACCAGCGTTTTTGTGCGCGACTCTCTGCGCAAGATTTAAGCGCAGTTCCTCGTTTTCATTTAACTCCAACAGCTTTCCTAAACTTCTGAAACTTGATTTTGGTCTGATAAGAGGTTAACTGAGAAATGATGTCCTGAATTCTGGCGAAAATTTCACAGAAACCTTCTTTTCAGCTCAAAAATAGCTGAAAACGCAAATTCTCGGTTTCGCTGAGATAATCCAAAGAGATCGTTCCCTAAATTTGCTTCATTAACATTCTCCGATGGTCAGAATAATAACATTCGGGGCTTCGCCCCGAATGACTTCTGTTTTTTTTTTCAGGTGAAGGTTGTATCCCCTCATAGCCCTCAAAATGAAGGTTACCAGAGTACGTGGATCTATGTATGGTGACGATCTATGATCGAGGGTATGGTTACACGGAAAGACCACATGTGCAGTGACACTATAGAGCCCGAACAAAAGTAGCTCCAATCGCCCGAAAATGCAGGAAAAGAGATTGCGATGGTATGGCTATGTGCCAGAAGAGAGGATAGCTACATTACGAGACTAATCTTGACGGTGGAAGACCAGGCAAAAGACCCAGAAGTTAGACCCAAGATGAAGTGGATGGACAAGATCAAGGCCGACCTGCGAAAACTTGTAATAAATGAAGACCTTGCCTCAGATAGGAAAACATGGAGACAACTGACAAAGAAAGCAGACCCTGCATAAGGACAAATGCGAGAATTAAAAAATCTATTCTTTTCGCAGATCCCCTTCGTTGAAATTTTCATCAAAACGTATACTACTGGCTTGCGACAAAATAGGATGATCAGCCATAGGAGCAAAACTTGAAGGGAGTTGTGATTTTTCGAAGACGAGGTTTTCAAAAAAAACTTTCGGTTGTTTGACGCATGATTTTCTCCCCGTATGCCATCACTATACGCAGATGCGCGCTACTACGAAAGGTTTACTGCTTCTGATGGTCGGATTACTTTCAGAAATTTGAAAACTAGGCATTTATAGCCTTTCTAAAACTATGCAAAACGGAACTATTTTTGGAACAATTCAATACATTCTATTCTGTTTGCCGTTGCTGAAACATTCAATCATTTTGGGCTTGTAATCCTTCTATATATATAAAACCGAATGGTGTACTTGTCTGTACAATGGTGGATGCTGTCTGTACGTCCTCGATAGTGTTTTTCTGGTCGATGGTGTTTTCGTGTCTGTCGTTTTCCGGTATGGAAACTTGTTACTGCTTCTACCAAATTTATCGATTACTTGCAAATTTTGAACTACGGGGCTGGGAGTTGGCACAGGGGGGTAAGCGAAAATGCTGATTACGAATATGATAACCATTTTGAAAAATGCCCATTACTTTTATCAGTTTGTTTGCAAATTCTGAACTACGGGGCTGGAAGTTGGCACAGGGAGGTACGCGAACATGCTGATTACGAATTACAATATTAGTTTTTAGAATTATCAGTTACTCTTGTCATTTTATCAATGTGTTTGCAAATTTTGGACTACGGGGCTTGGAGTTGGCAAAGGGGGGTAAGCGAACATGCTGACTAATACAATATCCTTCTATATATATAAAACCGAATGGTGTACTTGTCTGTACAATGGTGGATGCTATCTGTATGGGGTGTAGGGCGTTAGGCGACAAACCCAATTTTTTGACCCCAAAGAACTCTCCGTGCAAAACGTCTTCTCCGCCAAAAACAGGGGGGTGGGGGTCGGGGCCGATACATTACCCGACGCCAATGAAAAAATGGTGCATAGTCTTGAGTTACGGGATTTACGTTGCAGGCGTTTTGCACGTTTTGTCGCCTAACGCTTGCCCTCCATCTGTATGTCCTCGATGGTGTTTTCGTGTCTGTTGTTTTCCAGTATGGAAACTTGTTACTGCTTCTACCAAATCTATCGATTACTTGCAAATTTTGAACTACGGGGCTGGGAGTTGGCACAGGGGGGGTAAGCGAACATGCTGATTACGAATATGATAACCATTTTGAAAAATGCCTATTACTTTTATCATTTTATCGATTTTTTTTGCAAAGTTAGAGCTACGCCGCTGAGAGTTGGCACAGGGGGTAAGCGAACATGCTGATTACGAATACAATATTAGTTTTTAGAATTATCAGGAGTGGTAGTAATTTGGTCGAAACCAACTGATAGTTCAATCATGGTTACATCGTGGTAAGCATGATCATCTTTTCACGGCCACTCAGTTCAGTCGGTCGTACAAAATCATGAAACAGGCAAGAACTAGCAGAAAACCATAACTGTTTCATGCTTGTTTCATTCTAAACCAAACTATGAGTTAAACAGCAGGTTAACACCATTGTTCCCTTATCAGATAGAGTAATGAAAACAGCACTTCATTTCATGAGAAGCAGACGTGAAACCACCACATCATAGTTTAAAATGAAAAAGTACCCCCGACCACTTTTTCGTTTCAAACAATGATGTGTTGGTTTTGCAAGTTAAGAAGAGTGAGGGAGATCATTCTGCAACTTACTATGAGAAAGCTTACTTGTTTACAGCTTAGATAAGGTTATAGGAAGGTGCAAGGCTGGAGACCGAACTGCAAATTTGGTAAAGTGCAATGATTGCCGACAAGCATGAGAATGGTTGGAGTTTCGATCTTCTCCAATGACTTTGCTTTGCAAGATAGCATTTTGAGGTTTCCTATTGGTTAATTCGTGGTTTCGTTGGGAAAATGATGTGAAGCTGCTGGTTAGCTGGTATCATGAAAACACAGTTAACATGATGGTTTCGACCAAATTACTACCACTCTAGTTACTTTTATGATTTCATCAATTTGTTTGCAATTTTGAACTACGGGGCTGGGAGTTGGCAAAGGGGGGTAAGCAAACATGCTCACTACGAATATGATAACCATTTTCAAAAATGCCTATTACTTTTATCATTCTATCAATTCGTTTGCAAATTTTGAACTACGGGGCTGGGAGTTGGCACAAAGGGGTAAGCGAACATGCTGATTACGAATACAATATTAGCTTTTAGAATTATCAATTACTTTTATCATTTTATCGAATTTTTGCAAAGTTCGAGCTACGCCGCTGAGAGTTGGCACAGGGGGTGAGCGAACATGCTGATTACGAATACAATATCCTTCTATATATATAAAACCGAATGGTGTACTTGTCTGTACAATGGTAGATGCTGTCTGTACGTCCTCGATGGTGTTTTTCTGGTCGATGGTGTTTTCGTGTCTGTCGTTTTCCAGTATGGAAACTTGTTACTGCTTCTACCAAATTTATCGATTACTTGCAAATTTTGAACTACGGGGCTGGGAGTTGGCACAAAGGGGTAAGCGAACATGCTGATTACGAATACAATATTAGCTTTTAGAATTATCAATTACTTTTATCATTTTATCGATTTTTTGCAAAGTTCCAGCTACGGCGCTGAGAGTTGGCACAGGAGGGTAAGCGAACATGTGATTACGAATATGATAACCATTTTCAAAAGGCCCATTACTTTTATCATTTTATCGATTTTTTGCAAAGTTCGAGCTGCCGGGGGTGGGGGTTGGCAAAGGGGGGAAGCGAACATGCTGATTACGAATACAATATTAGTTTTGGAATTATCCATTGCTTTTATCATTTTATCGATTTTTTTGCAAAGTTCGAGATACGGTGCTAAGAGTTGGAACGTGGGAGCAAGCGAGCATGTCGATTACGAATATGATAACCAACTCAGAAAATACCCATTATTTCTGTTGGTTTAATCGATTTTTTGCAATGTTTGAACCACGGCGCTAGGGGTGTTGGTACAGGCAGGTAATTGAGCATGCTGCTCACGAACACGTTCTTATTTTACAAGTTATCAATTACCTTCACTGGCATTATCGATTTTTTTGCAAAGCTTAAGCCACGTAACTGGGATTTGGCACATGGGAAAAAGCGAGCATGCCGATTACGATTGTAGTAAGTGTTCTTGAAAGTACCTATTATTTCTGTAGATTTTCTATTCTTGGTAAAATTAGAGCTGCACGGCTGGTATTTGACACAAAGTTGTATGTGAGCACGCTCACTGCAAAGATAGTAACCGTTTTTGAGATTACCCATTACTTTTTATGATTTCATCTTTTTCAACTGAAGCTGCGAGGCTGAGATGGCACTGGTCCGGGGGTAAGTGAGCATGCTGAGAATTCTATAATCACACTCGGAATTGACGAAGACGGTAAATTTACCTAAAGTTGTTATGGATTCATGATTGCCTTTACCTTTTAAAATCCTACTTCTGCCTCTATAATCAGAAAAGCTCAAAGAGCCTGGTCTCGAGGGAAGAAGAAGCTTATAAACTGAGGCGGCAAGAAATTTTCGCTAAGAATTTCTACGAGTCGATATCTAATTAGATAGAAATTTTCTTGAAATTTACTTCTGTCCCTTCCACTCTGCAAAAACCATACTTCTGCCTCTGAAAGCAGAAAAGTGGTCTCTGGGGATGGGCAGACCCATGAGCTTCATCCGATAGGACATTTTCAATGAAACTTTTGGTCCCCAAACTTCGCAAGAACCACAAACTCGAAAACCAAACTTCTGGTTTTGAAAGCAAAAAAGACAGGGAGCTTGGTCTCGAGGTAAGAGAGAATTATGGCCTCGGGCAGCAAGATATTTTCGCCAGAAGTTTCTGGGTGTCAATGATTATACAGAACTTGCTTAAAATTTACTTCTGGCCATTCTACTTTGCAAAAACCACATTTTTCCTCTAAAAGCGAAACAGCACAGATAGCTTGGTTTTGAGGAAAAGACAGAACCATGAGCTTCATGCGACAAACATTTTCGCCAAGGCGTTTGACCCCTTAGACTTCGCAAAAAACCATACTTCTGCCCCTAAAAGCAGAATAGCACAGAGAATTCAGCTCTAGGGAAGGACAGCCCATGAGTTTCGTCCGACAGGACATTTTCGCTAAGACGTTTGACTCCCAAACTTCGCAAAAACCACTAAACTCGAAAACCACACTTCTGGCCCTAAGAGCGCAAAAACCACAAAACTCAAAAATCACACTTCTGGCCCTAAAAGCAAAAAAGCACAAGGAGCTTGGTCTGGAGGGAAGAAAGAATTATGGCCTCAGAGCAAGATATTTTCACCAGAAGTTTCTGGATGTCGATGTTTTATTATACAGAAACTTGTTTGAAGTTCGTGGCCATTCTACTCTGCAAAACCCAGACTTCTACCCTCAAAAGCAAAACAGCACAGATAGCTTGGTCTCGAAGGGAAGAGACTCATAAGCTCAGCCAGCAAGATACTTTCGCTGAAAATTTCTGGGTGTCAATGTTTATTCATACAGAAACTTGCTTCAAAATTTACTACTGGCCCTTCTACTTTGCAAAAACCATACTTCTGCCTCTAAAAGTAAAAAAGCAGAAAGTGCTCTCGATAGAAGGACAGACCCATGAGCTTCATCCGACAGGACATCTTCGCTAAGTTGTTTCACCCCTAGACTTCGCAAAAACCAGTATTTCTGCCCCTAAAAGCAGAAAAGCACAGGGAATTTAGTCTCTAGGGAAGGACAGACCCATGAGCTTCTTGCCACAGGACATTTTCACAGAAATTTTCGGCCCCTTCTACTTCGCAAAAACCAGTACTTCTGCCCCTAAAAGCAGAAAAGCACAGGGAATTTAATCTCTAGGGAAGGACAGCCCATGAGTTTCATCCGACAGGACATTTTCGCTAAGACGTTTGACTCCCAAACTTGGCAAAACCACTAAAATCAAGAACCACACTTCTGGACCCAAAAGCAGAAAAGCACAGATAGCTTGGTCTCGAGGGGAAGAGACTCATAAGCTCAGCCAGCAAGATACTTTCGCTGAAAATTTTTGGGTGTTAATGTTTATTCAACGGAAACTTGTTTGAAATTCACTTGTGGCCATTTTACTCTGCAAAAACCGAACTCCTGCCTCTGAAGGCAGAAAAGTGATCTCTGGGGAAAGACAGATCCATGAGCTTCTTGCGACAGGAGATTATCTTCTCTAAAAATCTTGGCCTCTTGAACTTCGCTAAAATCACACTTTTGCCCCTAGAAGCAAAAAAAAACAGGGAGCTTGGTCTCGAGGGAAGAAAAGACTCAGGGCTCAGGCAGCAAATTTGCGCTAAAAAATTTTGGGTGTCAATATTTAATTATATGGAAACTTGCTGAAAAAATTACGGCTTCTTCTCAATCATACTTTTGCCCCTAAAAGCGGAAGCATAAGGAGCTTGGTTTCGAGGGATGGAAGGACATAGGGTTTTATGCGAAGGACAGTTTCGGTAAGATTGTCCTTCAAAAGAAGGTGTCAGGCAAGCTTTAGTCTGTTCTAACAAATGCGTCCGTCACTGGCAAGACATCGAAAAAATACTGCTTCGTTCTTATCTACATATCTGAGTTTTCGGCTGCTGGAAGACATAACTTGACGCTTCCTTTAACATGGCACTTTCCTGGGAATCAATCTGAGTTTTGGGATGAATCAGCTGTTCTAAACAGGTGCTTGGAGGTAGCTTCCTCGTTTAAGAGCCTTGGTATCTGGGCGAAGGTATCTGCAAGAGGAACAGCAGAGATGCTTTGCGGATAGTCACTTGTAGTAGCTTCTTTTCCTAAGAGCATAGTGTTTTGTTTCTACTACTCACTATACGCGAAAGGTCGCTGGGAAGATGGAATTCTCTTTCTTGGGATTTTTAGTTAATTAATGGCAGATATCAATGTATCTGCCCGAACCCACTTACTAGCGACCCGTAGGGTCGCTAGTCTTATATATAAAGCTGAATGTCTGTTTGTATGTCTGTCTGTATGTCTGTCTGTATGTATGTATGTATGTACGTATGTTCCGAATAGAAAATTCCATTTCTGAACCGATCCGGACCAAACTTGGCACACATACACTACGGGCCCCGGCGGGTGTCATAGGCTACTTTTCGTCATCGATCGATATCGATTTTATCGATTTTTATCGATTTTTTTGCTGAGTTCACCTACGGGGCTGGGAGTTGGCACAGGGGGGTAATCGAGCATGGGGATTCCGAATACGATATTGGTTTTCAGGATTATCGATTACTTTTATCGATTTTATCGATTTTTTTGCAAAGTTTGAGCTACGGGGCTGGGAGTTCGCGCAGGGGGTTAATCGAGCATGGGGATTCCGAATACAATATTGGTTTTCGGGATTATCGATTACTTTTATCGATTTTATCGATTTTTTGCAAAGTTTGAGCTAGGGGGCTGGGAGTTGGCACAGGGGGGTAATCGAGCATGCTGATCACCCCCAAGGGGGTGATCAGCATGCTCGACTACACTCCTGTGCCAAATTCCAGCCCCCTAGCTCAAATTTTCAAAAAATCGATAAAATCGAAAAAGTAATGGACGATCCTGGAAACTAATATTGTGTTCGTAATCTGCATGCTCGATTACCCCCCTGTGCAAACTCCCAGCCCCGCAGGTCGGACTTTACAAAAAAAATCGATAAAATCGATAAAAGTAATGGACGATCCTGAAAACTAATATTGTGTTCGTAATCAGCATGCTCGATTACCCCCCTGTGCAAACTCCCAGCCCCGCAGGTCAAACTTTACAAAAAAAATCGATAAAATCGATAAAAGTAATGGACGATCCTGAAAACTAATGTTGTATTCGGAATCCCCATGCTCACTTCCCCCCCTGTGCCAACTCCTAGCCCTGTAGGTGAACTCTGCAAAAAAATCGATAAAAATCGGTAAAATCGACATCGATCGATAACGAAAAGTGGACTGTGACACCCGCTGGGGCCCGAAGTGTATGTGTGCCAAGTTTGGTCCGGATACGGCGGAGCCGGGTAAGCCAGCTAGTAACATCTAAAAATGTCTGCCTTTTGCGCTATCCACAATTTTACTGAGTGTACCTAAAGGTTTCGACGTGGTGCAGAGAAAAAAAGAAAGTGGGAAGTGAAAGTGAAAAAGAAGCGGGAAAGTGGAAAGGGAAGAAATTACATTTTCATCATGCGGTGACGCCTAGATCGGACAAGCGGAACCTCCTCTTTGATGCCGTGAAACATCTTATAAATTAACACGTGGCGGCCTGTGCATACGCGAGTATGCACGCCCTGACTCCCGTTTGGCACTTTCGTGCTTTGATTTTTCATCTGTAAACAAAAGTTCTAAAGTAACTTCTATGCAGTAATAATAGTGGTGGTCCGATTGTCATATAGATGCTGGGCGGTAGCTGCTCTGGAGTCCAAACCACAGATATAAATACTCAGTCGATTCTGAAGTGGTCCAAAATGGCTCGGTCGTCAACGTGTTGAATTTGAAACTAGCTGCTTCTTTAAGGTCGTCGGCCACGAAAGTGCTGAGATTGGATTGTAGGCTCCTGGTGCGCAGAACTTTTGAGGCGTCTGATCTAAAGTCAGGAATCCGAAGATGAACCGGAGGAAACATGTATGACAATTACCAATGAACTCGTACCGTACCACTCCTTCTGCGGATCCTGATGACAGGTCAGGTCACTCAAAGCACATAGCAACAGCGTAACTTGGGTTTCCACCGCGGGTTGGGGGGGGGGGGGACAAAAAATTTCGATTGGCGCAGCCAGCCACGCACTTCTAAAATCTCCCGAAAAAATTTTTTACAAGGCCAGTTTAGATCCAAGAAATTTTCCGATTACTTACATGCGTAAAAAAGTCACTTACACATTTTTTCAAATCCGCAAATATTTCACGACCTTGGGGGGTGGGGGGGGGGGAAGTTGGGGGACTCTCCCCTCTGTGCGCCAGTGCTACATATGTAGTAGAACTTTCAATCTTGTAGGTTTAGCACTCCATCTCTTCTTCATCTATACAGACATAAATCTTCTGTTGGCAGATTGTTAGTTGTGTGGTCTTGATGGGAACTTTGTGGGTAGATCAATCAGAACCAAATTTCGCACCATGTGTTTTCAGCGGTCCATCTCGTAGGCTCTTTTTCGCGGCAAAATTTCCACTTTTTCTCTTGATTTATCGATTCCGAAAAATAAATTCCTATCAATCACTATCAGACCGCAGAACTCATTATTCCACGGTGAGCTGGTAATTTCAGATGATACGATTAGGATATCTTGCTGCACCAGAACTATAAGAAAGCCGACAGAGTTGAGCCTAATGCTCCAACTTGCTCGTTGCTGAGTCAGTTAAGTTTTCGGTGCGGGCGAAGCCGGGCTTCCAGCTAGTTTAAGTAAGCCTTGGTAACTCGATTGTTCCTTTGGCTTTCGTATCATCTCACTGTTGTACCCTCTGGACAGCTTAAAGTATGTGTGATGTTCAAGATAATAATACATTTCATGTATTCAGCAACGTCTACTCTACTGTAGATCAACGCTGATAACTTCTTTAAATCCATTACTCTGTGTAAATAGGAATATAAGAGGGGAAAGAATGGTTTCTCTTTTTCTAAACTTTTCAAGTGCGTATATGAGAATAGCCATTACAGTAATTTATATGTGAAAATTTCGTAATCAACTTGAGAGCCCTTGATGATAATAATGAATGTTGATAATATCAGCCATAAGAGGAAACTGGTGAAATTTATTACAAGCAGTTTTCAATCAATACAAACAATAGATAAATTAAAGTCAGCATATAAATTAGCTTATCTATGTACATTTATGCTTATCGTTTTCACGCCATTTTGACTGTACATATTTGGCGCGATTAGGTTTCCTGCACATCCGAAGAGCACAGTAAATTGCCTCCTTATGAAACCTATTGATATAGCAGCCGTACTCCATATTGTTAGGGTCTACATTTTGCAGCTAAAAGCTAAATTGTTATCTTAAAAACATCTTGTGCACATTCTTAGTTCTGCTCTGAAGAAAGTTTGGTAGGGCTAGTTTTGATAGAAAGTTTCCAAGAACAACCTTTCCAGTCACTGGATCAAAACTTTTGTCTCTAGCAAAAGATTTGCTTTGAATGAAAAGTTGCTGAAGCCTCTAAATCAATACATATGGTAACTTGTCTTTTTACTGACCTTTTTTTCCATTTTCCTTTTTACGTTTTTAAGCTGTACCAGCAAATGCAGGAAACTTCTACAAATAAGATGTTAACATATAAAGTCATTTGAAGATTGTTTATAGTCGTCCTTAGCCCAAGATTCAACAAGTGGACCAATCTGAATTCGAACGGAGCAGGCGATTGACACCGGAGCGCGGAGGATACGCCAAAGTTGACCCATGATTTCTTTTTGTTTCTAGTTTCACTCTCTTACACACTGTGTTTCTTTGTTAGTACGATTGCCTTGTTACTGAACGTTATTCCACGCTGCTTTCCCAATTCATTGACATACCTACTTTCGGACATGGTGTTTTGAAGCTACGGAAAAGCAGTTTTCGGAGAACAAAATTATTGCAAAACGAGACAGTTCGCTGCAACTTATGTATTAGGTTGAACACTAAGTTTTACAACTTGTTTCATAACTTCGCTCTCATTCAACATGGCGCACTCAAACTTTGGCATCATGTAGAATGCAATGTGAGCTACAGGTGTGCACAAATTGTCTGAATTTTGAACACGAAATAGAAAAGTTTCAGGCATTTTTCGAAAACTAGTAAAATTTGAGAATTTTGGGGGTTTCAAGCTAAAATGAAGCCTTTGGCAGCCTAAACCATGCGCAGTAATCGGGATTCGTCTACAAATTATTGCAAGAGGTTGACTCCTTTGGCCTAGCAAGAAAGAGACAAAATTTATGGGCATGTCGAGATTTGGCGTCCTCATAAAGTTCGAACGAGTCGATGTACGCAAGAGCTGCTGGGGACGACCGTCAATGACTAAAGAGTCCGAAGCTCAAATTCCGCCGAGACTTCACATAGTAAGGTTATTTGACCTGCCGAATGCGAATATCATATTCATTTGTTGAATCAACGCCTTTTTCCTTGTTTAGGGTGAGACCCCATATCGTACACCTACAGTAATCCTATAAGAAAGCCCTTATCACGCAATTTCACTATCGCTTTCGTGATCAGCATGTCGGATAACATCCCTATGCCAAGTTTCAGCCAAATCCGTCAAACTTTGAATTTTTCCTCTTCATACCATACACTTACCGTGACCCTCACTGCGACGTCAGAATTTGGTAGGACAGCAGCTGCGCTTGTAGTATACATAATAACCAACACAGTGGCAAAATTTGAGTGCACCATGTTGAGTGAGAGGGAAGTTATGAGAAAAGTTGCAAAACTTAGTGTTCAACCTAATAAATACATCTGTTACTTACCAGAGAAAACGCACTTTCAGCAAAAATTTATCATTGCATCATTTTACATGCTTTACCTAGAATGAAACTCAAGGAAATGAGCAGAGCAGCGTGGAATACTTTCATTGACAAGAAATTCGTATATCGCATGAAAGAACATGGAAACAGCGCGGAATAGAGCAAGAAATGTAAAAAATCATGCGCCATCTTTGACTTAAGATGGGATCTATCGAATCCTGGTGCCAATCGCCCGCTCTGGCCCGAATTTCTTCGTCCATCGGTTGACCAGTGGCCTGAGAGCGACTTACAAAAGCTAAACTTGCTTTTTAGTTGACAGCCTGAGCAAAAAGACATCACCGATCCTCTTTTTTAACAGGAAACCCTCCTTAGAATATTGTCGTGCTCTTTCCTGTTCCTTTTTTGCAATTTGGGCCAGTTTACATGAAAAATTCTGGAAGTATTACTAAACACATTTAACGTCAATCCTCCAACGCTTTATCCCCTGCAAAGAACTCATTTGACATTTTATAAGCAACTAGCTGGCTTACCCGGCTCCGCCGTATCCGGACCAAACTTGGCACACATACACTTCGGGCCCCGGCGCGTGTCACAGTCCACTTTTCGTTATCGATCGATGTCGATTTTACCGATTTTTATCGATTTTTTCGCAGAGTTCACCTACAGGGCTAGGAGTTGGCACAGGGGGGAAGTGAGCATGGGGATTCCGAATACAATATTAGTTTTCAGAATTATCGGTTACTTTTATTGATTTTATCGATTTTTTGTAAATTTTGACATGCGAGGCTGGGATTTTGCACAGGGGGTAATCGAGCATGCTGATTACGAACACAATATTAGTTTTCAGGATCGTCCATTACTTTTATCGATTTTATCGATTTTTTTGTAAAGTTTGACCTGCGGGGCTGGGAGTTTGCACAGGGGGGTAATCGAGCATGCAGATTACGAATACAATATTAGTTTTTGGAATTATCCATTACTTCTATCGATTTTATCGATTTTGCAAAATTTGAGCTAGGGGGATGGAATTTGGCACAGGGGTGTAATCGAGCATGCTGATCACCCCCTTGGGGATGATCAGCATGCTCGATTACCCCCCTGTGCCAACTCCCAGCCCCCTAGCTCAAACTTTGCAAAAAAATCGATAAAATCGATAAAAGTAATCGATAATCCCGAAAACCAATATTGTATTCGGAATCCCCATGCTCGATTACCCCCCTGTGCCAACTCCCAGCCCCGTAGCTCAAACTTTGCAAAAAATCGATAAAATCGATAAAAGTAATCGATAATTCTGAAAACTAATATTGTATTCGGAATCCCCATGCTCACTTACCCCCCTGTGCCAACTCCCAGCCCCGTAGGTGAACTCAGCAAAAAAATCGATAAAATCGATAAAAGTAATCGATAATTCTGAAAACTAATATTGTATTCGGAATCCCCATGCTCACTTACCCCCCTGTGCCAACTCCCAGCCCCGTAGGTGAACTCAGCAAAAAAATCGATAAAAATCGATAAAATCGATATCGATCGATGACGAAAAGTAGCCTATGACACCCGCCGGGGCCCGTAGTGTATGTGTGCCAAGTTTGGTCCGGATCGGTTCAGAAATGGAATTTTCTATTCGGAACATACGTACACACAGACATACAGACAGACAGACAGACATACAGACATACAGACAGACAAACAGACATTCAGCTTTATATATAAGATGCAACTTCTTATACAACTTTTATCCTTTTGAATATGCATTCATTCTTTAGTAACATAAAGATTATAGTGTAAGCTACAAATGTTGCCATACTTGCCAAATTTCGCCGTTATAGTGAGAGTTGTAGGTTCAAGAAAGGAAAAAATATTTTATGCTTCAGATTTTGTAAATCTACCAACATGCTGCCTACAACTCCGTCTTGGTTTTTATTTCAAGTTGCGTAGGGCTTCGTTTTTGCTCAAAAGTCTTAAACACGATTTTCAACAATTTCTTCACATTTTTTCTATCATGGTAAAAACGAACGGTTCGAGCAGACTTGTAGCTTATAGCAAAATCTATGTAATGCCAAAATGAGAGCGATACATCCAAAAGTAGGAATGCGAGAGAAGTTGCAAAGTTTATGCGCCAAACTATTAGGTTGCTGCATAATTCTTGCACCAAAATAGCTGTAGACCGCAATAATTTGGAATAATTTTACATTCCAGATAGGACTGGATGTATCAATAGATAGCGCAAGCCTAGCTCTACAAGATAGTGCTCAAGGATTTGCAGCAGCTTTAATCCAAGCGAAGATTGAAGCCAAAAACGAAAAAGATCCAAGCGCCTAGAAACCCAGAAAAAATTGGAAGTTCGTTCAGAAAAATCCCTCAAAATTCCTAACATGCTCATGCATTGTCAATTCGTATAAGACATTTCTCTATGCAGTTGCCGTATTTTTCCCTCAGCTAGAAATTGAGAAAACGAAGTTTTTCACGTTTTTTCCAAGACAATGCTGAGATGTTCTAGCACTGACATTTGTTTACTATAGGACCTTAGAAGCATGAGTGTAAATTTTCAGCTCTTTACAGCAGCTAGTTTACGAGAAATATCGAATTATTCGCAACTAGGCAAGAAAAATTCGGATAAGGAGAGCTAGATTCGTCATTTCTCGTGAACTAGCAGTTCTAGAAGGCTGAAAATGTAAAGTTTCACTGCTAACGGCATGTACTATACAACCGTTAGTGCTAGAACATCTCAGCTCTAATTTGGCAAAAACATGAAAAACTTCGTTTTCTCATAGTCTAGCTGAGATAAAAATACAGCAACCGCATAGATAAATGTCTTAAGTGGAATGTCTACGCGTGAGCGAGAAAGAAATTTTGTAGAAGCTTTTTGAACGAAGTTACAATTTTGTTTTGATTGGTCTTAGGTTTTCAAACGCATGGTTTTTTCAGTTTTTGGCTCAAAACTTCACGTGGATCAAAGATGGTGCCGATATTTGTAGACTGTCTTGTCTATGTTTGCCCTATCTAATGATGTATCGAAACTTATTTGGCATATAGGATTATTCCAAATTATTGCGGTCTGTACTTATTTTGGTGCAAGAATTATGCATCAAACTAATAATATTTTGACCGTCTAATACAAATTCTCTATGAAGTTAACAAACCGACTAACCGCTGAAGCTCCCAAGAACTGAGATATTAGCGGAGTTGGTAGAATATTGCATGCTCTAAGAGCAGCAAGAGAAAGAATTGCCTGAACCATATTTTTACGGCAAAAGCGAATTTTATGGACTTACCAATTCGACCTGAAAGAGGCGCAGCATCACTTCGACCTGTGCTTTTCGTAACATTGAATCAACTTCAAACTCGAACAAACAGCGGAAAAAGAGCAAACTGATCAATAGCGCTACTTTTCGCATTGTTTCCGTTCGGTTACATAGCACTTTGTGAACAATGGCAGCCGCTGTACCCTCATATGTGTTGTCCTTCCTAAAAGCACTCCTTACTGTTAGGAATTTGCATACAGCATTAAAAATCGAAGTCATCATCGCTCTGTTTGCCTAGCGTTAACACTAAGTTGTTTTAGGCTTTTTTTCGTCGAAAAGTTGTGAGTGTGCTAATCAAGGTTTTTGGTAGTTTGTTGGAGCCACGAATGAAAGAAGTACATTTTCTCATTCTTAGTAGTTTGTTCGAGCGACGAATAAAAAAAGCACATTAACTCAATCTTGCGGTGTGTATAATGTCACAACGTATTGATACTTCTTCACATTATACAAAGATTTCTCCCGATTTTTCTCAATATTACAATTTACATTGAAAATAATATTTGAGTCACTGGCTCCAACTCGTTATTTCTGAAGCCTTTGGACCATGCTCATGGACATGAACCCATAAAATCATGAAAATTAAGAGAGACTACGAAACAAAAGGAAAGAGTGAAAAGGTCAAATTTTGATTTGCTCTAAAATCCGGCTTGTGGTATTTTTCCAAGCAATGGACGTGCTAATGAATCTTCGAATAACCCCTTTTTAAGAAGACAGATGGTATAATCACATTCGATGATGAGCTTTATAGGATGCTTTCGCTTCCCAGCTTCAGCCGTATACTATTAGGCTGGCTAATAATTGAGTTCATTTTCACATGGAATTTCAGAGCTAAACAATTGCTTCATAACAAGTCACGTAACAGCTATTCAGCTAAGATTTTTTTTGCGAGAAGCCTCTACTCTTAAATACCAAGTAGTCATAACACCAAGAAATGGCAGTTATACCATCAAACTTTTGAAAATCGCTCTTTGACTTTCTAGCTTTCGTTCTCAACCCGAAGTCAACATATAGATGAGCAATTTGGTGGCTGGACACATACACCCTCTGGCTAGGCTGCTCATTTTTTGGGGCATGATTTTCTGAAATTTGAAGAAAAATCTGACCATTCTTTTTCCTGCACCATTTCCTTATTAGAAAAATTATGCTCAAGAAAAAAGAGTCAATCCTATGTCCCTGGTTTGTTCTTTCCAACGCCATATATACATACAAAAACTGATTTGTGACAATTCTACAAACCGCTAAAAGCGACTTAGCGAAGCGAACTTACTTTTTAGCCAACCTAACAAAAGCTTCTACTCTCTTTATCCGGTTATATCTAGCTGTTGCCTAGTCTAACGATAAAAATCTAATCAGTCTAAGTGTAATTAACAGGCATGTGACCATAGTCAAGTGGATTCAATGAAAAAATCTTATACTAAGTAAGTGTCAATAGTGCAACCCTCGCTCAAATGTTGGGAGGGGGGGAGGGAGGGGGGGGGAATGAAAAGATAGTTATTTTCTATGGAGAAGCATAGCCCCCTACGTATTGGCAACATTTCACCAACACTTCGTTCTTGCGAAATCTAGATGACTAACAAGCACATTTCCTACTACAATAACGTTGAGAAGGGAGTAGTATTATAATTTATTTTTATGTTTAATGAGCACTGGCATGGGAAAGCAACGAAAAAAGACTATCTCAAGTGTGTTTCGTAAGATTCTTGTTCCTTTCATGATAGAAAAACACGTCGTCCAAGAGACATTCTGTTTTCTCAACGACCAAATCCAAGCCCTGCAAATTGGCTGGTTATAATCATAGTTAGACAACCATACTATAGCTTACTTTTTGTCTCTGCTCC
The DNA here is from genome assembly GCA_958299035.1 of Cylicocyclus nassatus. Lineage (NCBI taxonomy): Eukaryota > Metazoa > Nematoda > Chromadorea > Rhabditida > Strongylidae > Cylicocyclus > Cylicocyclus nassatus. The sequence continues at coordinate 3,553,246 of CATQJL010000001.1, forward strand.
TCATTAGGATTTTTGCAGAGCACGTCGTAAAGTGGACCAATTCCAGTTACTATCATGAATATGCCTAAAGGCATAAATCGAAGGTATGCTTCCTTGATCTAAACAACTACGATTGTAAGTGACACAGCGTAATGTTCAGATTCGATCACCTGCTGAAGTGTATAAGGCATTTCTTTGTTGCCAACCTCTTCTTTGAGGTAACCATAGAACTCTTCGACGAGCTCCTCCCAGTGCTCTTGTCTGTCTTTTCCACTAAGACATGCACTAAACAGTCGCACAAGATCAACAGCAGGGCATCCCATATGAGCTGTCTAAATAGATTGCCCAGCTCGGAATATACCTTGTTGCACCCAAACAGGTGCCAAATTTTTTGGACATTCTTTGCCTGTTTAAAATTGATAGACCTAGATCAGGGGAGATTTTATGACTCCGAAGGTAAATCGCTTATTTTTTGGCAACTATGTGAATGAATATTTGAAGAAAATAACCTCTGATCTTCACATTAGATGTAGAGCTTACCAATAGAAACTTCAACAACGAGAGAAAATCGCAAGATATATACGAGACGAAGGAGGGAGAGATTTGCAAAAAAGTGGAAACACAAGACTTTGGCTCAATTTTGCCGCTATTAGCTGTTTAGCTACATAGTTGCAGTGGTCATCATCAAATGGAATAAACAGATCAAATTCTCAGTTTTTCCGTAATCAACGCTTGAATAATTATAGCAAGAAAATTACGCTGAAATGAGCTGTAATTGTTCAACCAACTTAGACATGTCCAAGTTCGGTCAATGTAGCCTAACTTTGATTTGCACTCTGCGTCGTGTTGCTACCCTAATTTCACGCGTGGCGCACCTTTTTCGATTTTTCGACTAAGCCCCTCTCAGACGCTTTAAATTATCTCGGAAAGCGATCCTTATGCCGTAATTCTCTTAAGCAATATACAGCAAGGCATAAGGTCCTTTGGTTGTAAAGTTTGGCTTGTCTGGGCTGGTCGGTTTTGGGAAAAAAATCCCCCGCGCCTTGTACGCGTGAAATTAGGGTATATTAACTTAATGATGGAGAGTATGAAATGTTGAATTTCTGATCATTACTAGTTTCTGAGTGGTGGTAATGCAACTTTATCTGACCTGATAATCAATGAGTGCAACCACATCCAATTCCCCTCCGTTTTGCTTCCATAACATGTTGGTTGACCACAAATCCCCATGGCAGAGAACACGCTCCATGCCTAAACTCTATTATAAAAAATTCAAAATTTGGAAAGAGACTTTTTGCAATTGAACAGTCGAGTTTATTTGCATTGAAAGGCATCTTATAATTGAGGAGCACCAGCAGTTTAGCTCACCCATTTCGTCAGCCAATCGATCAGCCCATGGTAAATCCACAATCTCTGGCAGCAGTTTGCCCATTTTTGTTGCTTTATCCGCCATTTTGCCCGAAGCAAAATTTTGAAATATTTTTACCATGTCTGCGAACATCTAAAATATGTTTTCGATAGCACATAAAAACATATCGAATTCCTTGCATTTCATCGCACGTATGCGGCTGCATTTTAGCAGCGCAGCTACCGGCCACCATTTGGCTGTCCTAGTGCGAAGTTCGTATGTAAATCATCACTGACTTTCATTAGTGTACCGCAATCTATTGTCGAACCAGAATTGCATTAGAAAATGCTTGTAATATCAAATAGTGTGCAAAATACAAAGAAATGCACGAAATGCAAGAAATTTACATACGAACTTCGCTCTCTAATTTGCTCCTAAAATAGCTTTTTGGATCGTTGGCAAGATTTATTTCACTCGGGATACACGTGAATGGCTGGTACTAAATTTCAACGACATGCAAATTTTGTGCTTTCTCTAATTGCTGGCTAAATAGGACACATATCAAAATTCCAAGACAGGGGCGCTGCTCTGGATCACATTAGCCCTGTATACCGCATTCGCATAAGGAAAAACATGCATCATACTTTACGTTTGAAATGGTACGCAACTAATATCGTCACGAACTTGTGGTGGTGTAGATTTAGATCGATTACAGATTTACCAAACGAAATTTTTCACAAAATCAGTTCACAATGTGTGATCAAACAAAGGTTTTTTTGCTTTGATATTGTGGTATAACAGCTTTTACAGTTCGATGTTCAGATGATCCTTTTCTTATAACAGAGCGTCTCTTTTCTTTTCTTACTTAGTTACCCTGTTGCTCTATGTATATAGAGCCACTCTCTTTCACTAATCCTTTTGAAGTATGTATGTAATTATCTCTAAGCTCACCTCTTTCTTGAAGATTGCCCCAAACAATTCGCTGTAAACATTCGTTAGGAACTCATTTTTCTCCTCTTCGCTAAAGTCTAGAGACATGGCTTCTAGGACCGCTTTGGCTCGAAGAGCCTAAACTTTTTTATTTTTAGGGCTTTAAGAGCGAAAATTGATGTTTGTTACCTTTCTGAGAGAGTGTGGAGGAACATTGTTGAATACATGCAATGGTACTAGGTCTTCAACAAACTCCATGACAATATATCCTTTAACCGGATTGTGTTCCGAAAATTTCTTAGTGCTGAAAATCTGAAAACTAGAAGTTTTTGATCAGTCAGTCATAGTCCTACAGTGCGGGTTACGGTACCTTAATCATAGGGAGCTTCCCTTCTGGAATCCTCTTCAGATGCTCATACAAAATGACTTCGTTGTTGTGAAGCTGAAGGAGGGAATTACAGCGCATAAAAAGTGCACAAATACCTGCTTTAAAGTGATAACAAACCTTCTTTTGCTGGTATTCCAAAGCTGCCATAAACTCTGGTTTGCTAAATGAATCTTCGATATCTCCTTTCTTCGCAAATTCTCCTGTTAGCTCGAGCATGGCCAGCTGACTAGCAATCTAGAACTTAGTCTTATATCTTTAATTCTAATCTCAGGCAAATTGGCGTAAGAACCTTGACAATGAATTTTTCAGGTAGCTCCATGTCTTTATGTTGCCAATCAGGATCGATAAGAAGCACTCTGGACAGAAAACCCTGCAAAGTGTCCAGATCAAATTTTCTCAAGAAGCTTAACGAGCTTAATTCTCTAAACTCACCCTTCCATCCCCTACAGTTTTAAAAGTCTTGTTCGGACCAAAAGTAGCCACAGTGTTCAGTTCCCTTTGCAAATCTTCTTCGATATCTTCCCAAGTGACATGAGTGCCTCCCAGTCCACCAACAGGTGTGAAGAGATTCATGGCTCTACATTGTTGAGTTCAAAGAAATACCACTTTGATAAATGCTTTTTTGTGCTAATTCTCTTGTATATAACTGATTTGAATATAGCTGCTGATCACTTTGAACTTTTTTTTTCAAAAAAAGGGAGTTCTTATCATTGGCATAGAATTGAGCTGCTCTAGAAAGTTTATAGAGAAGACGAAACAGATTTCTAGCAGACTTTTTTGCTGCTTCATTTAGATCTGATTTATTCTCCTTATTTAACTCACTAGAGTTTTATCAGGCAGTACAGATTTTTGGACTGTTAAGCGACAAAATGTGCCGAGGTGTTTATAAAGCTATGCGTATCTGTGCATAAAAGGAAAGCTTACATTCTGAGATTAAAACATAATAAATTCTTCCCGTTCCATGTGTTTTCGTTACGTTTCAGATTTATGAGTTCAGCATTTTATACGGGTGATCATAAATCTTCATTTTTGTCTAATCAAAATTTGTACAGACCCGGTGACTTCTAAATGGACCCATAAATAAAGGAGAGATTAAAATCAGGGAAGCGCCTATAAAAGTTTATTTACAAAGAAACAGCAGCATTGCAGTGTTTAGCTTCTTTAAGCACCTAGTTTTCGTAAACTACGTTGATCTTCTACTACCATAAATAATCATTTCAGGTTTTCCAGTTAATTACCATCCAAACTTTCATTCTCTTTGGCATCTATACATTCTTGAGAAACGTGCAAACATTTTTATGATTGTCGCAAATGCAATTGACCCACTTTCATCGACTTGGATCAAAGTCTGCACCTTCAATAAAATGAAAAAATCCAAAGTTTTCTTCTTGAGTTGGAACTGATGTCTTTCATTGAAATGCAGATCTATCACGGCGTTAATCTCATATAGAATCGCAATTCATCTGCAAATAGCGGGAAACCGCGATGCGGTCCCGAAGCGCGCGAATGCAATCTAGCCCCTTTAATTACTGGTCCACTAGTGCATTTATAATACATGAGTATTTTTGAGCTAGATATGAATATAGGGTACGTATTAAAGTAGATCTGACGTTTAGCTTCACTGTTCATAGTATAGAGCAAATTATTTGAAACGCGCAATGATTTGATGAGGGGCAATAGAATAGACTAGGCGCTAAGTGCGCTAACAAAAAAAGAGCGATAAGACTAAACCTCGCGCAAAACCATTCTCAACAGATAAGATAAGAGCGCAGACATTGAATTCAGGTGTTGGGCATTGCGAACAATAGAGATTAGCCTAACCGCTGATTCAGACGTACTTTTCATAGAGTTTATGCATGAGTCGATCATTAGGCACACTGTCGCTGCAAAAAAACCGTGCTACAATTTTATACGAAAACTAAAACCTTTAGCGGTCACAAAGCACATTCGACCGTTTGAGAAAGCAAAAAATTTCAAACCAATTTGAGTAGTGTGTGTTTGGCGCTGATTGTTCCATTGCTGATGAGATAACTTTTCAAAAAATTCTGTTTTGCTATAGCCTGTAGAGCCTTCCTCTAGTAAGTGCGAGTCAAAATGTACTTGTTTCAGTCAAAAAATGTTTTTCCACGAATTGTCAAATTCAAAATTAGCATGGCAAATGAGCGAGTAAGTCGTATTAAAAAATGTCTTGAAAAACGTCATAGTCGAAGAAGTAACCTTATTTGTGTTCTGGTGTTTCATTTTGACTATTCATAAGGTTCAATAAAAAGGGTAGCTGAATGAATTACAAGTACATCTCCGATTTCATGTAACCTGGGGTTTTTTAGAGCAGTAGCCAAAGCCAAAAAAGTCTTGCTAAACACTTTTCGTAGGGATTTAAGCCCTTATTATTTGCTAAAATTTCAGGCTTGTGCAGCGAAACCAGTGCAAATTGAGTAAACTGTGCTTTAGTTATATTCAAAGCAGCATTTGTCCCACAGTTTTGCCATTCGTGTATTAGATACTGTTTTGACACTATGCTAAGTTCACAATGCTATGCTCACCAAGCATCTCCAGAATGAAAGCAACTGGTTAGATCTGTTTGCGGCATATTTACAATAGCTCTGGCAAACGTGCTAAATTCCGAGAAATTCGTTATTGTCTGCAGCATTCCGCGATCGCGCGATCACGCCAGCTATGCAGCGCCTTAACTTCCTTTGGAACGTGTGTTTGTTTTTTGAATCTGGAACAAACATTGCTTAGCTTATCGAGGCAAATCTTTTGCTTTATCGCATTGATTTGACATTCCTTTTCAATTTCATCGAATTCTCCTGCGGACCTTTGCAAGGGTATAACGCAACGTCATGCGTAGAAGATTTTAGTAAGCACTACTCGATAGTGCTGTTACCATAGATTGCCAAGCGTTAAAGAGCCGACTCTTTTTAAAAGAGGTAGGATGGCTAATGAACTCTGGAACAGGCGTGTCCTCCCGAATTCTACTCACCATAATCTGCATTGTTTCTGTGGAGCACAGGTTTAGTAATGGTCTCTGTAGTGACAGTATCATTTGTAGGAATATGGTGAGGTAGTTGTAAAAAAAGTTCGTAAGTACGATTGCAATTTTCGCTATCTATTAGAAAATTTGATTGTTTGTATCTACACACTGAGTTTACTGTACTGCGCTATCGAAGGGTGTATGTCTCGGGTATGCAGTCATCAACTCGAACAAAAAATCGGTCGAGCGGCTGATTTGAAAGTGCGCTATTTGGCTAGGCAGACACAAATAACGCACAAGTGCTTTACACGCCGGATTGGAGGAGAGCGAGCGGGCAGGCATGCCGCGTATGTTTGGATGTGCCGCAGCTCATGCGGTGAAGGAAAATATTCTATTCTATATGTTCTCTGATCATGTAAGCTGGGCATTGTTTGAATTCATGAAGTCATGACACCGCCAAATCGTTCTCACTTTTAAGCGGAGCTTTGGCGCTCCGACAAAAGATAGCCGTCGCACGTCAATCTCTCATATTTTTCAAGCGATGCAAGACGTCTGGAGTGCTACCCAACTTTATCGCGAAGAAGAAGTTAGGAGTAACCTGCAGCTTACCAGAAAGTGACCCTATCGTACAGAAGCTGTATTCAAACATCCTCTATTGCAATCAAGCAAAAGCAACACGTCCTACACTCTTCTCTACTCAGATCTAGAGCAAAAGGAGAAGCATGCCCACGTCTCATATGTGAAAACAGCTGGAGGAGAATTGAGAGCGAGTCAAAACGTGTTTGCACTACTGTACGGTCTAACCTCAAATCTTCACTAGGCAAGAAGTTCGAGGAACTTGTGAGTAAACCTAGTCTGAGTCCTAGTATTTACTTGCGGTGACATACCTCATAACCGGTCCCAATCGCTTGCGACTCAGAATGAAACTGATAATGATAGAATGGCTATAGTTACTGTGTTAGGAGATGTTCGGATATCAAAAAGCGCTACAGAGTTTTTAGCTCTTGGACCTAGCTTTGCGCTCGCTCATAACACCAGCGCGAGCACATACCGAGTTGTGTTTGAATCCCTGCAACATCTGAGGGACCAGCTTCGAGTGAAGTTGAGATCTGAAGAGCAGTTACAGCGAGCCAACGTATTAAGTAGAAGGTTGCTACCGCTTATTCCCTTCCCGTCATCCTTTTACAAAGAACCTGAACCTTGCTGCACCGCAGACGTCAAATTTCGGAAGCATACTGAATGTCTTGAACAAAAACAAGAACATCAAACAGACTAATTTGACCCATGTGCAGTGGCTTGGATTCAGAGAATCGTGAGGATTGATTGGAAGAGGGATCATCCGCCTCTCTACTAGCGATAAAGATGGAGAGTTCGTTGTTATGTCTCAACAACTGGACCGTGAGATTACCAAGCGCCATCTCTCAGACGAGACCATTTATCGCCGCACGAATGAGAAAGAATTTCTTTCTCAATGCAAGCGCTTGAATCACGTATGGATGATGCTTGCTAAGGAAGCTGGCCTTAAAAAGTTCAGCAAACTTAAACTTGACAATCCGTGCTGTTCTTATTTTACAGCCTTGTGAAAACGCATAAGCTCTCTGAGCGTGACATTAGCTCCGTGTCGGCCTCGTTCTACAAGATTCGACCGATCATTAGCTGTATAAATAGACCAACCGATAGGATATCATGGTTCTTAGGTAAAATTGCAACCCAATTTCTCGACAAAATACCGGCCCATTTGACGAATACCAGACATTTTCTTGATCGACCGCACCATGCTCAATTCGACCAGAGCTGTGCAATAGAGTCATTCGATGTAATGTCACTCTACACGAACCTGTCCAACGGTGACGCTTTACAAGCGCTTTCTGAGCTGTTTAATGCACATGGTAATACCATTTCGATGTATGGGCTCAGTAAAGCGGGTATAATGACTGTAATCAAGGAAAGTCTTAACTGTAATATCTTCAAGTGGTCTGGTACATACTATTCACAGTTAAGAGGGTTGGCAGTGGGCCAAAGATTAGCACCTACACTAGCCATCTGCTTCATGAGCAGAATAGAAAGACCGGTGCTATTACGATGCCCACTTATGTACTGCCGATATATTGATGATTGTTGCATTATAACATAAACACAGTCCGAAATGGGTGAGTGTTTCAAGATTTTAAATCAATCACGGTACACAAGTTTTACTAGAGAAGCTCCCCGAAACGGTTGGCTACCGTACTTGAACACCCAGCCAATGTTAAGTAACGGTACGATGCGAGTAAAATGGTATCGCAAAGAGAGCTCCAAGAATATCATCATACACGCGAAATCAGCCCATCCGATGGCCGTAAAACAAGCAGTGCGCGGAACATGTATAAAACGGCAAGAGAAGTCTGCAGCGGTGAGAGTGAACGACTGGAATCCCTCGAACTGGCAAATGAGATAGCAGCTTTCAATGGCTACTTCTCATTAAAGTCTAGACATTTCAAAAACAACGCAAATAATGATGATAGCCGAGCTCGTACCAGAATCCCATTATGTCTACCGTCTATCTCCGATAAGGTAAAGCACGCTTTCCGGAATTGCATAATACAAGCTCAGTTGGAGCAAGGTGTTGTTCTCGTAAGCATCCCTCGAAGCAACATCAAGCGACAGCTAGTGCGTAATCGTTTAAACGATACAGCCTGTATTACGAGGGATTGCGTCATTTGTCCTTACGGAAGGATGGGAGACTGTACCAAGTTTGGCGTTACCTACGAAATGGAATGTCTAGAATGCCATGCCACTACATAGGGAAAACTGGTTGTCAACTCAGCGTGCGAATCAATGAACACTTGTCTAGTAAAAGACGGGAAAGCATGTCAAGTCCGCTAGGGAAACACAGAAAGCTAGATCATCACGGCAATGACTTCAGTATCAAGTGCATCATCCTAGATCACGAGTCGAAAATTGCTGCTTGCAAAGCGCTTGAAGCGGCATACATTCTTTCGCGCGAACCTAAGCTAAACGGAAAGAATGAGCAGCTCTCCATCTCAAGTGACTTGGTGCCATTTCTGTCATATTGTCACTTATAGATAACATATCCACTATTACTGAAGCTGTCCATATCGGTCAGTTCTAGTCTATTACCACCAGTGGATCTCAAACATCTGTGTTGCCTGATTGGTGAAGATCTTGGTACGTTACTTACAATGTATTGTGTCAGCGTGTTTGCTCCTAGGGCATCGAACTGAGCTAGTTGAGAAGAGAGATTTGACAATACAGAGTGAAAAACAATTGCGAGGCTTTCTTTCAGGTCTCTGGAAGGCATTCTTTGCCGAAACGTTAGACCGAAATAAAGAACTCATGAGAATATTCTAATTCCGTACGGACGCCAGGGCAACCGAGGGTCCCGTAGCGACGCTGTTCTTGGCTGAATCTATTCTAGCTCTTCATCTTTGAAGGCTTCCAGTGAATGTTTATATTCTGCGTTTTCTTCATACGACTTCTTTATCTTTGTTTGCGTGTGGTGTATTTTTAAGGGAAAGAAGCACATACAAAGCGCGAAACTGCTTATTAGGGCATCCTTACTACATTTGGATCACTCATCTTAGTTATTGTGGTCATTCGCGCTTAGAGACCACTGAACTTCTCATATTCTCCATCATTTTCGACGGTAAATTTTGGTGCCATTCCACTCAGAAGAACTCGAAATTTCAAAACTGCGGATTTTGCTTGAGTTTTGCTCAGAACGGTTATTTGGGCCGCTGATTACGAAAGCCATAACGCTTTGCCTGAAAGCGATCGAAATGCCTTTGAACGCTCCGAAAGGCTTTTATTTTGAAACTCTGCATGAAACAATCTCAGTGATTTTGTTGTGAAGTAAGTGTTGTAGGTTACCCAGCTGAAATAAAAACTCCGCTAACTTGAACGCAAGAAGTAAATTTTAGGACCGGGAATGTCCACCGGGCATCTGATCTGCAACCTAAAATCGAGAGGAAGGTAAAAACCAAAAAGTAAGACCTCAGATTTGATCCAGAGAGAATTTTAGCGACGGTTTGGGAATGCGTTGTGTGTGTGCGGTGATAATACTGCGAAAACAGCAGTTACCTCTGATAGAATACTTTTTCATCCACTTTCTGCAGCTGAGCGTATTTTTTAATCTGTTTTTTATTCAAGGTAGAGTTTGTTCTTGTATTGCATTGGTTGTGGTCAGTTCTTGCATTTCAAAGATTGGGCTTCTTCATCGGACAGCTTACCCTTGATTTCGCCGGTGCACAAATCGGGACCCGTTACCGTCCAATCACCAACCAACCTTGCCCTCTATATCAGCAGCACTATACCAAGTAATGTATGAATGTGAATAAGCTATACATGATTCAGTGATGTTTGTGGTATATCATAAAATAAATAGCTTTGGTAAATACAATGCCTCTTCACATTTGACATGAGTGGTGACAAAGTTCTTTGGTATCATTCCTTCCTCGCATTTGAACACAACGGTGGAGTATAACAAAATGTTTCTAAAAGCTAATTCCTTGAGCAGTGTTGGTCAGCAGATCGCTCGGCTTTCGTGCTACAGGACGAGCGCATAGCAATGGCACAACAAATACGTCTTTTTCCACCAATAGGCGAAACATTCAAGTGGAGTAGCGCGTCTGCATCGCCACTGGCTCAGCGAGACAGATCAGACTGAAGAGACGGGCCGAATCATTGCAAAGTGGACTTCCGCCTAAACTGACAAGGGAATGGTCAGAAATCGAAGTGGCCATTCCAGACAAGCTGCATAGCGTTAGATGCAGCATGAAACGCTGACTCTAAATCTGTCTCCGTTATCTGCTTATCGCTTTTCTGGTCGAAGTTATAAGCCATTAAAGACCATTATTTTGCTTAGAAATTATGCGTGAAATTGAAAATTTAGCCGTACAGAGCCTCGTTCGCCTTAATGCTGAGCCAAAACATGCAGCCAGCTTACTTAAAATTTTTGAAGCCAGAAGCCGAGCTAAAAGTGCAACAATGTGCTCAATTTCGCTGTTTTTATGTATGATTTTTTCATAATGAAACCGCTTGTAGCTTCGTCCACAGAAGCGGGAAGCAGATAAGGAAGACAGATTCGAATTCAGCGTTTTATACTGCATCGAATGATATACAGCTTGTTTGGTTTGGCCACTTCGACTTCTGACCATTCCCTTGTGAGTTGAAACTTATATATGGAACGGTCCAGCAGAACCAAATGCACACGCACGGGGTTTGCGGGCCGCTCGGCCGAGATTTTGCCTGAGGAGCTGAGGAATTACGTGCTTACGAAATTACGCCCTTATAGATATTGTCTATGTAAAGATCGCATGCTTTGTCGAAATTCCTCCGTAAGTGATTGGATAACACGCTGATTGCAAATCCTACGTTCAGCTCGCTTAGATCTATAATTACCATATTCTATGTTAGATTTTGTAACTAAATAGATCTGAGCTCTAGCCATGGGACTCCTTTATATCCAACTAAGTAGGTTAAGCCCACACAACCACCATATTCAACACGTTCAGATCTCAGCGTGCTACAAATTTCGACGAAGTACATCTTGGCGACGATGAGGACGTGATTTTGTCAGCTCATCACTCGGCTACTGTTATAGATTTGAACCCGAGACATGCATCCTTTGACAGCGCAATTCCTGCGAAAAATACAGGCGTACTCACGAGCTTTCGGAGCTTTACAGCTACCTCACGATATTTCTGCAAAAATACTCTGTACTGTACTTCAGAAAGACCACGATTTTTGTAAACAGTGTGTTCGAGAACCTTTGTGAACGAGCTACCTTTTCAATCCAAGATCATCAATATTTTAGCCGCAGCCCATCGGCATCTGCTAGTAAAACGAGCATACACTTCCTCATTCTTTTGAATAGAATAGCATCGATAACACTCAAGAGCATTTCTTAGTTTCATGATAATCTTGCTAAAGTGTGTGACACCTGACAACATTTAAGTCTGGCCAATACCTGGGCCAATCCTTTCAATTAGATTTTATTTCAGTAATTAAGATATGCAGATTAATGAGCACTGCCTTTCAAAGCGAGGCAAAAATGCATTTACATGTGCTTTGCAGTACTACATTGATATGAGAAGATAGTCAGCAGTCACTGGTTGTGATAAGATGCACATTCCACTAGTGTACCTACATAAATTGCGGCTTTACATTAGGCAAGAGCCGAAAAACTGTGGAATGCAAGTTCATACAAAGTATAGAGAGATTTTGACTAGGGACTTTTAATTCGGATTCGTCTGATGTGTTTTATCAATATTGACAACTGAACTGCAGATGAACCATGTGAAAGCATTTCACATCAAATCTATGCAACATTGACAACCGCCATAGCTTACTGGTCTTCGACAGAGCCTTTCACGGATCCTTGAGGATTTGGCAGCTAAAACAACGGAAACTCTTATTTGCAGTATGAAACGTAGCGCTAAGCCAGGCCAAAAAAACAAGGTGAAAACAAGCCCGAGGTGGCCAAATAACAAGAAGATTATTTTGGGAATAGGAGTATAGGAAAATTTAGATGCTGTTATCCTAGACATCCACCATTCGTTATTTCACAAATTTAAGCCAGGATCATGTACGACGTAGTCTCGAATAGTTCGGGTCAGCATTAACAGTTTATATTCTCCGCTATTGCTGATGTAGTGTATTTTCAAGGAAGCATCAGACTGCGCAGAGATTCTTTGTACAGACCAAAATGATCTATTTCATGCATCGTTCAAAGTTTCCGACCACAAGTGTAATAGGTAGAGCAATTTCTCTCTCCCCCTCCTTTATACTTTTGAGCCGGCATCTGGGTAACCCCCTTCACCTAAGGTTAAGACCAGGGTCAAAGCATAACTGCAGAATAACACCTATGATAAACGGCGCACATTTTGTTTGAGCCGCTAACTGCTGCTTCTGCTCATTCAGTGCATGACATGAATGCACTTCACAGCCTATGCTAGAAATACGCAAGCTTGAGTCTCCCTGTCTCACTCAGATTGGTTTTGCTGAACTCAGATTAGTTTTGCTGATAGCGAAATAGACCTAAAAGTTTAGTGGATGTTTGACTCTCTCAGCAACACTGTCCAATAAAATGTATTGTCTTATGGAAGAGTTATGCAAGAGTAGGAAATCTGGTCTGTTCAATATTGGACACTGACGAGTTGAATTATATTTTCTTTCTTCGAAGTTTTTTCTACATGTTCCTTTCGAATGGTATGCCGATCGATGAGATATGGAGTTTCCTGGGTCAAGAAAGACTCTGTTTAATGACCTTTCAAAATCAAAGCTTCAAGAAATTCTTCATATTACACCTCTGACCACTTTCCCTCTTTGCACATCCCACTCCCACTCGGCATGTAAGCTTATGTCAGCATTCGCCTCAAGGCTCATTTACCCTTCATTTTTCTAGATCGGAACTAGCCGAAACCCCTTCATCTAGAGGGGACCCTGCTTCCCCTATCTCACCTTTCGTTGATAGCAGAAGTCAGCAATATCACCTTATGGTTGGTGTACATAAGCTTTTTGCCCCTTGAGCAAAAAAGAAGAAGGTGCAGTGATTTTTGTACGCTCCATCGTGGGAGTGCTTCCCTTACTTGCAGTGATCAGACGAAGATCGCTCCGATCGTCAGCACCTCAAGCAATAGTAATGAGCTTTCTTCAAATGTGCTTTTTCAGACTTCTTCTCTCAAAAAAATTGTTTTCATTACAATGTGAAGGTTCTAGCGCTTCAACATATTTTTTGCCTGTAATTTAAATCAAAAATCAGTTGCGAGAACATTTTTCCTTCACTTTATTGTGCAATTTCGAAAATGCTCCAGCCAAAAAAAAACAAAAAAAACTTTCCATAACTACCATTCATACTTTTCTTGTCTGAAATTTCTGTTTACGCGGACCTCATCATAAACCTTTTGATTTATGCAATTGTTCTATGCTCCGACGCTCGACAATTCCATAGAGAAATTCGTAAAGAACTGTGAAATTAACCTTGACCCTTAAATTGACCTTCTTGCAGCATGCGGTAAAATCACATTCAATGCTCTCAAGTTCAAGTCCCTTAAGCTGTTGACTAAATTTTGCAGGTGATCCCGTAACTATTCGTTTTTTGATATTGGCGCGCTGTTTTTGATCTTGTTTAGATTATGATGTAAGCTACAAACTGGCACAAACCGCTTGCTTTTCATAACAAAACACACGCATGTTTCGATAACTGATGAAGTTTGAGCGCTTATGACTTCATAACCAAAATATAGCCGTTTGCAACCCTGACCACACACAATGATCCGAAAGCATACACGATTTTTTGCTAGAGGCTGTTCTTAGCTCAATATATTATAGAATGTTAAATATATTAATTAATTAAATTAATTATACGTTTTTTATTATAATAATCATATTAACTAAAGTATAATTATTATTAATTATTATTACTTATATTAATTATATCAATTATATTAATTATACTGTAAGGGAAACGATATTCCACGGTGGTATATGCAGATGTTGACATATTTCTACAACCAGCATAGCTGAGAACGATCTGATAACGGTTGTCAACCGATATAAAACAGATACATGAGACTGTAAGGGGGGACCCCGAGACCCACGCTGCGGAGCGGTACGCTCAACTCCAGAACTCCCTTCATTAACCGCTGCTGTTTATCAAAGCTATTAACTGTAATATACAATGGGCCCAGCTCTTACTATACGTTTAAAGACAAGTCGAGATTTGAAGCTCTTACAAAATATGCAGTTTGAAATTCGAGTTGCACGCGGCCGGCAAAGTCCCATCGTCACCTCCCCGCGGTGCCGGCTGGCAACGGGGATCAACCCCGGCAAACGACGAGGGCACTGTTCCGTCAGGCGAAGCGACGCGCCGGGGACTGTACGAATCAGTCGTGTCACATACATCGAACTATTAAGGATTTTTGTCAAGCTGTTAGGGCGTCCCCCGGAGGCGACGCGCGTCATTGCCCGCATGGCGCGAATAGTGAGCTAGGGCTACCTGCCCCCGGACGAGGCAGGCCAAAGAAGCGAGTCCAGGAAATTCGACTAGCGACGATTAATATAGGAACGCTGACGAGCCGCAGCACAGAGCTATGTGATAGGCTAAAGAAGCGACACATCGACATCGCATGTGTACAGGAAACGAAATGGAAAGGGAGGCAGGCTAAGGACATCGGCGACGGATATCGCTTATACTACACGGGAGATATCAGCCGCCAGAACGGAGTCGCGATCATCGTCAACGGTAGATACCGCGAATTAGTGACCGAAGTGACGCGCATTTCAGATAGATTGATGGCGATGAAGATCGAAGCAGATGATGCCACGCTTCGAATAGTCTCGTGTTATGCCCCACAATCCGCATGTACCCGAAGCCGAGAAGGACGTGTTTTAAGGACTTCGATATCCTGCTAAGGACATTTGACGCTACAGACTACATCTTCGTAGGAGGCGATCTTAATGGAAACGTTGGCCACGAACACGATGGATTCAAGAGATACCATGGTGAAAACGGGTACGGTCAGAGGAATGAAGACGGAGAACGCATCCTGGAAGCAGCAGAAGCACACGACTTGGCGATAGCGAATACATTTTTCAAGAAGCGGGAGTCACATTTGATCACGTGCGCGAGTGGAGACCGCTCAACTCAGATCGACTACAGGATGCTGCGCCGATGCCATTTGCCGATGGTGATGAACGCGAAGGTTATACCCACGGCGACACATGCATTTGCGCCACAACACCGGTTGCTCGTATTGGATCTTCTACTGAACATCCACTTACATTCACGAGCCAGAAGGACGACCAGAAAGAAGATCAAATGGTGGAAGCTTCCCGAACATCGCCAGCAAGTCAGAGATGCTTTTAGCGATTTGAGAGTGTCGACGGATGATAAGGAGTCGATTGAAGAGCAATGGAATCGGATTACTTCGCAGATACGATCGAGGGCCGAGACAATCTTGGGAACCACCAAGCCAGGACGCCGGTTTGTAGACAAGCAGATCTGGTGGGGTCTGAGTCAGTCCAGCAAGATCAAAGAAAAGAAAGAAGCCTTCAAAGCCTGGCAGCGCTCACACTCAAATGAGGACCTCTGTCGATATCGAGAACAGAACTCGAAGGCGAAGCACGCGGTAGCCGAAGCAAAGGAAGCACACTACAAGAGACTTTACGGCAAGCTGGAAGGACCTGCTGGAGCTAACAAAGTCTACCGACTGGCCGCTGCACGACATCGAGCGAAGCAGGACATCATGCACATTAAGGACGCAGAGGGCAACCTCCTGACGAAGCCGAGGGCAATACTCAAGCGGTGAGGTGAATACTACAAAGGGCTATTTAATGAGGAGTTCCCGCACCCATTAGTACCGCAAGGAGCCCCCACATTTGGACCGGTATCTCGGATCGAGGAGGCAGAAGTTGTGCAGGCACTAAGGAAAATGTCTAGCGGAAAGCTCCGGAACCCGACGACATACCTGCTGAAGTGGGGAAGATGGTGGGGCAGCGTGGAGCGGCATATCTCACATCGCTCTTTAACCGCATTATCGTCGGCGGACAGTTGCCGCGAATCTGGACTACGAGTGTTACAGTCCCTATTTGGAAGGAAAAGGGCGACGTCAGCGACTGTTCAACATATCGACCAATACGCTTGCTATGCCACACGATGAAGATCTTCGAACGAGTTATCGACGCACGCATTCGAAGTATGGTGGAGGTCACCCCGCATCACGGCTTTGTAAAAGGATCTCTGGCACCATCAACGCCATCCACGCAGTACCATTGCTAATGGAAAGGCACTTGGAGAAACGGATTCCGATTCATTTCGCATTCCTGGTTTTAGAAAAGGCATTTGATCGGATACCACACGGGCTGATCTGGTATGCGCTGAGACAGCACGACGTCCCACAAGAGTACGTTCGCTGGATCAAGCTCCTCTATACGAACACGACGGGCGCCATACGCTGTGCAGTGGGAACGTCAACGCCATTCCCAATCCAAGTCGGAGTAAACCAAGGATCGGCTCTATCACCGCTTCTCTTTATACTGTGCGTGGACACGGTGACCAAGGACATTCAGCTGCCGCATCCGTGGAAGCTCCTTTACGCAGACGACGTCGAGCTAGCAAGCGGATCGAGACAAGAGCTTGAAGAGGCGTCTGTGAGATGGAAGACACGATTAGCGGAATATGGCCTACGACTGAACGTAGCAAAGACCGAGTACCTGGAATGCGGAGAGCAAACCGATGGCACAATTAGCATCGACGGGCAGCCGCTGAAGAAGGTCACGATATTCAAATACCTGGGCTCCCGAGTGACGTCGGATTGCGACACGATCACTGATGCCCGTGCTAGGACGAACGCGGCATGGCTAAAATGGCGGCAAGTAACAGGAGTACTCTGCGAGCGACGAATTCCGTTGTATCTCAAGTCGAAAGTGTATCGGACTGTGGTGAGGCCAGTCGCACTGTATGGAGCCGAATGTTGGCCAGCAACCAGAAAACACGAGCAGATTCTGAGCACGATGGAGACGCGAATGATAAGATGGATACTTGGCCTAACGAGAAGAAACTGCGTCGCGAACGATGATGTACGACACATTTTCGGAGTTGCACCTATCGCGGATAAGATGCGAGGTGCCAGATTACGATGGTATGGTCACGTTTTACGAAGTGAAGATAATACAGTAGCAAAAACAGCACTTCGTCTAGATCCACAGGGGAAGAGACCACGTGGCCGTCCAAAGCAACGCTGGTTGGACACCATTCGAAACGACCGCACATTGCAAAGCTCAAACCACAAGAAGCAGCTGATCGAGTCAAATGGAAGCAAAAATGCACCACCGCCGACCCTGCACCCACGGGACAATGGCGAAGATAAAGAAGAAGAAGAAATTCGAGTTGCATGCAAGGCTGCTGGAGGACAATAATCAGTGACTAAGCCGGAACTTCAAAACTTCACAACTCTGCGTCGTGGAACCACTTGTCTTTCCGGACACGATTATTATTTGTTGAAATAACGTCTCTTATTGTTTTTAGAATGTGGCTTCATCCTGTGAATTCATCACGACCACATGGGAAATCCATATCACGCGGAGACAATGACTCATAAATAATGTTGGATAATCCCTCTAAGCCAATTCCCAGCCAAAGCTGTTATAAAGCAAAGTTTTTCTGGAAAATCTACCGTGATCCTCACTGCGATGTGTCAGAATTAGGCTGAACACTAGTTGCACTTGCGCTTATCTCATAACCGCTTATCTCTTATCTTGAAATTAGGTTTTCAGGGGTTATGTTTATATGAGAGGGAACATAAAGAATTGCAAAACTTAATTAAGAACCCAATACTATCTTGATCGAACTGTTAGGTCGAAGCTAAATGTTACACACAAATGTTGACTTCCACTGAAAAATTCAAAGCTCAAATGAGAAAAAACGCAATTTTTGTCTCAAGATCATAGAATGGCCACTCGCTCTGTTCCTCTGGTTCGTATTCATTATCACTGATTGATAAGTTATGTTTTGAGTTGATAGCAGTAACTTGTCATGTGGTTTCCATAATTGGTCATGTTCACTAGACTTCGTTCCGTGCCATACTTAAACTTACTTGAGAATAAACTTCATCATTTGTGAGTAAGCTTGATCAAAACCATATATCCGCTGACGGGCTGTGAATCTGCTTGATATCGTCAAAAGCTTATAGTCTGATATGATTCTGGTTGGTTTATTTAGCAGCGGTTATATTGGATGACTGATGACTGACATGGTTATGGCGAAAGCAACATGTTGCACGGAAACAAAACCAATGTTTGTGCTGGAAAATTTAGCAGGCGTACCTTCTTTGATTTGAAACAATGATTTTCAGCGTTGGGCACATCAACAATTTACCTTCGATCTATAACGTTTTACGGGACAGTAAAGTTTTTTGTTGTTGATTATTTTTTCAAATGAAGAGTGATGATCAGCGGCGAAATCACTAATCCTTTCAAAAATACATTCTGAAAGAAGAGCAGTTTGCTTTCAAGGCTGGTACTGTTTGGTTGCTTGGCAGAAAAAAAGATTTGAGACTTGCTTTTCACACATTTCATGGCTGTCGCGATTGCTTTTTTCCTGAAAGAATTATCAGTGATAAGAGCTTGCATGACTAAGTAGAGTTAAAAATATGACTTTACATTAAAGAATGCGTCGCAAATAAGAATAAAATGGACTTGAAGATTTGTAGATATTAGGTTGTAACATAAGTCTTGAGACACTCACTTCTTACGGCGTAAGTCAAACAGTCCACATTTTCAATAGGGGTAGGAGACCGTTCGATAAAGCAAAGTAAGCTCCGCAAGATGATGTGCAAAAGTTCGCACCAACTTCGCCCCACTGTCAGTTTGCATCCAAAATTTGAGTCGTACTGACTCAAATAATCGCAAAAAATTCATATCTCTATTCAAAAAAATCCTACGTACTCCAACTTGCTCATAAAAGTTGCAGACTACATTAGACACTCATATGTGTCGCTCCTGGAGTTTTTCTCATTTAGAAATGGAGAAAACGAAGATTTTCATGTTTATACATAAACGAAGCTATTCTATTTTCACTTAAGTAATTGTATACTACAAGCCGTCAGGAGTATAATCGTAAATTTTCAGCTTTCTACAAGCCCTATTTTTAAGGAATATAGATTTTAGTATGGAACACCCGAGTGAATAGAGCTAAATTCGGTAATTTTTAAAAGCTAGGGCCTTTGGAAAACCGAAAATCTACGGTACTCCTAAGGGCTTGTATTTTTATTATTTATTTATTTAACACGAAAGTGTGGCAAAAATAGAAACCAAAAGAATACTAAACACAGAACACAAAACACTCGGGCTTGGATCACATCGTCTGCTGGATGATCAGGTCGCTCTCCATCTCCAAAAAGTGGGTGGGCCTCCATCCTCCATCTGGAGATCCTTTTCCCTTACGCGAACGCATGGGGATGTAATATACCAGGGCCTGGCTGACCAACTTGACCCAAGGCGGACGAATCCGTCAGGGACCCTGGGCGAGCGAGAAGGGGGACCTCAAGGCAGAGGGCTCATTTATATTCGATCTCCTCAAAAGGCTATCCAAGCAAAAAGAACTTTCTAAAGCCCTTTCTCTTGCCCCCCTTTTGATATACTGTAAAAAGGCTTGTTGACATGTGAAAAATCAATCAAAAACATCAAATTCGTCCAAAAACTGGGTAACACTTTTTTAGAAACTGTTTTGACACGCATGGCTCAATCTCCAAACTGAGCATAAAGAGCTAACAGAATCAATCGCTTATCTGCATACAAAAGGTAGCCCAGTGATAAGACGGGACATTGACCACCTAGCGCGAGGACAACCGCAACTCCACCACACGTGCAGAAAAGACCACACTGCTTGTGAAAGAAAAGTCTGCGAATTTCTCTGGTTGCTCAAGTTTTAGAAGAAGATTGCCGGATGTCTCAAAAAAATGCAGCAAACATACGAATTGTCTTCGAAGCAAGAAAATTTGTGCGGGAATTGCCTAAGATCTTGTAGATCTTATTCAGAAATCAACTATTTCCAAAATCTGCTTAACTTCTATGCTGGCTAGCTTTTTGCGAAATTCTAAAAAGTTTTCGCAGGAAGTTATCTCACTCGGAGGCTGCCTAAGCCACCTAGCTGTGCGGCAAACGAAAGAGTTAAAGGTATTCGAACGAATCCTGTTCCCTAAGTTGCGGTATCCCATTGTAAAACCTCCTGTTTGGTTTCCGCAAGGTCTGAAGACTCAGAATTTACTCGGTCTCAGTCTGGTTTCCAAACAAATATGCGAAAGCAGAATACTAAATTATTGCATATTCTTCTGTATTTCAGACTACGCAGACCTAAAGCGGATAGTCTCAAGCCATACGCAGGCAGAGCATGAGGGTAATCAGAGTTTGGGTAGCATCTGCAAAAGATAATTCTACTAAATGCTTTTTGGACTTTTTCTAGCTTTTCAATATATTATACAACTACATGAGTGAAAACAGCATAGCTTCTTTTTGTAGTTGAGGTTTACGCGAGTTACGTAGAACAGTAATCGTCTAATACCAAGCAACTCGACAGGCTTGATGAATTGCCACGCGGGCTTACTTGTGTTGTAGCGTACCTCAACTCAAACTTGGGTAATTAGACCTTTACTTTGAAAACAATAGAATGAACGCAACAAAATAATATAAAAATGTAACTAGAAACTACATAAGAAATGAGTGTTAGGGCAAAAAATACTTGAAAAGCTCATTAGCAAATGCAGTCCTACTTTACCTACAGTATGTGAGATTTGATGATAAATTGATGACGGAATGAAACCACCGACACTTAGCCGGCCAAGCGACCAATTTGACTCTGGACTCGCCAGTCAGATCCTCCTCTGAAACGCATTCAAAAACCATCTGGCGCAGCTGGCGTTTGTATCACTTACTCGCGCAGTGGTTTGTGCTAAAATAAGTGCAAGGAAAGGAATACTGTAACAGGCAAACCGTAACATAACCGCTTGTTTTCCTTGTCGTTGGCGACAGTTTTTGTATAAACATGAACATTTTCCTTTTCTCGATTTCTAAATGAGGAAGAAATCCAGAGACGGTACATGTGAGTGTCTGATGTAGTGTGCAATTTTTGTGAGCAAGCTGGATATTCGCAGGTTTTTTTGAACAGAGATATGAATTTTTCGTGATTTTTTTGAGCCTTCAGTAGGACTCAGATTCTGGATGCAAACTTATATTGGGTCAAAATTAGTGCGAACTTTTGCAACTATCTTGTAGAGTTTGCTTTGCTCTATCGAAAGGTGTCCTGGATCCTTATTGAAAACGTAAACTGTATGACTTATCGCCGTAAGAATTGAGAGTTCTCAAGACTTATGTTGTAACCTATTATCATGCGTAGAAGTACTGGGAGTTTTCTTTTTATCAAATTTTAAAAACGTTTAAGGGCCGAGTGGCCAGCCAAAGCTTCACATAGCCAT
Organism: Cylicocyclus nassatus; assembly: GCA_958299035.1. Classification (NCBI taxonomy): domain Eukaryota; kingdom Metazoa; phylum Nematoda; class Chromadorea; order Rhabditida; family Strongylidae; genus Cylicocyclus; species Cylicocyclus nassatus. Next base: position 3,574,836 of record CATQJL010000001.1, read on the forward strand.
TAGCGACAGGAAGCGGTCGCAAAATTTTTGGTGCGGGAGTAAAGGGAAAAGGGGCAGAGCAACGGAGGACAAGCAAACTTTATATCAAAATAGTCGCATTAATTCTCGCCGTTAACAAATTAAACTGGAACTTAAAATTATCAAAAAACTTTGTTATTATATAGGCACTGGGTTCTCCTCTCCTGCACTTCCTTCCTCCTCCCTCCTCTCGTCCGTTATTGACACCAACTTTTACGTTCAGGTAGGACTTTTTACGCGGAAGACAAAATAACGGTACCGGGAAGTTGTGTAAACCAATGAGCAGTGAGCATCCTCTGACCGCGTTTGAGAGGTTTAGCATTTCAAACTCCGCATATCACTTTTACTGACGATGAGTTTCGTATCAGTTACTATCAGTATCATCAGCTATCTGCTCACTGCTGGGAAAGGAATCCATTTAGTTCATTGCCACGATTCTGCATACATCAACTCGTGAAGTACCTTCTAACAAGTTCCGGGAAACTTAGAAATCAAGACAAACTCGTCCAAGGGAAGGAAAGAAATGGTGTAGGAAGTAACACATATAACCTTCTCTTTTATCATCTCAACGAACACCTTTCCCTCGTTCTCTGAACTCTTTCAATGAATTGACATCCTTGAGGGATGTCAATTGAAATTTGCTTTGATTTTGAGTGTTTTCATTTGTCCTTTCCCGTTCTTTCAGGGTCTCCGAAAAAATGTCCGACTTGAGTAAGCATCGACTAATCAGCTATCAAAACGGGAGCTCCTAAAATTCATTTTTAACCCCAGTTCAAAGCGTCATCGTGTGAGTACTCGATGACGCTAATACGTGCTGTCGGGATGTGTACGGCACACAAAGAGAAATTAAAGTCTATTCTGTCGTTCTGGGGAACATCCGATCTTTTTCTGATTCGGGTTCTACTTTAAGTAACTAATTAGGAAAGTTAGGTAACTTAGATTCGTTCTGAGATGAGACACAAACGGGCCTTATCAACTGCACTATTGCGTGCACCAGCTTTCCCCTCGCGCTCCCCTAGACTCTGCATCTCTTTCAGACATGCTCATTGATACCTTCCCACCGCGAGCGTGGGAAACGCGAAGCCTCATCGATTGCAAATGATTAAGGAGCATGTTCGCGGAAGGTGCAGAGTCCCGCGCGGGAGCGAGAATACTGGTACACCCGACGATGCAACTGATAAGCCCTATAAATTTGGAATCGGCTTTCAACGCTGATTCCAAGTATGCTGTTCCTAGCTGCGGCACAACATTTTGAAGCGAGCTATTGATTTTTCTTCTGTGTGCAAAATTTACCGTTTTTTGACCTACTGACGGAATCATCACCTAAGTGCTAACTTACTGGTTAATTTTTTGTCAACGACCGGAGATTTCAATCTGATATCGTTTTAGAGTACCAGCACAGTTTTTAAGCAGATTTGCATCAACAGAAAGCCTTCCAATGTTGCCCACTATGGCAATTCCGTGTAGAAATAACTTGCTTCAGAATGATGGCCGCAGCTACAGCATATTTGGAATCATGTCTGAAGCGAGTTATGAGCAGTACAGTTCGCAGTATGTCAAATGCCCTCTTGTGAAACCTGGGCATTTCGCGGTACTTCAATATTTTCCTTTTGCCGTACAGGTTGTTATCGGTGACAGTTTATTGCCTAATCAAGAAAGGCCTTGAGGCATCCTACATTCTTGTCCGCGACCCACAGATCAACAACAAGAATGAACAATTATCTATAACTGGAGATCTGATGCCGTATCTGACATATTGCAAATTATAAGATCGTCTACTTTATTTAAGCAGTCCGTTGACCTCACGACTGCTCGTTCGCGACACAGCAGACAGCTGACATGGCGACTGCATATTCTCAACATCGCATTTCGTTGAAGCACATCAGAGCCAACTGATACTGCTACGATAACGATGACACCTCTGGTGAGCCGTCCTCTACTCGCAGACGGGTGGAGGACCATATGTCGCCGAAAAAGGGCGGTCCCCGCGGTCATTTGCGACAAATACGCATCCTTGTGCATGCGCGGACATGCGTTCCTGCAGTGAATTCGCGCGGGACTCTTCCAAATTCGGCGACATATAGTCCTCCACCCCTCGCAGACTCCCTACTTCCACTCAAGACCATTCGAATGGTCAAGCGGAAGGAGATGTTTGGCGACCATGATCGTAAATCGAAGTGACTGACTACTTTTGAGCCTCCGACAACGGCGTTGTGCCGAAACGTTTGGCAATGAACTGTCACCGATAACAACCTCTACGGCAAAAGAAAAATATTGAAATCTGTACCACAAAATGCCCAGGTTTCAAGACAAGAGGGCATTTGACATACTGCGAACCGTACTGCTCATAACTCGCTTCAGACATGATTCCAAATATGCTGTAGCTGCGGCCATCATTCTGAAGCAAGTTATGAGCTTTTTCACGCGGAATTGCCATAATGGGCAACATGGGAATGTCTGTAAATGCAAATCTGCTTAAAAATTGTTAGAGTCTGATTCTAACCGCATATGTCAATATATGAAAGGGTAATCTTACCTGACTTTCCTTGTAAATTTTGAACAAAGATGCTTTCACATGTGTTTTGTAGTACTACATATGATCTGAAGATGATTTGCAGTCACTGGTTGTGATAAGGCGCACATTCCATCAGAGTGCACCTTATATGATTCGCCGCTTGACATCAAGGCAAGAGCCAAGGAATAGCTGAAGAAGAACAAAAAGGTTCTTTGGCATAAAAACGGTAAAAGATTTGTTTTATTGTTTTACTGGAACCGATCAGCGAATCAGACATGAAAGATGGAAATATTTACCATTGTGTTAGAATGATGGTCATGTATTTCGCATTCGGTGTTGCTTCGGAAAGTTCTTGTGCAAATCAAACTCTAACCCACACGTTGTTCAAACAGTTTTTCTCTGACTTTTTCTTTTAGCAGAAGACAGCGATATCACTTTATGATTTGTGTACAAAATTTTTTTGCCAATGCGGGAGTGCTCCTTCTACTCGCAAGATCGGACGAAGTTCGCTGCGATTGCCAGCACCTTATGCCATTACGAACCATTTTCTATCTCACATTTTGCATGAATCAAGTTCTATTGCACATTTTTAAAAATCTTAATTTTTCTAAAACTTCCTTTACATAGAGAAAGACGTTGAGGTTTCAACACCTCAACGTCTTTCTTGCCAGTACCTATTTCTATAGGCCGATTGTGAGGAAATTTTTCCTCACTACTGCGTAGCCTAGAAATTGCTCTAATCACTTGGATTTTAACTTCCCAGAATTACACTTTAATCGTTCAAGATTTCCGTGTTTGCGGATCTGCCATCATAAACTCACTAATTTATGCAGTAGTTTTACTAGACTGACGCAATGGCATCGAAATGCTGTGACCAATTTGAGAAAAAGTAAGACTCTTGCAGCATGTGGCAGACTCAAGTTCAGTGCTTTCAAGTTTCTATTCATTAGGTTTTAATAAGTCTTGCAGAAGGTCCCGTAAGTTTTCGCTTTTCATTGCGCGCTCACTGTATAAATTATGGCGTTAGTTACAAACTGGCAAAACCCGCCCGCTTTTGATAACAAGACGAAAAAACTGCAAGCTTTCTACGAGAAACTAATTGAGCTCGCAAATCTCTAGGGTTATAAGAAAGTAAAAAATGAAAACGTTTGCAACCTAGACCACATACAATGATCTGAAGGCATACATGATTTGTTGCCAAAAGTTGTCAGCTCACTAAAGTAGAACTGGAATTTGAAGACAAGTCCGATTTGGCGCCCTCACAATAAGCACAAATTTGAATGAGCTGCACGCAAGGCTGGTGGAAGACAATAGTCAATGATCAAGGAGTCGAAACCTCAGAGCTCGCCGGAACTTTGCATAGTAGGATCATTTGACGTCGGATACTATAATCATTCGTTAAAGTAATACTCGTAGAAAATCTACCAAGCAAAAACAGTGTTCTCGTGATCAGCATGTCAGGCAACCCCTCCACGCCAAGTTCCAACCAAGCTGTCATGATCATAGGTGCGATAGGGGGAGCCGGGCCCTCTCCAGGTGAAGGGGGTCTCTGCTACTCCCATCCTTGTAAGGTGAAGGGGGTAAGTGAGCCCTGAAAACAAGATGCCCCAACAAGTTACAAACCATTCGAAAGCTGAGGTCATATAGAATCGACGTAAACCGTCGGCTTTTTTCTAGGTCTTATGTGCCGCGAGATATGAGGGATTTTATGTACTTCGCGTGTCAACTAATTTTGTGTCCTCACTTTCTGCTCTCCAAAAGAATGCTCGAAATAGTCGACGGTCAACGTTTGCTAATGAAGACTTGCTCTGTAACGCAGATAGATAAGCAGCAGTGATTAGGTCTTCGTTTGGCAGAAATCTGCTGTTGAAAATGAATATGATATTAGATAAAATGCAGTGTATCTCTCGGTAAAGGGCGGCTGGAAAGAATTCGACGGTCTACCTCGAGTTACCTTTTCCTGTGCTTTCGAATGGTATATAGATTGCTGAGCGAAAAAACTTGCCAGTTTTTAAAGGTGTGGAGGTATTTACTATTAGCTTGCTCCACCCAGCTCCCCCAATGTATTGGCTTTTATCGTTCACCAGAGCAAGTGCTTTTTAGAGCCGGGAAGCAAAAAAGCCCTAACATGCTTCACAACGTTCGAAAGCTGAGATTATGGAGAATCGACATAGACTGTCTCTTTTTTCATAGCTTCTCTGTAGAGCGAGATACGAGCAATTTTATACGCCTACTCACCACCTAATTTTGTGTAGTTATTTTGTAATTTATTTTTGAAAGAAAGAACAAAGATAAAAAAAGAGACGGTCTACGTTTACTGGCAAGGTCTTGATCTGTGATGCTGTTAAAATATCAGGCACCTTTATCCATTCTTCACGCAGAAATTTCTCGACAAAAACACACATCTTTTTGGCTAAAATCCCGTGTAACTCTAAGTAGAGGGGAGCTAGAGAAAAAGAGTCGGTCTACATCGAATCCTTTTTTTGTGGGCTTTCTAATGATATACAGGTTGTTGGGTGAAAAACTTGTGGTTTCTCAAAAATGAGGTGGAGATATTCAATAGTAACTTGCTCCACCCCGCTCCGACTTTCTATGGGTTGCCGGAGCAAGACTTTTTTGGACTGGGAAAGCTTTGTGCACCAACACCTTATATACCGTTCGATAGCTGAGAACACATGGAATCGACGTAGACCGTCTCTTTTTTCGTAGCTTCTCTGTGAAGCGAGATGCGAGCAGTTTTATCTAGCTACAATATCAGCCAATTTTGGATAATTATATTTTCAAACCAAGAAGGTCTTTTTCGAACTTTTATACATGAATCGAAAGCATGAAAAACGAGTAATCTAACTATTGTTTTGTTTGTTACTATTCTCTCTAGTGGAAAGGGATATGGTATGATCTCTTGTCAGTAAACATGCATCCATCGCTAGTCGGTTCAGATTTTTCTACTCTTGCTCAACTCTTTTCTGCAAAGTATGTATTCATTGATACAATGTTAATCATTCAAAAAATCACCTTTTACTTTTTGATTACGTCTCGTTATCAACGCACTTTGAGCGCGCAGAAGGTCTCAAGCATGCGTTTTTTAACGAAACGTTGTTGGTTCGATACTCTCTTGCAGTCTTGATGTCTGAGGAGAAGAGCAGCTGGAGTTTCCTTCCTAAACAAAAAGTTCCGTTGTAATAGCTGTTTGCCTTGATTAGTCTCAACCTCACGTGAAAGGGGTCAGCCAGATGCCGGCCCTAAAGTGAAGGGGGTCAGAGAAATCTCTCCACCTATCGCATCTATGGTCATGATTGAAGTTTTTGTCATAACAGTATACCTATCGTAATCCTCACTGCGACATTGGGATTTAGCAAAACAGCAGTCGCACTTGCATTTGAATGTTACGACCTACATTATAGAAAATGTGATTGGGTCATGTTTACTAAATTTTATTTGAATATCCTATCTATACCAAAACTTATCTAAAATCCTAATATCAGGTCGGTGCAAAAGTTCTTTTCATTTTTTGGACGAACTCTATACAGAGTTGAGTGAACGAATAGCTCAAGCACTATCCGATGCAGAAATTCTTCCACTTTTCAACTGTTATGTTTGCGGTGTGACATTTCCAACGAACGCGGAGATAATCTCCAATGATCATAGCCCTTCATTTTTACCATGTCTAACTTTGATTTTTTTTTATTTTTACTTTTTTCGCTAATTTTCAGACTTTTTATCAGAAACCTTTATAGGTGCTTTGATAGCCCGATGATAGGTCAAACTTTCAACTATTGCATCTCGATTGTATAGTGTTGTTCTGCCAACTAGGTTTTGTGGTGGATCTTTATTGTTGACCTTACGTTTCGACAATTACGACTTCTTCGGATGTCTGAAAGGGGATTGCGGTTATACTATCTGTTAGTCTGCCGGGAATCCAGGAATGAACAATAAAAATGAACGCGTGAAAATAATTGCCGGTCTCTTGCCTATCATGTCACTATGTGACCTTGAACCGCACAATATGCAATATACAATATATGCGCCTCGACAAGGTTCAAACGACGGAAGCCTGACGAGGCATTTGGTCGTGTAGACGAACAGATGATATAACCGCAAGCCGCTTTCAGACCTCCGAAGAAGACGGTAATTGTCGAAAAGTTAGGTCAACAATAAAGATCCACCACAAAACCTGGTTGGCAGAACAACACTATACAGTATTCGATATATCATGCCCAAATTTGAAGAATAGAGTACATGGAAATTGCTTACAGATACTGCATCTCTTTTATCTTCTTGTTATGTTTTCTGAATTCCCAAAAATAAATCTTCTGAAGCTACCAAGGTGACCAAATTTCCATCCGTCCTATTCTAACCTCGAAAAAATGAGATGGTAAGCAGTTAGCAACATTCAGTGCAGCTTTTTTCCTCTTTCTAACAGCTGGGCCGGTAGTAATCTACCCTACCTGGTGGCATCAAAGGTGCCGGCAAGTTGGCACACATCGCGGAAGGATGCCAACTCCGCCGGCAGCTCGCGGAGTGATTGTAGGTTTTAATAATCTTATGTAAATTAGCACGCAATCATTTCGCACATTAAATTTTGATGACGCAGACAGCCGCAAAATTGCTTCCTCGCGCGCGGTCGAACCTGTGTGCGTTAACTTGAAGCCTGCCACCACGTTAACCATTCGACCATTCGATCAGTTATTGCCGTTTGCACCAGCAACAGGAGGAACGCGCTGGTAAATGGCTGCCTGTAAGAGGGATCGATACATCGCGTGAGAGACTTTGACCTGAAAGAACAGCTGATTGATATGAGGAGAGAGGGGAGAAATCGGTGCATACGAGATTTATAAGGGATTGCCAAAAAGATGGTGTTCTTTATGGTTCTAAGGCATTACTGGATTTTTTCTCTGTAAGAAAATCGTCGTTTCAAAAAAGAAAAACTCATGTAATGAGAAAAAATGATAGTTTTTTGATGAAAAGTAGAATTTTTGATTTTGTCGCCTGACGTAAATTGTGTGATATCGCCGCAATTCGCAAACTCGCAGACGCCGTCGGCAAAGGTGCCACCATCTCGACGTGGTAGGGGCACGTCGAGATGCCGACAGCTCCCTCTCTCAAAAGAGCACGCTATTTCCCGTGCTCTCTGACCTGCCGGCAGCTGCCATCTCGCGGATTTCGATGAGCTGCCGGCAGGTTGCCGGCAACTTACATCGCGAAGTTGCCGGCAGCTTCTTCTGCGCTTCCAGATATTTTCCTACAGGAGGATTTCTAGAACCGCAGATTTCTATGGAGTTTTCTACAGAGTCTGGGCGGCATCTTTATCGAGAAAATTTTTTGCAAATAGACCTGGGACCGCCTAAATTTGAAGTTTCACTTTCTGGCCACCTCACGAAAAGGGTGCCAGCGACCTGCCGACGAGACCTGCCGTCAGGTCGGGGGGATTACTACCAGCCCTGAATTCTCCGCGATACGGGCGACTTTTGCACAAAAACATATTGCTGATACGGGTGCGCATTAGAAAACCCGAAATTTCAACATCCAGATATTTTATAGCTTAGTCTCTAATTTACTTCATTATGTTGGTGATAGTAAAAACCGGGTTTTGAAACCTCAGTATTTTGAGGATTTTGCATTGTTTTATGCATTTATCCGTTACGCATTTTTTTGAAGATTATTTTTGGACGATTATTCAGCAAAATTCTAAATAGCAAGCTGGCAAAGCATAAAAAGCATCAGTTTGCAAAAGGTTTGCTCTACCAAATTAGGCAAAAAGGGACAAAAAAGAGGCAAAAATTCTGCATTGGGTAGTGCTCAAATTTATCCATCTTAACTCTGTGGGATTTTAAGGTAGGCCAAGACGTAAAGAACTTCTGCACTGACCTGATACCATCTTGAACAAACAGTTAAAGCAAAACAAAATAGTGCACAAGTTTACTGACCCAAAAATCGTTCATGTTGAGAAAACACGCGATCTCTATCTCAACCATATAGAATGGCTTCTCGCTCTGTTTTTCTGTCCCGTATTCATTATCACTGGGTGACAATCTATTTTCTGAACTGACAGCCTTCCATTTGGTTTTACGTCTGGTTATGTCTGCTAAACTTCGCTCTTTGCCAAACCATAGTTTATTAAGAATAAACTTCATTGAAATTGAAAATTTTTTTGGCAGGGTTCAAATCTGTTTAGTATCGTCGGCTACAGTTACAAGTATCGAAAGAAATAACAATCTTTTTTCCCTGGAGTTATGGTGTGATTGAAAGAGATCGACATGCTTGGCATAGTCTTTGCAATCATTTTGAGCCAGCTGGAGGTGATATGCCTCAGAATCTGGGTGTATGCCAAGATGAGCAATCCTTCTATATATATAAAACCGAATGGTGTACTTGTCTGTACGTTGGTGGATAAGCATGTTGATGCTGTCTGTACGTCTTCGATGGTGTTTTTCTGGTTTGCGACAGTGTTTTCGTGTCTGTTGTTTTCCAGTAGGGAAATTTGACATGTGGGATGTCTGCTGCCCTTTGCTTCGATTCTTCATCTAGTCATCATTGCGTATTTCGACACGCTGGGATGGTCGCGTGCCTTTCTCTTTGATTTTGGATTTCATTTTTGTACTTTTCGACACGTTTCTTAGGCGGTTGATAATGGTTGTCCTTCTTGATTCGTTCTTCAGTGTAGCTATTGCGACAATTACATTGGAGGCTGCCCGCCGCAATGCTTTAATCATTGGGTCCCGCAACGATTCAGCGTCGTCAGCCTTGCCTCCACTCGTCCAATTTCAAAGGAAAGGGCATCGAGAAACGCTCGTTTTCGCCGTTTTCAAGCTCCCTAGATTGGATTTTTGGGATCAGCGTAATGAATAACCCCAGGTAAGCAGAAATTTGACCAGGTTAGGATTTGCCGAGCCACTGCCTTTAAAGCGCTCCGCTTTGAAGTTGGATCATGTCGGCATTACATATTCCATCATTTTTTTACGCACTGAAAAACTTGTTCTGTTCCATCTTAACTATTCTTTTTCGTAATATAGTTCTTTATAGCAAAAAAGTGTTCTGCAATCTCGCATCGCTCCTTCATTTTGGTGTATTTGTTTCTGGCCAATTGGGCACCCATGGATGGAGGAATTACAACTTGAACATGGGTTTTTCTCTTTTCGGTCGTCCTTCACGTATTTCTTCTCGTGCCACACTTCTTGATTTACCTTTTGAGCAGAATCATTTCGATATTGCATTTTTCATCATACTTTTTACGTTGCTGAAGAATTTGTTTTCATCTTAATTATGCTTTTTCGTATAGTTCCCTGGAAAAAATGTTCTGCAATTTTGCATAAGTGCTTCTTTAGGTGTACTTGTTAACCAACTGGGCACACGTGAAGTATTTTGAAGAAATTACATTTTGAACATCAGTTTTGTTAATTCTCGATCACCCTCCCCCTATTTCTTCTCGTGTCCCACCTCTTGATTTCAAAAAATCAGGAAATTTTGGCTGACTTGTTTTTAAGCTGTCATGCAGACATGAGACACTATTAATTTCACTTTGAGTATCTGTTTCATCTTCTTTGATCCGTCTTCCACATGTTTTCTCGTCTCGGCTCTTCAGTATTCGTCTACGGGGTTATTCCACCTGCTGATTATGAAAATGATATCTGCGTGGTGGATTCTTTTTTGGATTACGGTAGGCATACGGTAGGAGTTGAAATCTCAAAATTCGTTAAAACTTTGCACAGGGGAATTATTCGACCTGCTGATCACGAATATCACATTTTTCTCGCTCGAAAATGTCTTTTTGTGCGGTTACATGGGTATACGGTAAGGGAGGGGGGGGGGGGGGGGTAAAAATCTAAGTCTGGGTTTTATTTGGCCTGGAATGGTTATCTAGCACTCTGAACATGAATATTATATTGATTTTGTATGGTAGCGCCATTCGATTTACGGTGGGTGTGCGGTTGATAGGTGAAACCAAATTTGCTCAAAACGTTGTTTAGAGGGGTTTTAAGCATGTTGATAACGGATATCGGGCTTGCACGTTGCAACAACGCTATACTGCGGAGCTATGGTAGTTTGCAGCGTTTAAGTAAGCCTGTTTCCTGACATTCACTCTAATCAATATTCCAAAAATCCGCGAAGTGGCTTTATGTGAAATGAGCGCGATGTTCTGATCGGCACATTGGATAACATCTCTGCATGAAGTTTTAGGGAGATCGACGGTTTTGACTTTCTATTATATACTTACTGCAGTCATACAGGGAGACTTTTTTTATGCGGAAAAAGTGTGATATTTGTGATCAGCATGTCGAGTAACTCTCCTATGCAAAGTTTTAACGAATTGAGATTCTAACTTTAAACCATAATCCTACCGTAACCCTACAAAAGGGTTCGTGAACATATATGGCATCCGATCAGCATGTTGAGTAACCTTTTTCTACGCAAAGTTTTAGCGAATTCTGAAATTTCCGCCTCATACCTATGCCTACCGTAATCCCTCAAAAAAGGCCCCACCATGCAAAATAAGTATCATTTTTATGATCAGCGGGTCGCATACCCCCTTTCCCTTCCTTGGGCGAAATTTTAGCAAAATTGTGGTTCTTGATTTTTGAGATCTGTTAAGTGGGATAGTATCCAGCAATGTTGTGTATTTTGCAGTCTTTGAGATTTGTCCTACTTTTCTAAGCAATTAGGCAGACATGAAGTTTTCCACACAATTGCAACCTTGGATGATTGATTTATTCTTTTTTGTCTCATTCTTCATGCCTTCTTGTGCTTTTAATCATAGAAGTTTTTAATGTTGGATTTTCTGACATTGCCTTCTTTGTCTTCAAGCAATCAAGTTGAGGTTAAAATGTTTGGGCGCTATTCCACTTCAAAAATTGAAAATCACGGTTCTCGCTGAAACTTCGCTTAGGGGCTATTCGATCTGCTGATCACGAAAATGCTATCCATTTTGCGTGGTGGGCCATTCTTGAGGGGTAACGGTAGGTATACGGTATGGGGTGCGTCAATCCAACACAAACGCAGGGCGACCACAGTTAAGCGCGCCGGCGCGGCGGACTCGGAATTTATGTCCGACATGGAAATCGCGCAGCGACTGGAATCGCGCGCTATTTTTGGACGAGCATACTTTCGCCAACGTTATCTTCGCGATATCGCTGGAATTGAGCGATATCGTGTCGCTGGTGCTGCACCAGTGATGGGCGAATCGCTCGAATGGCTTCTTCTTTGTGAGAAGGTTTTGTATTTTTTGAAAATGTGAATCTCACTGAGAACTATTCGTCTCACACAAGCGCTTTCTCTCTGCATGAGAGAAGGGTGGTCATCGAGCATTCCATACTATTAATCCTTGAAAACAAAATATGCGAAGTATATGGTATGGAATGCTTTCCATCCACCTTACCCTCTGTGTTAGCATTTACTGTTCTCGCAATGCACTAATTCTTGGTCTCGAGGAAAGGACGGGCCCATGAGCTTCTTGCGACAGGACATATTCGCTAAGACTTTTGGCCCCTCCTTTGCAAAAACCAAACTTCTGCTTTGAAAGCAAAAAAGCACAGGGATTTGGTTTCGAAAGAAAAGAGAATCATGGGCTCAGGCGGCAATATATTTTCGCTAAGAATTTTCAGCTGTCAATATTCAACTATACAATAACTTGCTTGGAATTCACTTCTGCCCCCCTCTACATCGCAAAAACCAAACTTCTGCCCCTGGAGACAGAAAAGCACAGGGAATTTGGTCTCGAGGGAAGGACAGGCCCATGAGCTTCTTGCGACACGACATATTCGCTAAGACTTTTGGCCCCTCCAACTTTGCAAAAACCACACTTTTGCCCTGAGAGCAAAAAAGCGCAGGGATTTGGTCTCGAAAGAAAAAGGAACCATGGGCTCAGGCGGCAATATATTTTCGCTGAGAACTTTCAGCTGTCAATGTTCAATTATACAATAACTTCCTTGAAATTCACTTCTGCTCCCTTCAACATCGCAAAAACCAAACTTCTGCCCTTCAGGGCAGAAAAGCACAGGGAATTTGCTCTCAAGGGAAGGACAGGCCCATGAGCTTCTTGCGACAGGACGTCGCTAACAATAAGACTTTCGGCCCTTAAACTTCGCAAAAACCACACTTCTGCCCCTGAAAGCAGAAAAGCACAGGGAGTTTGATTTTGAGGGAAAAAAAGAATCATGGGCTTAAGCGGCAAATATTTTCTCTAACAATTTTCAGCTGTCAATATTCAATTATACAATAACTTGCTTGAAATTCACTTCTGCCCCCTTCTACAGCAAAAACCAAACTTCTGCCCCTGGAGGCAGAAAAGCACAAGGAATTTGGTCTCGAGGAAGGACAGGCCCATGAGCTTCTTGCGACACGACATATTCGCTAAGATTTTTGGCCCTTAAACTTCGCAAAAACCACACTTACCACACTTCTACTCCTGAAAGCAGAAAAGCACAGGGAGTTTGATTTCGAGAGAAAAAAGAATCATGGGCTCAAGCGGCAAATATTTTCTCTAACAATTTTCATTTATCAATGTTTGATTATACAGAAATTTGCTTAGAATTCACTTTTGCCCCTTTCAACATCGCAAAAACCAAAGTTCTGCCCTTCAGGGCAGAAGAGCACAGGGAATTTGATCTCGAGGGAAGGACAGGCCCATGAGCTACTTGCGACAGGACATACTCGCTAAGACTCTTGGCCCTTAAACTTCGCAAAAACCACACTTCTGCCCCTGAAAGCAGAAAAGCACAGGAAGTTTGGTTTCGAGGGAAAAAAGATTCATGGGCTCAGGCGGCAATGTATTTCCGCTAACCATTTTCAGTTATCAATGTTTCATCATACAGAAACTTGCTTGAAATTCACTTCTGCCCCCCTCTACGTCGCAAAAACCAAACTTCTGCCCGTGGAGGCAGAAAACTTAAACTTCGCAAAAACCAAACTTCTGCCCTTCAGGGCAGAAAAGCACAGGGAATTTGCTCTCGAGGGAAGGACAGGCCCATGAGCTACTTGCGACAGGACATACTCGCTAAGACTCTTGGCCCTTAAACTTCGCAAAAACCACACTTCTGCCCCTGAAAGCAGAAAAGCACAGGAAGTTTGGTTTCGAGGGAAAAAAGATTCATGGGCTCAGGCGGCAATGTATTTCCGCTAACCATTTTCAGTTATCAATGTTTCATCATACAGAAACTTGCTTGAAATTCACTTCTGCCCCCCTCTACGTCGCAAAAACCAAACTTCTGCCCGTGGAGGCAGAAAACTTAAACTTCGCAAAAACCAAACTTCTGCCCTTAAAGACAGAAAAGCACAGGGAATCTGGTTTCGAAGGAAGGACAGAGCCATGAGCTTCTTGCGACAGGACATATTCGCCAAGATTTTTGGCCCCTTCAACTTCCCAAAAACCACGCTTCTGCTCCTAAAAGCAAAAAAGCACAAGGACCTTGAATTCGAGGGAAGGATAGACTCAGGGTTTTATGCGACAGGACAGTCTCGCTAGGGTATGCACGTACGCTGGGGAGGAGAGGGGATTTGAGAATGCGGCATATCTCGCTACTCTAGGGGCCGCATGCACGAACAGGGGAGCTGGGGAGGGGATCGCGCTTCAGAAGAAAGCTTCATATCCTGAAGCTCCGAAGTTCTGGATTTCACGCTGTCTACCTGTCCGTAAGTATTCCTACCACCCTTTACTATGAACATATTGAACAGGAGCAAGAAGCTGTACAAGCCGTTTTTTCCAGCTTTTTGTACGATCCCCTGGTGATCCCCGGGGGACGACCGGTTCTTCTTTAGTCATTTTTCTTTCTGCGAAGTTAAAGAAAACCATCCAAAGTTGTACTGAACATCTAATACAACAGTGCTAAGCATTTGCTGATGAGAACAAATGAGTTTTTGAAAAGTCGAATTTTCCGGTAAACCTCAAATTTCGACCTGTGGATCATCGAAAATTTCATGACTTCAAAACATCAATTGTTCTTACCAGAAATATGATTAGCACTGTTGGGTTAGATAAGCAGTACAACTTTGGAATGTTTTCATTACCTTTGAAGAAAGAAAAACGACTTTAAGGCCCGTATGCACGAACATTCCTGCGGCGAGGGGAGCGGCGTCCTCCGTTATGAAGGGGCCGCGTGCGATCGCCGCTGCGGCTTTTTCATCATTGGGGATGCCGCTCCGCCTCGCCCGCAGGAATGTTCGTGCATACGGGCCTAAAGAAGTGGCGGTCGTTCCCCGGGGATCACTAGGGGATCGTACAAAAAGCTCCAAAAATCCGCTTGTTCAGCTTCTCGCTCCTGTTCAGTATGTTCATAGTGAAGGATGGTAGGAATACTTACGGACAGGTAGACAGCGTGAAATCCAGAAGTTCGGAGCTTCAGGATATGAAGCTTTCTTTTAAGCTGCGATCCCCTCCCCAACTCTCCTGTTCGTGCATGCGGCCCTAGGTATCTTTCTTCTTCCTGGGCTGTGGTCTGGAGCTAAGGTATCTGCGAGAGGAATAGCAAAGATGCTTTGCAGATAATAAGTCATTGGTGGTAGGTTCTTTACTCAAGAGCATGGTGTCTTGTTTCTACTACTACTGACACGCGAAAGGTCGGTGAAAAGATGGAAATTCTGTTTCTTGTCTTAGTTATACACAGCCAGATATTAATGGGAGGTGGTGCAGGAGGAACCAAGGCCCTTGCCGCCTGTATCCAAGGGGAATAGTGGAAGGCAGAGGAGGCTCCGCCTATCGCTCCGCCCACGGGATGCTCCCATTGTGTGTTGAGCAAGAGTGGTAGATGGACTACCAGATATTGATCAAATTTGATAGATTAAGAGGTTGAACCATGAATTTGGAATTTGAGAAATGGACAGTAAAGATTCTCAAACAGGTTTTCAGGTACCAGGATGATAATAAAAGTAGCACTATATCATAAACCTAATAAAAATTTAATCAAAACGGGAGAACATAAGCCGAAAATAAAGTTTCAAAGTGATTTTAACATATTTTCAACATAGAGCCTAATACTACATCCTGGATACTCAAATCCAAAAAGGATGTAAAATAATGCAAACATCTTATGCCCGAGAGGAAGCTCAATAAAGCTTCACAGCTCAGATTTGAAGTGTGAACCAATCCTGGACAACTTTACCCCGCTGGCAGTTGTCGAGGCATAGAATTAGAGAAGTGGGACAATATCTAATATAAATGGGGAAAACCAATGAAAACTAATTTAACTGTTATAACAGAAAAGTTTTGTGACCTTGCCTGCTTTTTGCAGCCTTTTGCCCGAGTCTGCTTCAACTCATTTTTGGTAAATAATTTAACATCTACTTTCGCAAGTTCACCTAATTAAAATACGACTTTTCAACCTTTTTCTCGCGAATTTTTCTCACCCTCTCCCTCCTCCTCCCCCCCCCCCGAGTAAAATATTTACTGGAGTTAACAACGAACAAAGTTTTCACTTATTATGACTTTCTTGCTCATCAGACGACTGGCTTGATCCTGCAAAGGTCAACTAATCGGCTATCGATTATCACAAATGCAACTAACGCAGTGACTATCGTAAAAGATTGGGAAAATTATCTCAGGAAAATAAAATGCATTTTGGAGTAAGTTCTCCGCGAAGTAATTTAAGAGTTCATGAAATATTTGAAATCGAGCCGAAGCTCTTACCTCTCTAAAAATTGCCTATCAATTCCAGTCTTTAAAAGAATGCTAGAATTGCATTGATGTGAATCCATACAAAAGTCCATTTGAAAGATTCGTTTTTCAAAACTGGTCACAAACTTGTTTTTCCCTTCCTTGTATCCCCACCTCAGGTCTTTTAAACTAGCCTTTTCCTTCAAGGAATTCCTGGGCAAAAAAGGCAAAACCCAGGCACAGCGCGAGGGGCGGAGCTTGGAAGGTTGCCAAATCCTTCTTGGCACGCAGCCAGCTCCTCCCCTTTCCCCCTTGGATATAGGGGTCAAGGGCTCTGGTTCCTCCTGCACCGCCGCCATATCAATGTATCTGCCCCCACCCACTTACTAGCGACCCGTAGGGTCGCTAGTCTTATATATAAAGCTGAATGTCTGTTTGTATGTATGTATGTCTGTCTGTCTGTATGTCTGTCTGTGTGTACGTATGTTCCGAATAGAAAATTCCATTTCTTAACCGATCCGGACCAAACTTGGCACACATACCCTTCGGGCCCCGGCGGGTGTCACAGTCCACTTTTCGTCATCGATCGATGTCGATTTTATCGATTTTTTGCAAAATTTAAGCTACGGGGCTGGGAGTTGGCAGAGGGGTGTAATCGAGCATGCTGAACGAATACAATATTAGTTTTCGAAACCGTGCATTACTTTTATCGATTTTATCGATTTTTTTGCAGAGTTTGAGCTACAGGGCTGGGATTTGGCACAGAGGGTAATCGAGCTTGCTGATCACCCCCGTGAGGGTGATCAGCATGCTCGATTACACCCCTCCGCCAACTCCCAGCCCCGTAGCTTAAATTTTGCAAAAAATCGATAAAATCGACATCGATCGATAACGAAAAGTGGACTGTGACACCCGCCGGGGCCCGAAGGGTATGTGTGCCAAGTTTGGTCCGGATCGGTTCAGAAATGGAATTTTTCTATTCGGAACATACGGCGGAGCCGGGTAAGCCAGCTAGTAGCTGATATAACGATAGCCCCCCAAAATCTCACCGTGCATAAATATTTTTTTTTCGTGTACGCGTTACAACGAATAATCGTCTACGTGCAAGTTTTTGATAGTATATCGTTAAAAATGAAAAGTATAAACCACATCATTTTTGCTACTGACAAAATATTAACGAATAATGAAAATCGCGTTGTTATGGACTAAGGTTATAGACCACTACCTAGCCGCTAAATATTATAGGCTACCAGCTGGCAAACTTGGCTCCGCCCGACCCTATCAATATTACTTTCGTAGTCAGCATGCTTACTTACCGGTGTGCCTACTACCAGCCTCTTAGGTGAAATTTTCCAGATTGGTAAAATCAATGACGTAAGGTAACCTACGACAACCCCCCTCGCCACGAAGTGTATGTGTACCGATTTTGGTAGGGATCGGTTCTGGAATAAAATTTTCTAATCAAAACTTGCGTGCAGACAGACATACAAACGGACAGGCATACAGACAAATAGACACTCAGCTTTTTTCAGACAGTCGTTAAATCTATCATGCGCAATAGATGCTTCAAGTCCTAATCTAGCCCTTAAAACTTTGCTCAAAACCTTACGGCGAAACGCTCTGTAATGGACAAATTCAGAAAAGCTTTTGAACTCTTTTTACGATGGTATGCATCGAAGGCCACTCAAAAAAATATCAGTTTTTTTTTATAAGGGAAGATACTTACTTAGAATACGCTGTTTGATGAAATATTTGGCATCATCGTGAAACGCTGATTGAAGATATGTTGTCCCTAGTGCTGAGCGCCATCCTTAAAGGCAGCGTCTAGGCAAGTCTGGACACATGAGGATCTCACGTAGTTAGTAATTTTGGAGCCCTAACTAAGCCACTGCCCAAGCGGCAGCTCTAACGGCTGAGATATTTACTAGTGCTCTAACGGCTGAGATATTCTCCTCGAAACTGGCCCCCGCAATCGTATTTCGCATGGATTCATGGCGCAAGGCGTGGATCCTGGCGCGAAACTGCCACGAGTCCATGCGAATACGATCGCGGGGTCCAGTTTCGAGGGGAATATCTCAGCCGTTAGAGCATTACATACGCTGCCGCTTGGGCAGTGCCTTAGTTAGGGCACTAAAAGTACTTTCCACGTAAAATCCCCATAGGTCCAGATCTGCCTCGACGCTGCCTCTAAGCGAGCTAACTAGCTTATTGTTAGTATTGTATTTGACAAACTTCTGAAAATGGTAAGACTGCCTATATAAAGGAATTTGCACGAAAAAAGTGCTAGTGAACAGGCATCAAATTGAGTCCTTTGATCCCAAAAGGAAACATCACCAATTGCAAAATCACCTAGACAGTGAACCGTAGCATCATTGTGTCGACGAACATGCATTTTGTGACAGAAAAGAGTCCATAACTCGCTCTAGAATGAGCTCACCATCTAGTAGTAGCATATGTAAATTCAGCGCCCAAAGCAGATTCCAAAAATCGGGTTGAGCCGAGAGTTCTTGCGCAACATTTTTGCAAAATCATAACTTCTTGCTTTCTCAATATATTTGCACAAACTTAACTTCGCTAAATAGAGGAAACCCGTTTCTTTGTGATAATGCTTTTGCAGCTCTCTAGGGTAGCTTTTGAGTTGGAAGCAGGAGCATAAAATTACTTCAAACTCGGTCAATTTGAGTTAAGCTGCTTAAGTCTGAAAGTTGTCGATAAAATTCAGAGCAAGCAATATAGTACCCTAATTTTATGAGTACAAGACGAGGGGTTTTTTCCTATGCTGCATATTGCCTGAGGGTATCCTGCGGCATGAGTCTCGTCTTCCGAGAAAGAGCGAAGCGACTGAGCTGCTCGCTTAGAAAGTCAAAAAGGTGCGTCCTATACTCGTGAAATTAGGCTGTCTTTCAATCCACTGTTTCCGTGTGCTAAGTTTGTGTTAAAAGTGCATTTTTTGAAGAGTTATGATTTTCGAAAAAAATGCCAAAAAAATTAAATTCGCTGTTTTGTATTAGCCGAAAATCATGACTCTTCACAGAAATGCTGCTATGACACAAACTTTGCACAGATGGAAAGGGAGTGAATTGAAAGACTCCTATACTGCTTACTCGTAATCTTATCGCAAGTTTCAGATTTCTAACGGCTTAACTCAAAATGATCAGATTTGAAGTAATTTGGTTCTTCTGCTTCCATCTCTCCTTATTAGAAAGAAGCAAAGGCACCATCGCAAAGAAAAGACTTTCCTCTATTTGAAAATCAAGCTTCTGTAGATCCCTTGAAGGAGCAAGATTTTATGATTTTTCAAAAATGATGCGCAAAACTTTTGCGTCAACCTAATATATATGTCTCATCTCGAAAGCGAATCTAAGCAAGTATCCTTTTGTTGTTAGTCGTTTTGTTTATATGATTAGATGTCCTAAGCTGTAAAGGTTTAGCAAAAATATGGAAGATTTTTAGAAACGATCTGCATACGACCCTAACTCTCTAACAGAAAAACTTCCAAATAATCATAAAAACGTTTACTACTGCAGACCTTAATCCATTTGCTCGCTGAGCTCTTTTCAAAGTTAAGACTGAAGGTGTTAGCATCCAACTTGCAGTCGGATATCTTTTAGCTTCATGAAAGATGAATCTATATACACCCGCCGATGGACTATTTGGGACACATGTCACTTGGGAAGATATTGAAGGGGACTTACAAAGAGAGCTTCACACTGCCGCAAAATTTGGTGCTAACAAGACAGCGAAAAATATTGGAGACATGAAAGTAAATAATGCAGATTTGCATAGTTCCGAAAATTCTTATATTGTTTTAGGGATTCATGTCCAGAATGGTTCTCATCGATCCTGACTGGCAGAACATTAACAATGACCTCCCGAAAAAATTTGTCGTTAAGGTGTGCGTACCACTTTTTCAAATTTCGCTATGCGAGTTCTCTTCAGATTATCTCTTCACTAGCAATGCTCGAGCTTACGGAAAAACTATCGAAAGCTCGCAACTTGCCGAATCACTTCAGTACAGAAGAAATGAAAAAAACCATTGAGGTCAAGCAGTGGAAGGTACGCTTGGCGGCGTTGACGGAACTTAGGTTGTTTTGTACATCAGCTAAGTTCTTTGAACAAATCAATCAATTAATCATATCGGTTTCCATATTGCTTTGAGAATGAGGTTGCCTGATAAATCACTTTTTCTTCTTAGCAGCTATTTTTAGGCTCACAACGTTGAAGTCAGCGTGTACAATCAGTTACTGAAACTTCCAAAAGGAAAGATGCCTATGCCAAAGGTGCAGTTCTGCTTTCGGAAACTTAGAAAGAGAAGCATATTATATTGGTGCATAATTAATCAAACTTTTCTTGCTTATAATCAGTTCACCCGACAGATGTCAAAACTGTGCGCATCTCGACTTATATTAGGTTGGTCCAAAAGTTCTGT
The DNA here is from genome assembly GCA_958299035.1 of Cylicocyclus nassatus. NCBI lineage: Eukaryota > Metazoa > Nematoda > Chromadorea > Rhabditida > Strongylidae > Cylicocyclus > Cylicocyclus nassatus. The sequence continues at coordinate 3,595,380 of CATQJL010000001.1, forward strand.
CCCACCATTTTCAAAAATCATAACTTCCTCCTAACATGATGTTTTTGCATGACTAAAACCTTATGAAAAGAGCAACTCATATACTTTCTAAAACTTCCTTGGCTGCTATCTATTAAGCTCTGAATGCAGAGATGAAATTAGGGAAAGAAAATACTTCAAGTTCGGAATTTTTAAGCAAGCCCGTTAAAATCCAAAACTGTGCAGTAAAATCTAAAACAGCTAGTAGCCTAGGTTTTCCGATTCCCTCTCTCTACATGAGCATAATTCGCGCTGATAGAGTTCTTTCTAAAAAAGTTATGGTTCCCAGGGAAAATACCAAAAAATCAGTTTCTTAAGAAAATTGATTTTTTGACATTTTTTTCAAAAAATCATAGCTTTTGAAGTAACAGCTCGATCAGCTCGAATTTTTCTCAGCTGGAAAGAGGAGGTCAAAAAGTCTAGGATAGTTGCTGTTTTGGATTTTAGGGCACAGTTTCGGATTTTGCTGATTGCTTTTGCTGATTCAGGGGCTTGCTTAAAAATTTCGAACTTGAAGTGATTTTCTTTCCCCAATTTCATCTCTGCATTCAAAGCTCAATAGATAGCAGCCAAGGAAGTTTTAGAAAGTGTATGAGTTGCTCTTTTCATAAGGTTTTAGTCCTGCAAAAACATCATGTTAGGAGGAAGTTATGATTTGAAAATGGTGGGACAGAACTTTCGGAACAACCTAATATATCACTACATGACCCTCCTTTTTCGGAAACAACTAATTTTATGCGACATTTTATGACCTTCACATTTGCGTAGATTATACTTTGAGTTGGACAAAAGATAAGGCTTTATGTTGTTGGTACAGTCGCGATTATACCTTGAGCGAATTTATCAAAGTTTTTTCTGAACGACTAGAGCATGTTGGTGGCGAGAAGGAGATCAAAGATGGCAGGTTCAAGTTTTTTCCAGAAACTTTTTGTAGTCTAATTTTGTATTCATTGACAATTCACTATTGATGCTCCTAAAAATATTATTGTGGGACTCTTGGAATACTTGTAGGCTTTGTTATCTAACAAGGAAATAATCAGAAGCCGCAGTGACCAATCCACTCTAGCTGCATACCATACTCCAAATTCTGTCATCCTTATCTGCTAAACGGCTGCAAGCAAAGCTATAGGCCCTATATCACAGATTGTGTATGTAAAGTGCAAATTTATACATACAGATCCATTTTCGGCCTAATAGCGTAATACTCGACTACAACATGCGTTGATACTCAATATGTCCATACCCAAAGGTGAGCTATAAATGCAATGATATGTTTAATGGCGCAATTTGTAAGTACGACTTTTTTTACAGCAAAGCTGCTTATAACTTCGTCCACAAAGGCGTTTAGCAGGTAGGGAAGTCAATTTTCGGGTCAACATTTCATCCGCTGGTATGCAGCTTCTTTGGATTTGCCACTTTGACTTCTGACCATTTCCTTCAAGGACTTATCTTGTTAACCTAATTTCACGAATACAAGACGCACCTGTTTTTTTCTAAACTCGACCAACCTAAACACAGTAAAAAACTTTGCGACCAAGAGTGGATTATCATTTGATACTCCAAAGAACAAATGGTATTCATCGGATCGAAATATTTTTTTTGAAATTTTCGAGTGCAGCAGCCTGTGACGGATTAGAAATCCTTGATATGGCTATTTTTTTCTCGAGGCCTTCATAAACAAAAAAGAAAAACACCTCTTACAAGGAGAAGAAGAAACTGCATCTAGTGACACCCTAGCTGTTTGCCGTCTGATGTTGGAGATTTGTGAAAAACAAATATCATGGTAGTATTAAGTTGATAATTCTAGAAATTTTGAAAAGCTAGCTATCGGTGCCAAAAAATTATATTACATTGCATTTTGTTTATCTATCTAATTGTCATCAAAGCGTTTTCAATCCATAGCGAAAATTCAAAGTAATAGCAAAAGTTAAAGTAAAAACCATGGGCCAAGGATACGATTTTTCAAGCGAACATCAAAGGAATCCGAGTAAAAACATTATTGCTGGAAAGACGAAGAAATTCTGCGTAGAACAGTTTGCCTATCTTTATTCTGAAGGATTTGAGGATAGGTCTATAGAACGGCACGAATTTCGGACCCACTTATAAGTGGACGAGTTTCCTGCCCTGACTCCTCCCTCCCGTGCTCATTGTCACGCCGCGTCTCGACGTATATCATAAGGGGCAGAGCTAGGCACTGGTGGCTTACGGGGCAAGCTGATTATCGTTTTGGGGTGAAAAGTAAGGGTAATTGAAAAGCGGAAAACTCTCCCTACCCTCCCCCCCCTCCACAATCATCTTCTCTTTCTTATGTCACCATTCATCTTTTACAGAGCACGCAGGTTGTCATTCTTGTTTTATTGATCTTACTCCTGAAAAACCAAAAATGCCTGAACAGGTTAGCCGGTCAAGCGCGTGAATTTTGAGTCCTGCTCCAAAATAAACAAAAACCTTGTTCACAGTGAAGAGAAAATGAAATGACACAAAATTGGTGAGTAGACGGGCTATAGGGAGTTAGGACTATGTACGAAAAATTATGAAAAAGTTAAGTGAACTGAGGGCGTGGCAAACTTTTTTCAGTTAGGTGGCTTTCTAGCCCTGGACACTACCTGAGGTGGTTGTGAAAAGGGAAAAAATCATGAATTTTCCTTCTTTAACATAATTTTTTCACATGTTAAGCATAACTTTATTCTACATCAAAACTCTACAATTGAGTTTATGAATCTCTTCAAATCTCTCCACCCCGCCAGGTCGCAGCCCTCCGACTACTTTGTATGACGGCAGGCCTGCTCTAAGCGCGCAATGGTGCGCGCCGCCACAGCATGCCGTCAGTTTGTAGAGCTCAAACACCTTTAGTTCTTTTTCGCCTGTTCGATGTTGTTTTCATGTTTTGTTCCATTATTTTTTGTTACTTGTGTTTGATACGTTCATGATTGCGTTAGGTGATGTCGTATTTTTGTAGCGAAGACTATGGGGAGGTCGTTTTTGAAAATGAAAAAGCCACCTCATGCCGAGCTGAATGGGCTGGCAACATTAATATAGTGGTAATCTTTCAAATATTAACCTCAAAAATAAATAGAATTAACAAAACTTACAATATGTTTACCATTCTTCCACATAATACTATTGAATCTAACATAAGTGAAAATCCCAAACTGTGCTTCATATTGCTGGTAAAAAATATATTATACACAAGCATAATAAAGTCTATCACGCCGACAACTCGTTAGATATTCGCTAGATATAAATTGAAGTGTAAATTTCAATTCAATTGTAGACTTACTTTGCCTAGTAGATGATATATTTGAGAACAGCTTTTGAAATAGTACATACATACTAAAATAAAAAACTGAAGTGCTGTAAGGGGTAATTTTAGCCCTCTCTTAGCAGATCTCACACTTTCCTGGTTCAAGTTCTTATGATCAATAAAGAATATTGCTTATTACAATCGAATTATTCCATATAGATACAGTGATGAGTTATTAATTTACATAGTGAGGATACATTATGCGCAATTCAATTGAAAAATCTAAAAAATACACTATAGAATCAACACATGAAAAGCAATATACTTATCACTAGAACAGAAATAATAAATAATAAATCAATAACTAAAATAAACAATAACACAGATATTTTGGATTTTCTGCAAAGGGATCATACATTCTTCTAGTACCGCTAATAACATCAAAAAAGCTACAATATATACCGAAAAAATAGTTCGCATATGTAGTTTATTTAATGAGTTCATTAAAATTTCAAAATTGTAATTAACTAGCAAAAAATGATTCATACACTATCTCATCATGTACATTCAAATTTATAAGTAAAAACAAGTTTATTCTATTAGGTGGGCCCGAAAGTTCGTGCTGTTTTTTAGACCATCAAAAAGCTTTTAGACCTGTCCTCAAATCATTCAGAATACACGTTCTATGCAGAAATTCTTCCTTTTTCCAGCAGTAATACTTTTGTTCAGATTACTTAAGTGTTTTTTCGAATAATCGCCTCAATCTCCAACCCATGCATTTTGCTTACCCTAACTTTAGCTATTTTTTGAAATCTTCCTTTTGGACTTCTAAAAAGGCTTTCCAGCCCTGGACACCAGGTGACTGTGAAAAGGAAACATGCCGTCAGTTTGCAGAGTTCAAACATCTTTTGTTCTTTTTCGTCTGTTCAAAAATGTTTTTATGTTTTGTTCCATTATTTTTTGTTACTTGTGTTAGATACGTTCATGATTGCGTTAGGTGATGTCGTATTTTTGTGGCGAAGACTATGGGGACCTCGTTTTTGGAAAATTGAAAAAGCCACTTCATGCCAGGGCCCAGCACGAGATCGGCAAATGACAAGCTGGAAATCATTTTCAGCAAAAAAAAGCAAAGGGGAAATCTTTTCTGCCGGACCGGGGCGAAGCCCCGGGAAAATTGGTAGCTCATGCTCTCTGCTTATCTTACATGTTGTGGGCTTCAAGGCGACCACTGGAGTTCGCGCGCGTCAAACCGAATTGCCGCACGCGTGACGTCGCTGAACCGATGCGTTTTGGGACAGCATACATGAATAGTTCTCAATGTAGCATATTGATATGGCACGAAATTTCGTAAGCGAACGAATAGTAGCCCGCTTTAAAAATCGCTAAGGAAATCTCCAAAGAGAAGCAATTTGTGTGTCAGTACAAATTCGCCCAGATACTTCACTACCTTAGCTTATTTTCTAACGTGGTTCTCTGAGGAAGTTGTTGTGGCTTATGTACTTTTGCAAATCAATCTTCTTTCGTTTTATCTTGATTTTAGCCCTCGTTTGTCCGTATAGAGACAGAGCTTGGACGTTCGTTAGAAATAAGCAATCCTAGGATATTGGATGTATGTGTTTCGCTGTCCTAAAAACCTCTAGAGCTCTTTTTGGTAAACCTCTCAAAAGTAAACATTATTTTGCTTTGATAAGGAGAGGGTGCGTAGCAAGTGGTACCCAGGCAGCCGACTGCTGCCGCGGCCAGCCGCCAGAGCTGCCGGCAAAGCCGATGCAGATGGCACAGTAATTAACATACCTTCGATAGTCTAGAGACAAGGCACCAAAAATGAAGGTTGTTTGAACATATGACGTCATAAAAAGTGAAGGTTGTTTAAAGAAGTCCAGAGAAGAAAATATGACGTAAAACAGATATAAAAAGCAAAAGGAACTGCTGAAAACCGGATAAAAACACTGCAAAGAGATCTGAAATCTTTCATTTGGCTGCTTTTCAATGTGCATGTTTTCGCTCCAGGATCAGCAATTCGCAACACGGGGTTTTGATTTTTGATGCGCCCTTTAAATTTTCACCCCCGCATTGACGTGTTCCCTGGGACGTTGTCTGGATTGTTGCGCTTATTGTTCTGAGCAATAATCACCCAAGCTGGAAAAAAGTCGATGCAAAGGCACTGAAACAGAACAAGGTAAACAAAAATGCACTTTTTACGATTTTTCGCAAAAAATTCCACTATAATCGAAGAGGTAAGGGCTGAGTGGTTGTCTGCATTATGAACAGAAGCAAGATCTATAGAATGCACGAAAAAACCGCGTAAAAATAGTTAAACTGGGAGAAAAACATGACATTTTCGAAAACTAGGTTTAGAAAACTAGGCCGGATTTCTCGATCAAATCAAAAAATGTGGTACTGGGACGTTGTCAGCGTGAAAATAGAGATCAAGTGCTTCAGAATGATATATAGCTTGCTAACATTGGGTTTGAAACAGCGAAGAAAAGGGTACCAGAGCCAAATGCCCCGCGTTCCGCGTTTGGGGTAGCGAGGTAGCGCGCAGCGCGCGGAGACGCAGACCAGCAGCCCAGACAGACCAGAGCCGACGGGGCATTCGGCTCTGGTCGTAGATCTCCGCGGGGTCTCAACGAAACCCTGTAACATTATATTCATTCTGATCGTCATGACATGACGAGGAGAAATGATAACGTCCCAAGGCTCACTCATTAACGAGATAGACCAGCGTTTTCGTGCGCGACTCTTTGCGCAAGATTTAAGCGCAGTTCTCGTTTTTATTTAACTCCAATAGCTTTCCTAAACTTCTGAAACTCGATTTTATTCAAATGAGAGGATAAATGAGAAATTTTGTCTTGAATTCGGCGAAGATTCCACAGAAACGTTCTCTTCAAGGTAAAAAAGGCTACGAAAACGCAAATTCTCGGTTTCGCTAAGATAACTAAAGATATTATTCTCTATATTTGTTTCATTAACATTCGTTCCGATTTAGTCAGGATAATAACATCCGGGGCGAAGCCCCGGATGACTTCTATTTTCAGGTGAAGGTTGTGTCCCCCCATAGTCCTCAAAGTGAAGGTTACCAGAGTACGTGGCTCTATGTATCGAGGGTATGTCAGAAAAGCGTGATATTCTCGATATCTATATTATTTGAAAGAGCAGAAAAGTTGAAGTTTTTTTTCTAGCTTTTACGTCGAAGAACGAACGAGAACAGTTACAGGAAAATGTCTTGGATGTAAAGGTAAGAAAACTGTGTCAAAATGATTATTTCACACAGAGTGTTAAGCGAGCTAAAGGCAAAGTAGGTCAATCTGAGTAGGTCAATGATTTAAAAGGGAACAACACCAAGAAGTATGTACTTTCTTTTATCTACACAGTTCACTTCTCCAGGTACTTTAATAAAATAAACAAATAATAATGAAAAGATTCGAAATTCACAACTCATTGCGAATTATAAAAGCGCAAAATTGAAAGAACTACCTCTGTTTATTCCTTTAACAGAAAAAATTCAAGAATTCTAATTTTTTCAGCTTCTGCTTCCTTTGAGTTTTTGAAGTGATTTGATTTTGTGATCATTTTCCTCTAGAAAAACCTTTCTCTGGTCATCTTTGTTTATTTGCTTGATTTCAAAAAACATGAATTTTTTGTCAAAATGTAAAGATATCGAGGATATCACGCTTTCCTGAGGCTGATTTCGCACCTCAAAGCGACGAGGTGCGAGAAAACCTCTCGGCAAGAGTTTTAGACGACAAGCGTAATTACTGTACCATCTCAGCCGACTGCTGCCGGCAGCTCTGGCGCCTGGCTGCGGCAGCAGTCGGCTGCCCGGATACCACTTGCACGCCTCCCATAAGGAGATGCTGCGCGGAGTTGAAGCAATTTGAAATTTACTAATGCTTAACTCCACCCTCAACCCTACTTTTGCCAAAGAGTTCTATTCAAGATGCTAGTCTCTTACTGTAACTCTTGGGTAGCTTGACGAATCCTGTACTACCATTTTAGTGCAGTTGCACATACCTGCACAACTGTTTTACTGTAACTCCTATGCACTTCTACACATACTGTGCACATACTCCGAATTTGCCCCCCCCCTCCGCCCTCCCGCTCCCCTCCCAGCTGCCGGTGCAGATTTACTTTCATTGCCCTCACTGCGGAGATCTCTACATGATCTCATTTTTTTGCTTTTTGTCATGAATGAATTGTTTTGTTTTTTTTTGAATAAAACTTGTTCTCTGCGTAAAGTGTTCACTGCGCAATCACTGGGATCAGTTTTTGGTTTAAAGGGGTATTCGTAAAAATTTGGGGTCAAAGGAATTCGTTTTCAAAACCCCTTTTGACAAACGCGTGCCGGGCCCTGCCTCATGCCGAGCCCTAGTTAGGGAGTCCTCTAATTCAACATCTGCGCAATTCAAATCACCTAAACACTATCATATACTACGACCCTCAACCAAATACATTAACATCTTCGAAAGTTTATTAAAAAATTGTTCCGACATTGTTTAAAAGGAGGTTTTTGCATGAAGTCATGTCATTTGAACCATAGATTGGCAAGTTCATTGCCTCCGCACAACATGCTACCTTTGTTAACGAAGGCTTGGAAGCCAAAACGACTACCTATTTTTAATAAGCTGCCATTGAATGCAGTATTGCATGCTGGTTCCAATCTACTTTTTTCGTCTGCTGAACCCCTCTGTAAAGGGAGGAAGCCATCGTACTGCAATAATGCTGTGCAAAATGCAGATTGAGGTCCTCAGATCCATGCTCGACTCAATGCTAGACGGAAATGTGCAGATAAGCTGCTGTGCGGGTCCTTGCTCGAACATGAGTTGTGAGGAATTCATCTGTAATCAGTTTGCAAGTCCGATTTTTCGGATCAAACTGCTCATAACTCATGCATAAAAGCAATCAGCAAACGCATAGAACAGATCTGAAATCAGTATTTTATGCCGCATCCAATGGTTTGCGACTTTTTCGGGTAGCTTTTCTGACCACTGATTCTTGCTAGTCAAAATCGTCCCTTTTATACACTTCATTCAGATTTATTACATGAAAAAATTTTCGGATGTTAACCCGGTGAAAGGTTACATAATCATGGAGTACGTCACTGACCTTCACTCTGTGCGTGTTTATGATAATGTGCCCCCGGAAGCCATAATTGAGGTGTGACGTCGTAGCAATTGAATATTGAAACTTACCGAAGTTTTTCAGACACTTCACGCTTTAGCAGCAATGGAAGCAATGTCATTAAAGTTTTCTTCGGATGAAGAGAAACAGTTTCCAAGAAGATTCTTTACAGAATTCTACAAAGATTTTCTTGCAGAGGACGTATGTCCACTCATTCTTTCGTACGTAAAAAGTATGCCGTTCAAGGTGGGAGGAGTGGAGAGCTGAAAAGGGAAGCATCATATTTCTGTGCTCTAAACATCTCTATTTTCTATCTATCTTATAAAGGCTCGTATACCTTATCTAGCAGTGGCGTACCGAGCCCCCCCCCCCCTCGAGAGCGGGTCGCGTTATTTTTGAAATTTACTTACATGGGTTATAAAATTGTGCAAATGACTTGTTTGCACTTGTAAATAACTAAAATAATTTTTAAAATTTTTAAAAAATTCATTTTAACATTAAAAATAACTTTTTCGGGGGCGTGCACCCCTTTTCTTAAAATTTCGGGGTCTGAGCCCGCGATTTTAGGATACATACAAAAAATTTTTGGAATGCACCTTCATCGGAAAAAAATTTTGTCCCCCCCCCCCCGAGCCAAAATCCTGGGTACGCCACTGCTATCTGGGTGTAATGGATGCCGGGTACTGCCATACAAACTATAAATCAATGTTCTATGTGGTTTTTGAAGTCACTACAGAATTATCCCTGTTTTTGAAGTCGTCTGTCCAACTATAGACTTGCGGAAAACGTCGTGAAATTGGAATGGCCTCTTGGCACTGTTAGACATGTTTAAAGTAGGAATAAGTGGGATTTCAGCTCAATGCATTCTTCGAACTGCTGTTCTCAAGCTGAAGTTTGTCGAAAACTCACGATCTTTAAATTTATTTGTCCTGTCGAGAGCATAATATTGGATTGTCGAGTGACAAATGGCGCTTTTTATTTGTTTCTTGTAGTATTGCAACCAGGCAACCTCAGAATGCGCGTGATAGAGCGAAGCAAGCTCATCTAAGTTTGCAATTAGCCTTCGCTCCAATTTTAAACTGCTGGAAATTCGAAGTCAACATCTAAAAGGTTCTAAATGCGAAAAAAAAGTCCGATTTCTTTCTCAAAAAATTTAACGAACCTCTTTCTCTCGCACACATATATACCTTTTAACATCAGACATCCATATAAACAGCGTTGTACACTTTTCATAACTAGAAACTGAGAAAACGAATATTATCGTGTTTTCAAAGCAATAGTGTGTCGTCCTTAATTGAGCGATTTTCCATAAGCCCCCAGAAAACCAAACTTAGCTCCCCCTGGTTTTGAAGTCAAAATACCCTACACAGATGCATAAGCCGCATCCCGTCTGCTCTGAAGGCGAACACGCCTAAATGCTGTCTGTAACCATGGGGCGCGTCAAGCGAGGGCAATGTGCGAGAAAGCGACCGCTTCGCGAGACATATATGCAGCAGCACGCCTAGGTCTGCTCGCGTTTTGAGCATAAAGGGTGTGTCTTGTACACCTGAAAATAGCGTAATCATTTCTTTCTTTGATAGTCAGTGCGGCCCATAGAAAAAATACAGCAACTGTACATAGGAATGTTTGATGTTGACAGTATATATGTGTGCGAATGGGAGGTCCGCAGAGTATTCTCAGCGAATATCCAATTTTCCCGATTTTTTGAGAATTTAAATCTTTTTAATTTTTGGCTTCAAACTCTCTTTAGATCAGATTAGGGGCGAAACATGGATGCCACCTTGTAGACACCTTGCTCCCTTGTTCTGTGACTGGAGTTTCCAGTTGTTCAACATAGGATGCTTGGATCCTGCCTCATAACCTTTTTTATTGATTCCTTGATGGATGTCGAGATTCGTTTCAAGTTCCTCGCACTAATCAATGAAGACTCTCCTCACAAGCTGGCAAATTTACAAATTTGGTGGGTCCTACTCGAAGGACCAGTCACCACTTGATATAACTTCCAGCCTCAACCGTCACAAACATCCTTTCTTTGTGACGATTTATTCCTCGCTATTGGTTGAACCATACTTTTACTCAAAACTGACATTTTGCAAGAAGCTTGACGGTATACTATACACACCAAACTCGCATTTTGTTAGCTCACGTAAAAAGTAGGAGCTTTATTACGTACATGTAGTTCTTCAAATCCCATAACATATGATGTTCCAGGCTTTACACAATATCATGAAGATTTGTCGCTCCTTTGCAGCGGGAAAATTTGCGGCAAAAGCAGATAAAATAGAGGAAATTTTGACCGCGCTTATCGATGAGCAGTGGCTTGATCAGGTTCCAGAAGAGTTGGGTAAGTTGATACCATCAAAATCTGGTAATTATTAGGTCAAAGCAAAAACTTTGCTAATTAATGACACTCTTAGGTTGTAAAGAAAGTTTCCGGTCATTTTCAAACTCATGTCGTTCTCGGTTAAATCTTGAGCGCAGGAGTTTGATATTGTTCTGTAGAAGAAAGCTTGTGCTTTACATAGTCATCCAATCTCTGTCGTTGTAAGTTGTATGACTTACACATCAAAAGGAAGTCTGTGCAACGATGAAAATTTCACAATTTTTCTTTCTGCTGCCAATTTTTCGCAGTGAAGAAAAACCTTTGACGGGTGTTTACTTTGAATGAGGGAACTGTCTTCTTCAAAACTGCAGCCGCGCTCGGATTTTCCAATACGCGCCAAGATTACAAGCTCTCAATATGCCTCTAACCGCGTCTTTGCAGCAAAGTTTGAGCCTCTCAAAAAGGATCAATCTGCTTGAAGTTGCAGCGTTTTGAGAAGAAAATTCGGAAGTGGATTTGGCATTATTCAGTCAATCAGAGACGTTACACAAGCTGGTCGCAAAAAACATCCGCATGAGTTGTAATTTGTCAAAGTTTGAAGTCAACTGCCTATGCAAGAGACCGGTTATTTGACTTCAATGGGATCTCTGCTCTGAAAATTCTTGCATCTCCTACCAAATCATTTGTACAGATACACTGCTTCAAAGAATATCATAAATTTTCTTATTCAGAGAACTTTGGGTGAACTTGGAAGTTCGCAAACAACTTTCAAACCTATTTGTAAATTTTGGTTCAATGGTATAGAATACATATTCAAATGTTTCATTTCGCATGTCTGTATATAGATTACACTCAAACATTCGAATATTCTGAAATCATTTAAAATGTATAATATGGTTTTCAAATTATGCATCAGCTTGCTTTTGATCTTTTTTCCAACAGAGACGAACCCACATGTGCTACTTTTTCACTCTGTTCGTTCCTTCCCTCAGGCAGAGTATGGCTTGATTTGTAAGTCCTTCCCGGAACTCCTCAGTAAGGAAGGAGGTAGAATTGAGCAAAAGATTGAAAATTAGGTAATTTTTACTACGTATTTGACTACAATGCATTCAAATAGAATTAAAATTATGTGAGAATGTGACATGACTTGCTTTCAATAGCCTCGTTGATTCCATCGTAGCCGGGCAGAAAGTTGTCAATGCATAAATGAAGCTAACAAATTTATTTTGTTATTTTAGACTAACACTATTGCGTTTACAATGTTCGTTATTTATTTATAGAAATATTAGGTCGTTCCGAAAGTAATGTCGCTTTTTTCAAACGTATGCCACATCTCGTGGAACAAAGATTTGTAAGAGATTCTGGAAGCATTTGATGCAACATTTCATTCTCTTTCTAATGGTTGTGAAGCTGTTGCAATACAGTCAAGGAGCTTCCAAAAAAGAGTCAAATGCGGCCTATGCTTTTCAAGATGGCCAAGTTTCACGATTTTTCTAAAATTTCATAACAAACCTCAGAAGGAGTCCAAGTAACGGATGGATGGAGCAAACCCTACAGGAAACAGCACAACTTTTTTCTACTTTCCAGAGCTCGTCATAATTTTTGTACAGATTTTTTGATGGAACCACCGAATTTTAGCAGGCTCGTCTCAGACACAAGTGCATCAAACGCCAACAAGTCTCCGGATTTTGAAACTTACAAAGATGGATTATGGTTTGGCAACAATTTTACAAACCAAACGAGCATTCACCGCTTCGGTTTAGCCACTTTCGAAAATTTCGGGTACACCTTGGGGTATTCGATGGCATTGAGAAATTGATTGTAGAAACTCTGAGAAGCAAGCTAAGGGAAAGAAAAAAATTATTCTGTGTTCTATAGTGTTTGCTCTATCTACCTGCCACTTGTACTTTTTCGGAGATTAGGTACAAAAATTTAGAAAAATAGCCGAACTTGACCATGGCAAAAAGCATGAGTCACAGGTTTCGGTAATTTTTCGAGAGCTCATTAAACATTATGCACTGAAATTAAAAACATTAGAAAGAGGATGAAATGCTGCATCAAATGCTCTTAAGATCTCTTGAAAATGTTGATTCCACGAAAAGTGGCGTTCATTCGAAAAAAGCGACATTACTTTGGGAACGACCTAATACTTTTGTAGTTTCTACAATTTTAAAGTTGAATATTTGAAATGATTATGTTTAAGGTCTGTTATACATTTACTATTCCAGTCAAGAGCATATTTGTATATAAATACTAGGTGGGACCAAAAGTTCGTTCGCCAGCTATTTAAAAAATAATAACTTCTCTTCGACTCGATGTTTCATCTTTAAATTTATATTCACCTGAAAAAAAAACCATTATCTTTACAACAGTCCTTTGCCATAAATTGGAATGCGACAGTTTGAGAGTCAGAAGCAAGTGAAGAAAATTATTTACATTTTCTTTTTTTTTGCAGAGTCACGAAAAATTCTACAAGTTTTTTGTTCGATAAAAAAGATTTTCTCGCTGCTACAAACTTTTCTCATGAATTAAGACAAAATGCGAGAAATAGGAGTAAATAAAGGAATAAAGGAATTGAACTCTTTTCACTCGGGTTTTCCATGTTAAAATCAATATTTTTCGAAAATTAGGACCTGTAAAAGGCTGAAAATTTACGGCTATACTTCTAAGGGAATCATAAAAAAACAAATCATAATGTGGAATCACTTGATGGAAACAGCGTGGCTTCGTTTTTGTATGAAATGAAAATTTAAGTTTTTTCGATTTCTAAATGAGGGAAAATGCAGCAACGGTACGTAACAGTGTCTACTGTGGTGTGCAATCTGCATGAGCAACTTGGATCGTACGATTTATTTAAACGAAGATGGGAATTTTTCCCAATTTTCGATTCCAACCCAATATACAGGGTGTCCCAAAAAAATGTATCGAACGTTTGATCGTTAATATCTCTCTTCCCAAGAAGTCTTTTGTCTTGCTTCAGGTACCGTTCTGTAGAGCTGGCTTCAACTTAGATTTGCATTATAGAACGAATCACCCATCTCTCTTCATTACTGTAGCATTACGGTAGAAACTTCAAAAAGGGTTTTAAGCAATGAAAGACCATATTTTGCCTCAGAAAAGAAACAAAACAGCCTGAAAACTTTTACACTAGGCTAATTAGAGTTGCTGATTATAACTGTAAAGTTTCCAACTTGTTATGATGCTTCATTGAAGAGTTATGCCAGTAAGAGGTAGCGGCCATTTTTTCAATGTTTTTAAAAAGTGCGATTAAACCATTTAGAATGCTTCGTGATCTTGTGAATAGTTGAGTATTGGACTCAGCGTTTATAAAAACCCTATTACACATGTTTTCATATTTTTTTGAAAAATTTTGAAATGGCAGCTTTTTCCACATTGACACCATATGTTTCAAGTTTCCACCGTAATCCTACAGTAATGAAGAAAAATGGGTGATTCGTTCCATAATGCAAACCTAAGTTGAAACCAGCTCTACAAAACGGTACCTGAAACAAGGCAAAAGACTTCTTGGGAAGCGAGATATATAGATCAAACGTTCGATACATTTTTTTGGGACACCCTGTATTAGGTGGGTCCGAAAGTTCGTGTCGTCATTAGACCTATCCTCAAATCATTTAGAATAAAGACAAAGACATATTCTAAAAAGTGTTCTATGCGGAATTTTTTCCTCTTTTGAGCAGGGATGTTAAAATTCTTTTGATACCCGTTCAGAACTAAAAAAAACAAAAAGCCGGAGATATGGCAAAAAATGCCATAATTTTAGTTTTTTGACCCGTCCCAGACTGCACCAGAAAATTTTGAAAATCAGTATTTCGAGGCGGTAGAAACTCATTTGTTAGCTGATTATTGTTTAATCATAATCGCTTTTGGAAGTCAATTTGCAAAGATTTTATAGTGATTGCTTCGTACAATTTACGACTTCGCAAATGTGAAGTCTTCTGATGAATTTGTTTTAGAAAATACTAGAAAGCTAACTATCGACGCCAATAAATCAGGTTTTGTAGCATTTTGTTCACTCTACCCAACAGTTATCGAAGTTTTTCAGAAGTCCAAAAGGAAGATTTTTTCAAAAAATAGCTAGTTAAGGTAAGCAAAATGCATGGGTTGGAGATTGTGGCGATTATTCGAAAGAACATTGAAGTGATCTGAACAAAAGTATTACTGCTGGAAAAAGGAAGAATTTCTGCATAGAACGTGTATTCTGAATGATTTGAGGACAGGTCTAAAAAACAGCACGAACTTTTGGGCCCACCCAATAAAATAAACTTGTTTATACTTATGCATTTGAATGTACATGATGAGATAGTGTATGAATCATATTGGTTTGCTAGTTAATTTCAATTTTGAAATTTTAATGAACTCATCAAGTAAAATACATATGCGAACTGTTTTTTCAGTATATATTGTAGCTTTTTTGATTTTATTAGCGGTATTAGAAGAGTGTATAATCCCTTTGCAGAAAATTCAAAATATCTGTCTTATTGTTTATTTCAGCTATTATTTTATTATTTATTGTTTCTGTCCTAGTGATAAGTATATTGCTTTTCACGTGTTGATTCTATAATGTATTTTTTAGATTTTTCAATTAAATTGCGCATAATGTATCCTCACTTTGTAAATTAATAACTCATCACTGTATCTATATGGAATAATTCGATTGTAATAAGCAATACTCTTTACTGATCATAAGAATTCGAACCAGGAAAGTGTGAGATCTGCTGAGAGAGGGCTAAAATTACCCCTTACAGCACTTCACTTTTTATTTTAGTATATATGTACATTTTCAAAAGCTGTTCTCAAATATATAATCTACTAGGTAAAGTAAGTCTACAATTGAATTGAAATGTACACTTCAATTTATATCTAGCGAATATCTAGCGCGTTTTCGGCGTAATAGACTTTATTGTGTTTGTGTATATTATATTTATTACCAGCAATTTGAAGCACAGTTTGGGAATTTCACTTATGTTAGATTCAATAGTATTATGCGGAAGAATGGAAACATATTTGTAAGTTTTGTTAAATCTATTTATTTTTAAGGTTAACATTTGAAAGATTACCACTATATTAATGTTGCCAGCCCATTCAGCTGGGCATGAGGTGGCTTTTTTCATTTTCAAAAACGACCTGCCCATAGTCTGCGCCACAAAAATACGACATCACCTAACGCAATCATGAACGGATCAAACACAAGTAACAAAAAATAATGGAACAAAACATAAAAACAAAATCGAACAGACGAAAAAGAACTAAAGATGTTTGAACTCTCCAAACTGACGGCATTCTGTGCCGGCGCGCACCATTGCGCGCTTGGAGCACGCTTGCCGCTGACATACAATATTCGGAGGGCTGTAACTAAAAGAAGAGGGGGGAATTGAGGAGGTTCAAAGACTCATTTGTAGGGTTTTTGATGTAGAACAAAGATGTTAACTTACTTGTGAAGAATATTGTAAGGAAAGGGAAATTTATGACTTTTTCTTGTCACAGCCACCTCAGGTGGCTGTCCAGGTGGCTGGAGAGCCACCTAACGCCGAAATAAAGTTTGTCACGTCTTCAGTTCACAACTTTCATAGTTCATAGTTCTTCATACATACTCCTAACTCTTTCCTCCCCATCCACACCGAGTGGTGTCATTTCATTTTCTCTTCGCTGCAAACAAGACTTTGGTTTATTTCGGGCCAGATTTTTGAATTCGTGAGCTTAGCCGGCGAACCTATTGAAACAGAATTTCTTGGTTTTTGCAGGAATGGGATTGGCAAGGCAGCAGTGACATTTTGCGCCGCGTTCAAAAGATGAAGGGCAACGTAAGAGGGAGAAAGTGATTTTAGGGGGGGGGTTCCGTAAACGATATCCACTTGCTTTTCAAATCGAAACGATAATTAGCTTGCCCCGTAAGCCACCTATGCCGAGCCCTGAATCCTAGCCACCAAAACCATGGTTTCTATTTTTTTATTTTTAGTTATATTATAGTTTTTGAAATGTGATTCAATCAATGTGATATCTTAGTTAATTCCATTTCTTGGGGTTCTGTGCTACTATGTGTTGTACCTGTAATGAATCAAAATTTGATAGGAGTTTTGTGTAGTTTTGTTACGCAATATATCGAACAATAAAAAAGTTCCTTCTATAAAGCCGAACATTGCTGTACTGGGTTCAAAAACGGCCTTGCACGCACGCAACAGTAAGCATAATTTGTACTGAGTTGTTGCTCAAGTTCGGTCTTCTTTGTTTCGTATTTTTCAAAGAAGCTGATCAAAAAAATAAATTCCCTTTGATGTAGTGATTTTTGTACCAGAAGGCTAGTCTAAAGAAAAAGCAGACCCAAACCCAAGGTGGCCAAAATATGGCCTCACCTAAGAAATATGTTCTTGTAAGAAAAAATCCATAATACGCTTTCGAAGTCCCACAGCCTTGAATATTGGGCAGCATACAAATTCACTTTTAATCGAAATCGCTCTGTTTAGAATAGCATTTGTTGTCGAAAACTAAGTATTTAATCAAATGTTTTACAAGCAATGATTTTCTGTGAATAGAGACACTCGATAAACCGAGTAAGTTGTAGGGCAAAGCAAGAGCTAGCAGGGTCCATCCACTAAGCACTTCTCTCCACTCGCGGCAAGTGGATCGCATGATTTGAAAACTAGCATGAATGCGTTACTGAGGGGCCAGAAAGCGGCGTTACTTTCATCTTGTCAAAGAAATCCTTAGCCTCAAAAATCTTGCGGAACCCTTCTGATTACAAAATAATGTTCAATTTTGCTATTTACGGTGGCTCGAAAACGTACCTGCCTATCCTACAAGGAAACATCAACATGTCGATAGACCGGGTGGAACAGAAATCCACAATATTTTTGAATTCTTGCTTCTTTTTCAGTAGCGTTTCTCAAAAGTCTTAGGCTCGTATGCACGTGCATCCCCGCAGGAAAGGAGAGGAAATCTGGGAAAAAAGCGTTGCGTCGTTTCTCGCTGTTCCTTTTCCGCTTCTTTCTCTCGCTCAATTGTGGATCTATCAGACTTTTTGAATTCGTCTTCCTTTTCAGAAATTTGATGAAAGTTTGCAACTATATTGAGGATTCAGCCTTTGCACTGTTAAGCATGTTTCGGCAAAACATATGGAATTTGAAGATTGTGACTTTTCGATATACTCTAGCTCGCGAACAGTGGTTCATAAACTCGAAGTTCGAGGATTTTTGATAACCTGAATTTTTACGCACTGCTACTATAAATTTGCCTAGCAGTGCCATAGCAGGTTCTCAGTACGACTTTATAACGTTTTCATTGAATTTCTCGAAAGATGACCACTTTAAACATGAAAGGTGACCCTCCGGTGATCTGCCATAGGATCAAACAAAAGAGTGAATTGTGGTTTGAGGTTCTTCACAGAAAAGATGGGTAAAGACGAATAAAGATATCTAGAGCAGCAACATATGACACATACCTTCCCAGATCCCTCCCTTCCTAGCAGGATATGCGTGCATTTGGGCTTAATATCGTTTTCATAGCCAAGATTGCACTCTGGAGGAATTGAGATCGTCGAGAAAAGTTGTATGAAGTTGTAAATTTGACCTGGAGCATCGCAAGTCGGACCGAACTTAGCATCAAGCTGATACTGCAGCCAACTCAGCGGACAACGCAGTTTCGATTTGAGTAATTGAGTAGGGAATCACCTACGAAAGCATCGGTTGTTTGTCTACTAGTACGTACACATACAAATCAGCACTGCTTTATTTTTTATCTTATATATAAAGCTGAATGTCTGTTTGTCTGTCTGTCTGTATGTCTGTCTGTCTGTCTGTCTGTCTGTGTGTACGTATGTTCCGAATAGAAAATTCCATTTCTGAACCGATCCGGACCAAACTTGGCACACATACACTACGGGCCCCGGCGGGTGTCATAGGCTACTTTTCGTCATCGATCGATATCGATTTTATCGATTTTTATCGATTTTTTTGCTGAGTTCACCTACGGGGCTGGGAGTTGGCACAGGGGGGTAATCGAGCATGGGGATTCCGAATACAATATTGGTTTTCAGGATTATCGATTACTTTTATCGATTTTATCGATTTTTTTGCAAAGTTTGAGCTACGGGGCTGGGAGTTGGCACAGGGGGGTAATCGAGCATGGGGATTCCGAATACAATATTGGTTTTCAGGATTATCGATTACTTTTATCGATTTTATCGATTTTTTTGCAAAGTTTGAGCTACGGGGCTGGGAGTTCGCATAGGGGGGTAATCGAGCATGGGGATTCCGAATACAATATTGGTTTTCGGGATTATCGATTACTTTTATCGATTTTATCGATTTTTTGCAAAGTTTGAGCTAGGGGGCTGGGAGTTGGCACAGGGGGGTAATTGAGCATGCTGATCACCCCCAAGGGGGGTGATCAGCATGCTATTACACCCCTGCGCCAAATTCCACCCCCTAGCTCGAATTTTCAAAAAATCGAAAAAATCGATAAAAGTAATGGATGATCTTGAAAACTAATATTGTATTCGTAATCTGCATGCTCGATTACCCCCCTGTGCAAACTCCCAGCCCCGCAGGTCAAACTTTACAAAAAATCGATAAAATCGATAAAAGTAATGGACGATCCTGAAAACTAATATTGTGTTCGTAATCAGCATGCTCGATTAGTCCCTGTGCAAAATCCCAGCCTCGCATGTCAAAATTTACAAAAAATCGATAAAATCAATAGAAGTAATCGATAATTCTGGAAACTAATATTGTATTCGGAATCCCCATGCTCACTTCCCCCCTGTGCCAACTCCTAGCCCTGTAGGTGAATTCTGCAAAAAAATCGATAAAAATCGGTAAAATCGACATCGATCGGTAACGAAAAGTGGACTGTGACACCCGCCGGGGCCCGAAGTGTATGTGTGCCAAGTTTGGTCCGGATACGGCGGAGCCGGGTAAGCCAGCTAGTGAGAAATAAAGCAA
The DNA here is from genome assembly GCA_958299035.1 of Cylicocyclus nassatus. Classification (NCBI taxonomy): domain Eukaryota; kingdom Metazoa; phylum Nematoda; class Chromadorea; order Rhabditida; family Strongylidae; genus Cylicocyclus; species Cylicocyclus nassatus. The sequence continues at coordinate 3,615,043 of CATQJL010000001.1, forward strand.
AACAGAACAATCGTCCTAACAACTTTTACTATGCTTGGAGAACTTTCTTTAAAATTTTCGGAATAATGACTGTTTGAAACTAACAGACATTGGATTAGGCAATGAGAGCATCCGAAACCATTTTTTTTGAGTTTATGCACTCGAAACATGTTTATAGACGAAGATAGCAAAAGTATGTGTGGTAAATCACGCTTTTCCACAGAAGTAAGGATAGCCTAAGCGGCATCTGGGATAAGGCCAACTGACCCTAATTTTAGGAATACAAGACGCATTTTTTTCACTTTTTCACGCAAACACTTCGAACACACGGCTGTACCTCGCCGAATGTCGCTCTACCACACAAATCCTTTAGGTAAGAAGCAGCAGGGTAGAAGGTCCATTAGTTGCGACAATTTTCAATTGCCAATAATTAATTCACCAATTTTCACTCGGAAATGGTCGATTACTTCGAGTACTTCATCCTACTCTACTGTTGAAAGCAAAAATGCCACTTATGCAGATCAATGTACATGTAATTGGAGCTCTCTATAATGTATAAGATGCATACATATGTGCACTACCATTAGAGTATACACAAAAGCTTAATGGTATGAAACTAAAGCTTAGAATTTTCTCAATGCTATACACTTTTCATACCTCACTCTCCCTCACTCTCCTCTCCAATTATTAGTTTCTTTTTTAGTATGGCACATTACTATTGTGTAACGTAATTATGTAAATATAAATATAAATAAATATAAATTTTGGTTTCTTCAAGCTGGTCGAGTTTATTAAAAAAACAGCTGCGTCTTATACTTGTGAAATTAGAGCAAATATTTCGAGTCTCTAAAGTTTGTTCCAAAGTTTGATCTCGATCACGAATCTACGAGAATGCTTCATATGAATGGCAGATTTTCTATTCTAAGTCTGGCCAGAGTCTAGTATGCACATATTAGCAACCACACATTACATACTTGCCATATTTGAGCTTCCTAACTTACCATATATGAGCTTCCTACGGATATCTAATACTGGGTTGCATAGCTTCACGCTAGAAAACTTTGCTCGCTTAAAAAATTTCGCCAACAGGAGTACCTTTCTAACTTCGTCGCGAAGATCTCAATTTTTTAATGATTTTCAGGAATGCAACGTGTTCTTTGTCATGGAGACTTGTGGTCTTCGAACATGCTTTGGAAACAGAACAACAACAGCTTTGACATGGTTGCTCTTATCGATTTTCAGGTCAGCATATCTGTTTAGATCGTAATCAATCAATTATATTAACCTCCCTAAAGTTTTTAGATCTGTTTGAGGGACAGAACGCAAGTAAAGTCCGGCGCAGGGCCCGGCACGCGTTGGTTTAGCGCTTTTTTGGAAACGAAGTCCTCATGACTTCGCGAAAATTTACAAAGTCCCTCTCGACGTAAAAATCAGTAGGGAAACCCTTATTCAATCAAAATAACAATAAAAAAGCGAAAAGGGCATGTTGAGGTATCTAGTTTAACAAAAAAGCAAAAAGGAAACATTTCGAGTTGATTAAAGACTCCCTCATTGGGTAGGCCAAGCTCAAACCGTAAAGTTCAATTTTCGCTTTAGTTTAAGTAAAAGTAAATAAAGTTTTGCAATGCAGACTTCAGATTTCTTCACTCTTTCATATTTTTGCTCGAATGTACTTTTTGGCAACACGCAAAAAATCAAAATTTGAGACTGCACATATGGGATGTCCGGCGACCGACATCGCACGGTTATTCGGTACTTGCCTGAGCGGAAGGTATAAACAGCTTCATTGGGAGGAACTTTTGGAGCAGTTTTACGAGTATTTGTTAGAAGAAGTTGGCAATGGAAAAATGCCTTTCACTCTCGATCAGGTACGAAGAGATTGTTTATTCTATCACACCTCAATTCGGCTTGACATGCCGCGCAAATATTGCAGTCTATCCGCATGGACGTAGCGCAATGGTGTGCGGTACAATATATTTCAGTTATGTGGCCAATCGTTCGAATTTGTGTTCATATAATTAGCTTTGCAGTTTTCTATTTGCCCCCCCCCTTGCTCTTTTTCGCAAAACCCGCCCACTCCGTTGTTATCTACAAGAGACTTTTCTCGTGGCCAAAGCCTATAAAAAAGTCGCAAATGTCCGCACTACCTCAAACAACTTCATTTAAGGTACCTTGGCCCAGCCACCCATCAGACAAGCTCAATTTCCTCAGTGGCAAGCTCCGCCCACTTCCAAAATTGTCGAATTAGGATTCAAGCAAAATCCAGCAGTTTTTGCTAAATGGGCGGAGCTGTAACAAAGGGTGGAGCTGCTGCGCCCACTTGTATAGTCATACATGTATATGTGCATGCAAGATGCACTACAAAGCGCACGGAAACGTCTCTCTCACAGGGATGGACACAAAAAATAGCTGGTCGTCAGCATATTAACATTTCAGTTGAAAGAGTCGTACCGCCGAGTTTTGCCAATGTGCACCTTCCTCGTCTTAGCAACGGTTGCAGCTTTCTTTAATGAGCTGGAAAATTGCCCCGAAGAAGATAAGAAGAAAAAGGTTGTGTGCTGATATGCCGACTAGTTGAGAGTACAGAAATATATTTTAGGGTATGGATATTTTGACCGAGAAGGTGGGGTGCATGATGGATGACATACTCTATTATCATGAGCGCAACATGTTGCTTGGAAACGAGAATAAGGTTCCTGTTTTCCTTTTGGTGTAGCGGTTCATTTGCGAACAGATCATTCAAAAGTGCAATTTCTGCTCTGAGCTGAAGGCTTCTTGCTACTAAAATTATTACTACTGTTTAATTAACTTGACAAAATGGAGTTTAAAAGGCAAAAATTTTTTTTCTGCATTGTGCTACAATCGAGGTTTTTTATGGTCATTATCAGTGATATGAAGAAATTGTATGCGTAATCGAGGTAAGTTTGGTTTTTTATTTTGATTAAAAAAGCTCGTTACAGATAAAGATGAGTGGGTTTTGTGGATGTGTTGACTTTTAGATCAATGTTAAAAGACTTTATATTCCTGCGCACTAGATGGTCATCCAGAGTTTGACTTAGGGCCGCATGCACTAACCTCCCCGCTAGGGAGGGGACTGCAGCTTAAAAGAAAGCTTCAAATTCTGAAGCTCCCAATATCTGGATTTCACGCTGTCTACCTGTCCGTAAGTGTTCCTGCCATCCTTCATTATGAACATGTTGACCAGGAGCGAGAAGCTGTACGAACCGCATTTTCCAGCTTTTGTATGATCCCTGATGATTCCCGCGCATAGTTGCGATAGGGGGAGTGATGGATCTTACCCCCTTCACTTTGAGGCCAAACTCCCGATGACCCCCTTCACCTGGGCTGAGATTGGTATCGTACTCTGAGAATATGATAAAAATCGTTATGAAAAGCAGGCTAAGTACCTCAAACAACAAGTACACTCATAAATTTACTAAAGAAACGGTATTTATGTTTATTTATATTATTTATTTATCCTCGTAGCATTTTGGAGAGCAGAAAGTGAGGACACAAAATCAGTTAATTTTTGAAGCACATAAAATCCCTCATATCTCGCGGCACAGAAGACCTAGAAAAAAGTCGACGGTCTACGTCGATTCTCCATGATCTCAGCTTTCGAATGGTATACAGCATGTTAGGGCTTCTTTGCTTCCCGGCTCTAAAAATCATTTTCTCCGGTAACCGATAAAAGCCAATACATTGGTGGAGCCGGATTGGAGCAAGCTAATAGTAAATATCTCCACCCCATTTTTGAAAACTGGTCCGTTTTTTCGCCCAGCAACCTATATACCATTCGAAAGCTCAGGAAAAGGGGATTCGACCTAGACCGTCGACTTCTTTCTAGCCCCCCTCTATCGAGAGATACTCAGCATTTTATCTGAAAACATGGTCATTTTCAACAGCAGATTTCTGCCGAATGAAGACCTAATCACTGCTGCTTATCTATCTGTGTTAAAGAGCAAGTCTTCATTAACAAACGTAGACCGTCGACTTTCTCGTAGCATTCATTTGGAGAGCAGAAAGTGAGGACACAAAATCAGTTAATTTTTGAAGCACATAAAATCCCTCATATCTCGCGGCACAGAAGACCTAGAAAAAAGTCGACGGTCTACGTCGATTCTCCATGATCTCAGCTTTCGAATGGTATACAGCATGTTAGGGCTTCTTTGCTTCCCGGCTCTAAAAATCATTTTCTCCGGTAACCCATAAAAGCCAACACATTGGTGGAGCCGGATTGGAGCAAGCTAATAGTAAATATCTCCACCCCATTTTTGAAAACTGGTCCGTTTTTTCGCCCAGCAACCTATATACCATTCGAAAGCTCAGGAAAAGGGGATTCGACCTAGACCGTCGACTTCTTTCTAGCCCCCCTCTATCGAGAGATACTCAGCATTTTATCTGAAAACATGGTCATTTTCAACAGCAGATTTCTGCCGAATGAAGACCTAATCACTGCTGCTTATCTATCTGTGTTAAAGAGCAAGTCTTCATTAACAAACGTAGACCGTCGACTTTCTCGTAGCATTCATTTGGAGAGCAGAAAGTGAGGACACAAAATCAGTTAATTTTTGAAGCACATAAAATCCCTCATATCTCGCGGCACAGAAGACCTAGAAAAAAGTCGACGGTCTACGTCGATTCTCCATGATCTCAGCTTTCGAATGGTATACAGCATGTTAGGGCTTCTTTGCTTCCCGGCTCTAAAAATCATTTTCTCCGGTAACCCATAAAAGCCAACACATTGGTGGAGCCGGATTGGAGCAAGCTAATAGTAAATATCTCCACCCCATTTTTGAAAACTGGTCCGTTTTTTCGCCCAGCAACCTATATACCATTCGAAAGCTCAGGAAAAGGGGATTCGACCTAGACCGTCGACTTCTTTCTAGCCCCCCTCTATCGAGAGATACTCAGCATTTTATCTGAAAACATGGTCATTTTCAACAGCAGATTTCTGCCGAATGAAGACCTAATCACTGCTGCTTATCTATCTGTGTTAAAGAGCAAGTCTTCATTAACAAACGTAGACCGTCGACTTTCTCGTAGCATTCATTTGGAGAGCAGAAAGTGAGGACACAAAATCAGTTAATTTTTGAAGCACATAAAATCCCTCATATCTCGCGGCACAGAAGACCTAGAAAAAAGTCGACGGTCTACGTCGATTCTCCATGATCTCAGCTTTCGAATGGTATACAGCATGTTAGGGCTTCTTTGCTTCCCGGCTCTAAAAATCATTTTCTCCGGTAACCCATAAAAGCCAACACATTGGTGGAGCCGGATTGGAGCAAGCTAATAGTAAATATCTCCACCCCATTTTTGAAAACTGGTCCGTTTTTTCGCCCAGCAACCTATATACCATTCGAAAGCTCAGGAAAAGGGGATTCGACCTAGACCGTCGACTTCTTTCTAGCCCCCCTCTATCGAGAGATACTCAGCATTTTATCTGAAAACATGGTCATTTTCAACAGCAGATTTCTGCCGAATGAAGACCTAATCACTGCTGCTTATCTATCTGTGTTAAAGAGCAAGTCTTCATTAACAAACGTAGACCGTCGACTTTCTCGTAGCATTCATTTGGAGAGCAGAAAGTGAGGACACAAAATCAGTTAATTTTTGAAGCACATAAAATCCCTCATATCTCGCGGCACAGAAGACCTAGAAAAAAGTCGACGGTCTACGTCGATTCTCCATGATCTCAGCTTTCGAATGGTATACAGCATGTTAGGGCTTCTTTGCTTCCCGGCTCTAAAAATCATTTTCTCCGGTAACCCATAAAAGCCAACACATTGGTGGAGCCGGATTGGAGCAAGCTAATAGTAAATATCTCCACCCCATTTTTGAAAACTGGTCCGTTTTTTCGCCCAGCAACCTATATACCATTCGAAAGCTCAGGAAAAGGGGATTCGACCTAGACCGTCGACTTCTTTCTAGCCCCCCTCTATCGAGAGATACTCAGCATTTTATCTGAAAACATGGTCATTTTCAACAGCAGATTTCTGCCGAATGAAGACCTAATCACTGCTGCTTATCTATCTGTGTTAAAGAGCAAGTCTTCATTAACAAACGTAGACCGTCGACTTTCTCGTAGCATTCATTTGGAGAGCAGAAAGTGAGGACACAAAATCAGTTAATTTTTGAAGCACATAAAATCCCTCATATCTCGCGGCACAGAAGACCTAGAAAAAAGTCGACGGTCTACGTCGATTCTCCATGATCTCAGCTTTCGAATGGTATACAGCATGTTAGGGCTTCTTTGCTTCCCGGCTCTAAAAATCATTTTCTCCGGTAACCCATAAAAGCCAACACATTGGTGGAGCCGGATTGGAGCAAGCTAATAGTAAATATCTCCACCCCATTTTTGAAAACTGGTCCGTTTTTTCGCCCAGCAACCTATATACCATTCGAAAGCTCAGGAAAAGGGGATTCGACCTAGACCGTCGACTTCTTTCTAGCCCCCCTCTATCGAGAGATACTCAGCATTTTATCTGAAAACATGGTCATTTTCAACAGCAGATTTCTGCCGAATGAAGACCTAATCACTGCTGCTTATCTATCTGTGTTAAAGAGCAAGTCTTCATTAACAAACGTAGACCGTCGACTTTCTCGTAGCATTCATTTGGAGAGCAGAAAGTGAGGACACAAAATCAGTTAATTTTTGAAGCACATAAAATCCCTCATATCTCGCGGCACAGAAGACCTAGAAAAAAGTCGACGGTCTACGTCGATTCTCCATGATCTCAGCTTTCGAATGGTATACAGCATGTTAGGGCTTCTTTGCTTCCCGGCTCTAAAAATCATTTTCTCCGGTAACCCATAAAAGCCAATACATTGGTGGAGCCGGATTGGAGCAAGCTAATAGTAAATATCTCCACCCCATTTTTGAAAACTGGTCCGTTTTTTCGCCTAGCAACCTATATACCATTCGAAAGCTCAGGAAAAGGGGATTCGACCTAGACCGTCGACTTCTTTCTAGCCCCCCTCTATCGAGAGATAGTCAGCATTTTATCTGAAAACATGGTCATTTTCAACAGCAGATTTCTGCCGAATGAAGACCTAATCACTGCTGCTTATCTATCTGTGTTAAAGAGCAAGTCTTCATTAACAAACGTAGACCGTCGACTTTCTCGTAGCATTCATTTGGAGAGCAGAAAGTGAGGACACAAAATCAGTTAATTTTTGAAGCACATAAAATCCCTCATATCTCGCGGCACAGAAGACCTAGAAAAAAGTCGACGGTCTACGTCGATTCTCCATGATCTCAGCTTTCGAATGGTATACAGCATGTTAGGGCTTCTTTGCTTCCCGGCTCTAAAAATCATTTTCTCCGGTAACCGATAAAAGCCAATACATTGGTGGAGCCGGATTGGAGCAAGCTAATAGTAAATATCTCCACCCCATTTTTGAAAACTGGTCCGTTTTTTCGCCCAGCAACCTATATACCATTCGAAAGCTCAGGAAAAGGGGATTCGACCTAGACCGTCGACTTCTTTCTAGCCCCCCTCTATCGAGAGATACTCAGCATTTTATCTGAAAACATGGTCATTTTCAACAGCAGATTTCTGCCGAATGAAGACCTAATCACTGCTGCTTATCTATCTGTGTTAAAGAGCAAGTCTTCATTAACAAACGTAGACCGTCGACTTTCTCGTAGCATTCATTTGGAGAGCAGAAAGTGAGGACACAAAATCAGTTAATTTTTGAAGCACATAAAATCCCTCATATCTCGCGGCACAGAAGACCTAGAAAAAAGTCGACGGTCTACGTCGATTCTCCATGATCTCAGCTTTCGAATGGTATACAGCATGTTAGGGCTTCTTTGCTTCCCGGCTCTAAAAATCATTTTCTCCGGTAACCCATAAAAGCCAACACATTGGTGGAGCCGGATTGGAGCAAGCTAATAGTAAATATCTCCACCCCATTTTTGAAAACTGGTCCGTTTTTTCGCCCAGCAACCTATATACCATTCGAAAGCTCAGGAAAAGGGGATTCGACCTAGACCGTCGACTTCTTTCTAGCCCCCCTCTATCGAGAGATACTCAGCATTTTATCTGAAAACATGGTCATTTTCAACAGCAGATTTCTGCCGAATGAAGACCTAATCACTGCTGCTTATCTATCTGTGTTAAAGAGCAAGTCTTCATTAACAAACGTAGACCGTCGACTTTCTCGTAGCATTCATTTGGAGAGCAGAAAGTGAGGACACAAAATCAGTTAATTTTTGAAGCACATAAAATCCCTCATATCTCGCGGCACAGAAGACCTAGAAAAAAGTCGACGGTCTACGTCGATTCTCCATGATCTCAGCTTTCGAATGGTATACAGCATGTTAGGGCTTCTTTGCTTCCCGGCTCTAAAAATCATTTTCTCCGGTAACCCATAAAAGCCAATACATTGGTGGAGCCGGATTGGAGCAAGCTAATAGTAAATATCTCCACCCCATTTTTGAAAACTGGTCCGTTTTTTCGCCTAGCAACCTATATACCATTCGAAAGCTCAGGAAAAGGGGATTCGACCTAGACCGTCGACTTCTTTCTAGCCCCCCTCTATCGAGAGATAGTCAGCATTTTATCTGAAAACATGGTCATTTTCAACAGCAGATTTCTGCCGAATGAAGACCTAATCACTGCTGCTTATCTATCTGTGTTAAAGAGCAAGTCTTCATTAACAAACGTAGACCGTCGACTTTCTCGTAGCATTCATTTGGAGAGCAGAAAGTGAGGACACAAAATCAGTTAATTTTTGAAGCACATAAAATCCCTCATATCTCGCGGCACAGAAGACCTAGAAAAAAGTCGACGGTCTACGTCGATTCTCCATGATCTCAGCTTTCGAATGGTATACAGCATGTTAGGGCTTCTTTGCTTCCCGGCTCTAAAAATCATTTTCTCCGGTAACCGATAAAAGCCAATACATTGGTGGAGCCGGATTGGAGCAAGCTAATAGTAAATATCTCCACCCCATTTTTGAAAACTGGTCCGTTTTTTCGCCCAGCAACCTATATACCATTCGAAAGCTCAGGAAAAGGGGATTCGACCTAGACCGTCGACTTCTTTCTAGCCCCCCTCTATCGAGAGATACTCAGCATTTTATCTGAAAACATGGTCATTTTCAACAGCAGATTTCTGCCGAATGAAGACCTAATCACTGCTGCTTATCTATCTGTGTTAAAGAGCAAGTCTTCATTAACAAACGTAGACCGTCGACTTTCTCGTAGCATTCATTTGGAGAGCAGAAAGTGAGGACACAAAATCAGTTAATTTTTGAAGCACATAAAATCCCTCATATCTCGCGGCACAGAAGACCTAGAAAAAAGTCGACGGTCTACGTCGATTCTCCATGATCTCAGCTTTCGAATGGTATACAGCATGTTAGGGCTTCTTTGCTTCCCGGCTCTAAAAATCATTTTCTCCGGTAACCGATAAAAGCCAATACATTGGTGGAGCCGGATTGGAGCAAGCTAATAGTAAATATCTCCACCCCATTTTTGAAAACTGGTCCGTTTTTTCGCCCAGCAACCTATATACCATTCGAAAGCTCAGGAAAAGGGGATTCGACCTAGACCGTCGACTTCTTTCTAGCCCCCCTCTATCGAGAGATACTCAGCATTTTATCTGAAAACATGGTCATTTTCAACAGCAGATTTCTGCCGAATGAAGACCTAATCACTGCTGCTTATCTATCTGTGTTAAAGAGCAAGTCTTCATTAACAAACGTAGACCGTCGACTTTCTCGTAGCATTCATTTGGAGAGCAGAAAGTGAGGACACAAAATCAGTTAATTTTTGAAGCACATAAAATCCCTCATATCTCGCGGCACAGAAGACCTAGAAAAAAGTCGACGGTCTACGTCGATTCTCCATGATCTCAGCTTTCGAATGGTATACAGCATGTTAGGGCTTCTTTGCTTCCCGGCTCTAAAAATCATTTTCTCCGGTAACCCATAAAAGCCAACACATTGGTGGAGCCGGATTGGAGCAAGCTAATAGTAAATATCTCCACCCCATTTTTGAAAACTGGTCCGTTTTTTCGCCCAGCAACCTATATACCATTCGAAAGCTCAGGAAAAGGGGATTCGACCTAGACCGTCGACTTCTTTCTAGCCCCCCTCTATCGAGAGATACTCAGCATTTTATCTGAAAACATGGTCATTTTCAACAGCAGATTTCTGCCGAATGAAGACCTAATCACTGCTGCTTATCTATCTGTGTTAAAGAGCAAGTCTTCATTAACAAACGTAGACCGTCGACTTTCTCGTAGCATTCATTTGGAGAGCAGAAAGTGAGGACACAAAATCAGTTAATTTTTGAAGCACATAAAATCCCTCATATCTCGCGGCACAGAAGACCTAGAAAAAAGTCGACGGTCTACGTCGATTCTCCATGATCTCAGCTTTCGAATGGTATACAGCATGTTAGGGCTTCTTTGCTTCCCGGCTCTAAAAATCATTTTCTCCGGTAACCCATAAAAGCCAACACATTGGTGGAGCCGGATTGGAGCAAGCTAATAGTAAATATCTCCACCCCATTTTTGAAAACTGGTCCGTTTTTTCGCCCAGCAACCTATATACCATTCGAAAGCTCAGGAAAAGGGGATTCGACCTAGACCGTCGACTTCTTTCTAGCCCCCCTCTATCGAGAGATACTCAGCATTTTATCTGAAAACATGGTCATTTTCAACAGCAGATTTCTGCCGAATGAAGACCTAATCACTGCTGCTTATCTATCTGTGTTAAAGAGCAAGTCTTCATTAACAAACGTAGACCGTCGACTTTCTCGTAGCATTCATTTGGAGAGCAGAAAGTGAGGACACAAAATCAGTTAATTTTTGAAGCACATAAAATCCCTCATATCTCGCGGCACAGAAGACCTAGAAAAAAGTCGACGGTCTACGTCGATTCTCCATGATCTCAGCTTTCGAATGGTATACAGCATGTTAGGGCTTCTTTGCTTCCCGGCTCTAAAAATCATTTTCTCCGGTAACCGATAAAAGCCAATACATTGGTGGAGCCGGATTGGAGCAAGCTAATAGTAAATATCTCCACCCCATTTTTGAAAACTGGTCCGTTTTTTCGCCCAGCAACCTATATACCATTCGAAAGCTCAGGAAAAGGGGATTCGACCTAGACCGTCGACTTCTTTCTAGCCCCCCTCTATCGAGAGATACTCAGCATTTTATCTGAAAACATGGTCATTTTCAACAGCAGATTTCTGCCGAATGAAGACCTAATCACTGCTGCTTATCTATCTGTGTTAAAGAGCAAGTCTTCATTAACAAACGTAGACCGTCGACTTTCTCGTAGCATTCATTTGGAGAGCAGAAAGTGAGGACACAAAATCAGTTAATTTTTGAAGCACATAAAATCCCTCATATCTCGCGGCACAGAAGACCTAGAAAAAAGTCGACGGTCTACGTCGATTCTCCATGATCTCAGCTTTCGAATGGTATACAGCATGTTAGGGCTTCTTTGCTTCCCGGCTCTAAAAATCATTTTCTCCGGTAACCGATAAAAGCCAAACATTGGTGGAGCCGGATTGGAGCAAGCTAATAGTAAATATCTCCACCCCATTTTTGAAAACTGGTCCGTTTTTTCGCCCAGCAACCTATATACCATTCGAAAGCTCAGGAAAAGGGGATTCGACCTAGACCGTCGACTTCTTTCTAGCCCCCCTCTATCGAGAGATACTCAGCATTTTATCTGAAAACATGGTCATTTTCAACAGCAGATTTCTGCCGAATGAAGACCTAATCACTGCTGCTTATCTATCTGTGTTAAAGAGCAAGTCTTCATTAACAAACGTAGACCGTCGACTTTCTCGTAGCATTCATTTGGAGAGCAGAAAGTGAGGACACAAAATCAGTTAATTTTTGAAGCACATAAAATCCCTCATATCTCGCGGCACAGAAGACCTAGAAAAAAGTCGACGGTCTACGTCGATTCTCCATGATCTCAGCTTTCGAATGGTATACAGCATGTTAGGGCTTCTTTGCTTCCCGGCTCTAAAAATCATTTTCTCCGGTAACCGATAAAAGCCAATACATTGGTGGAGCCGGATTGGAGCAAGCTAATAGTAAATATCTCCACCCCATTTTTGAAAACTGGTCCGTTTTTTCGCCCAGCAACCTATATACCATTCGAAAGCTCAGGAAAAGGGGATTCGACCTAGACCGTCGACTTCTTTCTAGCCCCCCTCTATCGAGAGATACTCAGCATTTTATCTGAAAACATGGTCATTTTCAACAGCAGATTTCTGCCGAATGAAGACCTAATCACTGCTGCTTATCTATCTGTGTTAAAGAGCAAGTCTTCATTAACAAACGTAGACCGTCGACTTTCTCGTAGCATTCATTTGGAGAGCAGAAAGTGAGGACACAAAATCAGTTAATTTTTGAAGCACATAAAATCCCTCATATCTCGCGGCACAGAAGACCTAGAAAAAAGTCGACGGTCTACGTCGATTCTCCATGATCTCAGCTTTCGAATGGTATACAGCATGTTAGGGCTTCTTTGCTTCCCGGCTCTAAAAATCATTTTCTCCGGTAACCCATAAAAGCCAACACATTGTATAGGTCGTCCCGAAAGTTTTTGAGCACAATTTTCAAAAATTCATAACTTCTGATTTTTCCAGCCGATTTGACTGCTTTCACTTTTATGTGAAAGGGTAAGTCATGCTCTTTAATGACATCTTATCTGCTTGGTAATGGTCATCTCTTGCATAGATAGAAGCTCAAAACAAAATCACTCAAAATTTGAATTTTTGTGTAGGGTCATAAAAAATCAGAAACTTGCAACAAAATCGGAGCAGTCGGTATTTTAGGTTCTTTCACCAACTCTTTCTAACAGTGCAAAGTTTGCTACGATTGAGCGTCTCCAGGAAAAGTTATAATTTCCGAGCAAGCAGTACAAAAAGGCGAATTTGATTTATTTTGGCATTCTTCAGGGAAATCATAACTTTTCATGGAGACGCTCGGCGCAAACTTTGCACTGTTAGAAAGAGCTGATGAAAGAACCTACAGTACTGACTGCTCCGATTTTTGTTGCAAGTCTCCGATTTTTTATAACCCTACACAGAAAATTAAAATTTTTACCATTTTTCTTCTATCGCTCCTATCTATGCAACAGATGACCATTACTAAGCAGCTGAGATGTCATTATAAAGAGCATGGCTTACCGTTCACATAAAAGTGAAAGCAGTCAAATCGGTTGGAAAAATCAGAAGTTATGAATTTTGAAATTCGTGTGCAAAAACTTTCTGGACGACCTAATAAGAGCGAGGTGGAGCAAGTTAATAGTAAAAAATGTGCTGTGGATTGACATCGTTATCAGCACTAACGGGAACGTGAGCGAACGCGTCTATTTGAGCGTGCTTATCGTTGTTATATGTTTATGTTTTTTTTGGTAAAAAATGCGCTTTTGATTGACAGTTATGCCATCATTGTTAGCACACACTCAAAAAACTATGGGAGATTGGTGAATTTCCACACCTTCACACAAAACCCGCCCATTTCTGGAATCTATACTCTGTAAACCTAGTGCTGAAGAAGGTCACTTTCGTGAAAACGCTCTAGACTCACCTTATCTAATTTGTAGAGAATGGTTGGTTTCAATGAATTAAAAACTCTAAGACATTCAGAAGAATAACATGTTATTAAAATATTCCTCAATGTTTTGGAAAGGTTGGCAGTTTGAAGAGGAAACGGCAGGCAGAATACTTTACAAAATCGCAGATGACTCGCACGTGTTCCAGTTCAACAGCGAGGCAGAAGGAGAATCTTACGCCGACGAAAATGTTGTCGACATTGATACAGAGTTTGCAATTGAGCGAAACTCTCTGATTTCCTGCATAAGGAATCCAAGCAGATTGTCTAGTTTCAATGAGGAAATGTCCAGGAAGTCCATTGCTGATCTTCAGGTTGCTGAAGAATTCAAGGCTGCTAAATTCACAAACATGGATATGAACAAAAGGAAGGTGTTAGTACAAAGCATAGTTACTGCGCTTAGATCCCGGCTGGAGTGCGAACCCAACTCTGTGCTTTATGCTTTTGAAAGTTATTCACCTTGTGACAATATGACCTATGATATTGAAAAAAAAACCAACGCGCAGCATGGTACCTCCTTTTTTCGGCTATTCCGCAGATGCTATTAAAGAAGAAGTTGAGCAGCTTTCTAATCAGCTAACAGGACGTATGTCAGAGGAGGTGAATCCAGAGTTCGACAAGGCCCAAAAAGTACACTATTTCCTTCCCGCGTTGCGAAAGCATATGAGATCTGGCTCTTTTCCCATTACTTACCGCAAAAATCTGATGGACCTACTAGCAAAGCTAGTTTCCATTCCGACTAGCACGGCAGAGGTAGAGAAAGAAATTTTCTATCTACTCTGTCATCAGAACACAACGCAGAAGTCGTACAACGATAGAGCATCTAAGCAAATACTTAAGATTTGTCAACCTCTACTAAACACATTGTTATCTAAAAACTTCATTTAAAGGATTGATATAAGTGGTCCAGACAGGCTGTTACCGTATGACTTTTTGAAATATCCTAAAAGAAGGTATGAAGAAACCGATCACCTACCTGCTGACTTCCTGGTGCTACCAGAGGGCCACGAAAAAAATCACAAAAGCGCTTAAAAGAAGAAGAAAGTTTCAAATCCATTTTCGACTCAGAACGCTTTTGCACGCAATTCTACTTCTACTCCGATGACCTTTTGGAGGAAGAAGAAGATTTTTCAGGCAGCGAACTTGTTGTCTCTGACGTTAGCGATAGTGATATTGTTGATGATGATGTGCAGGAAATGAAGTTGTTCCTAACTTGTACATCTTTTGGGATAAACATTATTGCTTTCGTTTTTTGTTGATGCATGAAACAGGAGCACAGATCTTCATAACCAATTTTTTTAAATTTTTTAATTTTTTTTGAAAAATTTTAATTTTTTTTTCAATTTGTGCCTAAATAAGGTACAAATTAGAGCTCTTCATACCACGCTTTTTTACCTTTTCTCTCTTCCTCCCCCCCCCCTAGACTCACATACCCCCTTCACCCTGGAAGGTCGGAAACAGCCGAGACCCCCTTCACCTGGGGAGAGCCCGGCTCCCCCTATCGCACCTATGTTCCCGCGCTTTTCTTTAAAGGCAGTGGGTCGGCAAATTGAGACCCGTGGCAAAATAAGGTCACAGGGTAGGAGCCCCCATAATGGAACCTGTAAGCCAAAGTTCGATCTTTCTCTGCCACTTCTAACCGAAATTTCAAGGCGAAAGCAGCGCTCATCTCCTCTTCTCTCCGACCTCGCCCACCCCACGGACGGATAAACGCGAAGCCCGTCATGGCGAAGACGCAGAGTCGTTGCGGGACCTCATGCTTATAGCATTGCGGCTGCGCGCTCTGACCGTGAAAGTCACTCGTCCATGGGGTGAGCGGGTTCGGAGAGGAGAGGAGATGAGCGCTGCTTTTGCTTTGAAATTTCGGGGGTTAGAAGTGGCAGAGAAAAATCGAACTTTGGCCCATACGTTCCATTATGGGGGCTCCTACCCTGTGACCTTGTTTTGCCACGGGTCTCATTCTGCCGACTCACTGCCTTTAAAGTCATTTTTCTTTCTCCGAAGTTAACGAAAACCTTCCAAAGTTGTACTGAACATCTAACACAACAGTGCTAAGCATGTTGCTGATGAGAAGAAATGAGTTTTTGAAAAATCGAATTCTTCGGTAGACACTAAATCTCGACCTGTGGATCATCGAAAATTCCATGACTTCAAAACATCATTTGTTCTTATCAGCAACATG
Source organism: Cylicocyclus nassatus (assembly GCA_958299035.1). Taxonomy (NCBI): domain Eukaryota; kingdom Metazoa; phylum Nematoda; class Chromadorea; order Rhabditida; family Strongylidae; genus Cylicocyclus; species Cylicocyclus nassatus. The sequence continues at coordinate 3,630,799 of CATQJL010000001.1, forward strand.
CTTAGCACTGTTGGGTTAGATAATCTGCACAACTTTGGAAGTTTTTCGTTGAATTCGGAGAAAGAAAAATGACTTCAAAGAAAAGCGCCGGGGATCATCAGGGATCATGCAAAAGCTGGAAAATGCGGTTTCAGCTTCTCGCTCCTGTTCAACATGTTCATAGGGAGGGATAGTAAGAATACTTACGGATAGGTGCACAACGTGAAATCCAGATATCTGGAGTTGCAAAATATGAAGCTTTCTTTTAAGCTGCGATCCCCTCCCCGCGGCTATGTTAGTGCATGCGGCTCTTAGTTGCTAGCGTGGCATATTTGCTGGACGAGGGAGCGAAGGACAAAAATATAGAAGCCCCTACATGATTTCTCCGTCTCCCGCAAAGGCTTTTTCACCAAGCGCTATCGGGTTTGCATCAGAATTGTAGAAAAATCATCCATCTTACATATGGAGCTGAATGTTTGTTTGTATCTATGTATGCCTGTGTGTACGTATGTTCCGCATGGATAATCGTTCTGAACCGATCCTGGACCAGACTTTGCACAAATACACTGCGCGGGGAGGTTGCCGTAGGGATACTTTTGTTATCAATTGATATCGATTTTATTTTTTGCAACGGCGGGCTACGGGGCTTGGTGTTGGCAAGGGGGTAAGTGGGCATGCTGATTACGAATATATATTGACAGGGCTGGGCGGAGCCTTGCTAGCTATTTCACCATGATTTTAAACTTAGTATGAACAGCGCTCTTTTCTCCGCTCCACTCTTGTTCTTGCGATTGACATGATATCCTCTTGTACCATTCGAAGGAAGCTATCTGTGGAGGAAGGCAAAATAACAGACCAAAAATTTCCGTCATACAAAGAGCAAACTCAAGCAACTGAACTCGCTAATATTGATCTTCTAACCTCGTCTGAGTAGATTTAACGTATTAAACTCAGCAATTACTTCTCTACCAGCTCATACCACTGCATCAGTTCTCCGCTCACTGTTAAAAGAAAGTTCACAGCATATTGCCTCGATCCTGCCTGTGATGACCCTCTTTCTGGCATGAACATCCTAACAAACATCTTTCCTTAAAACGTTAGTATTGCTTTGCCAGTACGGCGTTTGCGTGAAGCTTTATTACTGTCAATGGCCTAACGTTTTGATTCCTCGTCTTCTTGAGAGGCTTTGCTTCACCGCCCGGTGCACTTTATGTTAATCGCATGAAATAACCTTTCATTTATGTGGTGCATTCAAAGTTTGAGTAGCTTAGACTATTATAGATCTACAAATGCAGCAATTTGTTTCAAACTTCAAAACCCTTGTAAGGATTGCGCTAGGTGTACGGTAAAAAAATTTACGGATCGTTCAGGCGTACTCCCCGCTAGAATTTAGTCTAGGGGGCTTTTCGACACTGATTACAAAAATCAAACTCATTTTGCAAAAACATGCATTTTTATTAAAGTCAGAAAAATTGCTGCAGTTTGACGACAAATGAAAATGATGCGGAATTCACCATGTAGAGTTACCCTATAGTACAAAACCTTGGCAGATTCTGCGATTTAGCTTAATAGTTACTGAGAAATGTCATTAACTTTCAGTTCACCTGGCTGGCCTACTTCCCAAGAGCACCAAATTTCGAACAGTCTCCAATACCATTACCTTTTTACAGAGCTCATAGAGCAATCTTTGCCAATAATTATACAATAGTTCTGGTTCGATGATTAGTTTATGCGAAAGGTTTCATCTTTGCTTTGATTCAATGCATTCTATAATTTACGTAATTTTAGAAAAAAACCTGAAATTTTTCCTATGATTTGTATATCAAAAATCAGATAATTTGTGCTCACTTGTAACATACAATGCAATCTACACTATGCAAAAGAGCGCGTTGTATTCATAGAGAGAAAAGTTACGAAGGAAGTTGCAAAACTTAGTCAAAGAGAGAAAAGTTACGAAGGAAGTTGCAAAACTTAGTTAACAGGCTAATATATATTCCCTGGAAAACCATTTTGATTGGGTATCCCTCCCTAGTCATGAAATCTCGGGTCCTATTAATATTAATGTAGGCAGCCATCCCATTAGTGAACTGCTGCAAATTATCGCCTTGGTTTACCTATTTTGCGATCGGTTAGTAGGCATCCACTATATTTACTGTCATGAATTTTAGAAGCCTCGGTCTTGTTTGGAAATCTCCAAAGAATTGAATTTATATACACCCGCCGGTGGCCTATTTGATACTCATGTCACTTGGGAAGACATAGAAAAGGATCTACAAAGAGAATTCCATACGTCTGCAAGTTTCGGCCCCAATAAATCTGCGATGAATATTGGAGAGGGCAGAGTGAGTCATGCTTCATCACAAGGGTCAAGCGTGGGGTGTGGCATGCCACACTGGGGGGGGGGGGGGGGTCGTATTGAGGAATCAGGGAGGGGGAGGGGGTCGCTATCAACGTCCGCTGTTCGCATAACATGATATTCGTTAACAATGTCAAAATACTAGCACACTGATGCTTGACCCATTATCGTATACGTACGTACAGTAAGCGTAATTAAAGATCTGTAAAGCTTAAGAGCATCGTTTTGTAATTAGCAAGTAAAATAATCCCCGTGGTCCAAGTTAAAGCGAATTCTGAGGTTTCCATTTACAGGACCACCTAAGTGAGATGGTCGTTTTCAAACATGTTACTTTGTTTCAAAGGTAAGTCGACTACCTTTTTGCGCTTGATACAAAGAACTACTATTTCTTTGCTCACGTTAGGAATCTTACTTCGAATGACCTCCAAATCAAGGAATTAAGAGCAATCCAAAATCTCGTTTGTTCCATTTTTCGTTTTCAAAATTCCAGGCTAGAGAGACCAATCAGGCTCAAATCACTCTAATGTAGATTACGAGGCTTAGGCTATCAAATATATATATACAGGGTGTCCCAAAAAAATGTATCGAACGTTTGCTCGTTAATATCTCCTTTTCCAAGAAGTCTTTTCCCTTGCTTCAGGTACCAGTCTGTAGAGCTGGCTTCAACTTAGATTTGCATTATAGAGCGAATCACCCATCTCTCTTCATTACTGTAGCATTACGGTAGAAACTTCAAAAAGGGTTTTAAGCAATGAAAGACCATATTTTGCCTCAGAAAAGAAACAAAACAGCCTGAAAACTTTTACACTAGGCTAATTAGAGTTGCTGATTATAACTGTAAAGTTCCCAGTTTATTATGATGCTTCATTGAGGAGTTATGCCAGGTAAGAAGCAGCGGCCATTTTTTCAATGTTCCTAAAAAGTGCGGTTACACCGTTGAGAAAACTTCGAATCTTGTGAATAGTTGAGTATTGAACTCAGCATCCATAAAAATCCCAATGCCCAAGTTTTTACATTTTTTTGAAAAATTGTGAAACGGCAGCTTTTTCCACATTGACACCATATGTTTCAAGTTTCTACCGTAATCCTACAGCAATGAAGAAAAATGGGTGATTCGTTTCATAATGCAAACCTAAGTTGAAGCCAGCTCTACAAAACGGTACCTGAAACAAGGCAAAAGACTTCTTGGGAAGCGAGATATTAACGATCAAACGTTCGATACATTTTTTTGGGACACCCTGTATATATATTCTTGTCGCCTTCTCTTGCGATTCACATAGTAGCGCAGACTTAGCGTGTTACCGTATCCCAATATTTTCGCAGTATTTTACCAGTATTTTGCATTTGCATAGGAAAGGAAAAACGATTATATCTTGCTCTTGAAGAAAAGTTTTCATGTGAAACTTCTGCTATGTAAAGGAGAAGGTTAAGCAGTAACAACGATATAAAAAACGCAGCTATCTGATCTGTTTGAAGGTAGGTTAATGGGGTGTGGCACCACCCTTGAGAAGCTGTGGCTGCTACAGCTTTTTAGGGGTGACACCACACTCCATTAACTATATCAAAAAAAACAATTTTAGCAAACAGTATTTATATGAGTCGATAGCCCAAATCTCGTAGATTTTACAAAAGTGATTTGAACCTGATTCGTCTTTTTTGTTTTGAGTAATATTTGATGAAAGACAGCCATCAAACGCGAAAATGGGAAAAACGATATTTTGGTTGGCTGTGGCTTCTAATTTCACAGTGTGGAGGTCTCCGAAGCGGGATTTCTGAGGTGGACAAAGAAATAGTAGCGCTTTGCCTTGAGTGCAAAAACGAATTGCTACTTCACCTTTAAAACAAAATCAATCATCTTAGAAAATGACCATTTCGCTTAGGTGACCTAGTATTTTAAAACTTCAGAAATCGTTTGTTTACAGGAGTTTATTAACATACTAATTATGGATATGTTGCCCGCCATGTTTGACGCGACCTTCAAGTAGTGCTATCTTAGGTATAGTGTTCAGGTTGAGACAGCAATTAGAGGGGGGTAGTATCCAGCGATCGTGTGCCACACCTCTTGCTTGACCCTGTTTATCACTCTGAAACAAATCAGACATTTCCAGGGATTCATGTCAAAAATCGTACTTATCGAGCCTGATTGGCAACATAAAGACAAATACTTGCCTAAACAATTTGTCGTCAAGGTTTGTAGAGTGATTTTAGCTTTGTCTACATTACCAACGAAAACTTCAGATTATTTCTTCCTTAGCAATGCTTCAAGTGTTTGGAGTATTGTCTAGTGACAGAAACGCACCAGACGCTTTTAAGGAGATGAAAAAACAGATCGAGTCCAATCAAAAGTTGGTAAGTTATGACCATTACTTTTAAGTCGTAGCTAACTGCACATGATAGCGTCGAAGTAAAGCAGGAACTTTTTGGCGGTGGGACGAATTACTAGCGATGTAGCGAGCACTAGAGCGCGAGTTTCATCTAAATAGACTCTGTAATTATCTTACAATCGCTTTATGATGTTTTGTTTGGTTGTTGTGCAGAAAATTCGTTTTTTATCAACTAGTATAAGCAATGATAACTTTTTAGGCTCACAACGTTGAGGTCAACGCTTACACCCACCTATTGGAACTTCCTGAAGAAAAAGTACCTATACCAAAGGTAAACTCTATGAGCATTTCAAAAAAATTTCGTAAAACTATAAAAGAAAATTTTAAATACGCTTATCATATCTTTTCTTCAACGCAGAAACGGTTGGTTTTCTTTCTTACCTGCAGATTATCTCTGGACCAGGAGTTATGAAACGTTACTGAAGCGAAGCACATGTATGCACATCAGGATTCAGTCATTGAAATTGTTTTAGTTTGAGTGAAACAGCGGCGAGTGATGGTATATACGAGCTAAGAGTGTGCTATTGCAAAGAGTGCCCAATGCTGCTCTGTAAAGACTCATTTCAGCTAATTTATCTCATGTCACGCCTCAACTTTCTAGTAACAAGAGCTCTTACCTCATCACTCAAAGTACCACAAACCGGAGAGGAGGGTTGAAATTTGCATGTAATGCCCCCATGAGAGTCACTTATATAAAGCACATAGAGCATCTAACCATCTTCGCACTGTCATGAAATTGCAAAGGCAGATACGTCGTGCAGTAGTTTTATAAGCTCTACAAACCCACGATCACATAAACTTTCCTTTCACCAGATACTTGGCGATGCTCTAACTCACCAAAGCTTTATACTGTAGCATCGTTTGAGCATCTTAATTCAGAAATACTTGCGTCGCACATAGCGTTCTGAAAACAGTCACAGCAGTTTGTATCTACTTGCTGCCTCCACAAAAACTATTGTTTAGATTTACTATATGGAGAAGTTTTCGGAGTCAAATCCAGTCAAGGGTTATATAATAATGGATTTCATTGATGATCTCCAGTTAGTACATGTTTATGATAACATACCTCCGAAAGCTACAATAAAGGTACATGATAGCAGCATTATTGTAAAGATGTTGGATTATGCATGCATTCAGATACTCCGCGCTTTAGCAGCAATGCAAGCAATGTCTATGAAGTTTTCAGCGGAAGAGAAAAGAAAGTTTTTACCTTTGCCTTTCGCGAATCTCTTTGACGAGTTATTCGGTAAAGAGGTAATAAACAATCATGCCAGAATACCTCTTAGGAAATGAAAACTTATAGAAACAGCACAGCGTTGTTGCCACATGCCACTCCTTTGCGCCGGCGCTCTCTGAAAAAATCGACAAAATGGAAGAAATTTTACCTGCAATTCTGGATGCAGAATGGCTCGATCAAATACCGGAGAAGTTGAGTGAGTCGATCAAACTAAAGTCAATTATATCCAGGCTTTGTGCGAAACACAGCTTTCAAAGATGAAACGCTGTTCAAGAAGTGCGAGATTATTTAATGAAGGTCAATGTAGTAAAATTATGGTAAAGCCTCGTTTATTTTTCCAAGTAATTGCAATGGTTAAATCCAGGTACTTCTTCTTCAAGCTAGGCTTCATCTAATTGCCTGAGACGGGAGTGAGGAAAATATTTAAAAGTTGCATAGCACACCTACACACTCAGCAGGCAAAGGTAATTCTAACAAGGGAAGGACTCACTGTCGAAGTGGGGTTCCCACACGTGATGCATATCGTTGTGCAGGTCTTGGGGCACTGATACCAAATCCGTGTTCTTTAGCTGCTCAATGATCTTCTGGGAAAAGTTACGAGTGATGGTTTCCCTAGGATGACCACGGATTGCTTGAGGTAGCGGCGCCGAGGAATGTCAGTTGTGGATGGATAGGAGTGGATAAGTGTGGAACAATGGATGAAGTGGTAGAAAGTTCGGAATACTTATGTTCCAAATATTCCTCCATTTTGTAGATTGTATTGATTGATATGTATCCCTAGAGGGCTCTGGCACCCATTGAATAACTTGCAAAAATGCGAGAATGTTTGGAACATAAGTATTTCGAACGATTTGCCACTTCCTCTGTAGTCATCACAACTATCCATTCGGCCATCACAAGGAGTGGACGGACGGCCGAGTCGATAGCTGCGGCGACTATAGAGGAAGTGGTAAACCGTTAAGAATACTTATGCTCCGAACATTCTTGCTTTTTGCAAATTATTTAACGAGTGCCGGAGCCCTCCAAGTATACATATTAAACAATACAGTCTACAAAATGGAGGAATTGGAACATAGGTATTCTGAACTTTCTACCACTTCATCCATAGTCTCTACAGTTATCCACTCCCATCCATCCACAACTGACATTCCTCGGCGCCGCTAACTTAAGCGATCCGTGGTCATCCTGGGCAAACCATCGCTCGTAACTTACCCCAAAAAATCATTGAGCAGCTAAGGAACACAGATTTGTTATTAGTGCCCCAAGACCAGCACAATGATATGCATCACGTGTGGGAACTCCACTTCGACTGAGGGTCCTTCCCCTGGGAATTAGCCCATTTGCTTTTGAAGGAAAGACGCCTGGGCCCGTAGTAATCCCCCCGCCGTGATGGTACGTACGTCCGAAACATCGCACGTACCCAGCACGTGTCGTTCCGGCCGCGACTCGTCCGGTGGTTATCTTTTATCACGGCCGTGCAGCGAAATCGCTGGACGTCGTGACTGCAGGACGTGCTCGTCCTCGTGCGCAGAGGACGAGCACGTCCTGCAATTTAGAAAAGGTGAGTTTATTTCGAATTATATTAGATTATATTAGGTTATATTAGATTCCTATTTAGTCGTATTTTGTTTAGCATAAGTTATTTTTTCTCTAGTCTTACAGTGCAACCCATTTGAACGCCGATTGTTTCTAACTGATGAAAATCCCTGGTCTCTTCCGTCCTAAAAGTTTTTATTACATAGTTCCACTGATTTGCTGTTCATTAGCCATGCACCAAATGTTACCTGATTTTTGAGAAAGAGAACCGTCTGGCATCATGGCTAATAGAATAGCACATATTTGCGCAAAATCAAAATCAGGAAATAATTAAAGTTAGTTTTTTGTACATTCTTAATATTTTGAGTTTCACGTGGTCATTTTTCCATTACTGGCGAAGAACTTACAATAATAATTTTTGTTCAAAGACAAAAAAAAACTTATGCATCACGTATCTTGGTTGAGCATAGCGGTATCCGATACTGGCGCTGCGCTATCCGCGTTACATGATGGTACCCCATCAGTATGCTCCTTGATTGTGAACGGGGAAGTGCACATATTTACAACGTTTACAACCTACAAGAAAGTTAAATCAAATATTAGGTTGTGTAATAAGTTCGTTCGCATTTTTTGTTTTAATTTCTCCTCAATATTTTGCAAAACATTTGGCAAAATGTTTGTATGCGTTTGGAAGCTTTAAGTCTGCTCTATCAAACTTCTGTTATTATATTTTCAACTAGCTGGCATACCCGGCTCCGCCGTATGTTCCGAATAGAAAATTTCATTTCTTAACCGATCCGAACCAAACTTGGCACACATACACTTCGGGCCCCGGCGGGTGTCACAGTCCACTTTTCGTTATCGATTGATGTCGATTTTATCGATTTTTTGCAAAATTTGAGCTAGGGAACTGGAATTTGGCAGGGGGGTGTAATCGAGCATGCTGATCACCCCCACGGGGATGATCAGCATGCTCTATTACCCCCCTGTGCCAACTCCCAGCCCCGTAGCTCAAATTTTGCAAAAAATCGATAAAATCGATAAAAGTAATGCACGATTTTAAAAACTAATGTTGTATTCGTAATCAGCATGCTCGTTTACCCCTCTGTGCCAAATCCCAGCCCCCTAGCTCAAATTTTGCAAAAAATCGATATCGATTGATGACGAAAAGTAGCCTATGACACCCGCCGGGGCCCGTAGTGTATGTGTGCCAAGTTTGGTCCGGATCGTTCAAAAATGGAATTTTCTATTCGGAACATACGTACAGACAGACAGACAGACATACAGACATACAGACAGACAGATAAACAGACATTCAGCTTTATATACAGGGTGTCCCAAAAAAATGTGCCTACTGTTTGATTGTTAATAACTCTCTTGTAATAAAGCCTTTCGAGAAGCTTTAGGTACCTTTTTGTAGAGCGAGGTCAAACTTAGATTTACAGCATAAAGCGAATCATCGATCGCTTTTCTTTACTGTAGGATTACGGTAAGAACTTTCAGCATATGGAGCCAATGTGAAATATACCACCTAATAAAATTTTTTTCAAAAAATCTCAAAAATCGTGTATCAGGGTTTTTGCGCATGCTGATTCCACCTAACAACTTTTTATGGGTGTTTTCAGCTTTTCTGACGGTGTAATTACATTTCTGACAAATGCTGGGAATTGAGTTATCACGATTTACCGAAAATAACTTTGGAAAGAAGCATCACAGTAAAATGAAAATTTCAAATTCGGAATCAGCGGCTCTTATTACCGTAGTATAAGAGTTTTGGCTTGTTTGGTCTTGTTCCGAGGCAGAATATAGCCTCCAATGGCCTAAAATCCTTGTCGAAGTTCGTACCGTAATCCTACAGTAATGAAGAGAGATAAATGATCCGCTCCATACTGTAAATCTAAGTTTAACCTCGCTCTACAAAACGGTACCTAAAGCTTCTCGAAACACTTCGTTACAAGAGAGTTATTTTGAACCAAACAGTAGGCACATTTTTTTGGGACACCCTGTATAAGATGATTTCAAAGTTGAACAAAAATATGACTACAAACCGAAAAATCTGAAATGACAAAAATTAGATTTTCGACATCTTTTCCTCTCTTGGTTTTCCTGTCATTCATTGTTGAACTTAATTCCAAAAGCTTGACAACGAAGAAAAACAACTGACCAATTATTTATGCACTTACTGAAACTGTTTACGATTGCCCACTTCCTTTCACCGACCGTTTAATGCAATTTTTGCAAAAGTCGGGGCGTAGCGAGGCTTTGCCGCGACGGTATTCGTTGTCTCGCGTACGTGGGCTCTGTGTTCCCCGAATTCTGAATTTCTGACTATATAATCCATTTATTCGATGATTTAGCGATCAGAGACCACAATGTCTTCCAATTTCTGAATGGTTCGGCTACCACCCTTCCTCAAAGGTGTTTTTAGATGCTCAATGTCGACGCCAAAGAGGCATAAAAAACATAACTATTTTTGAGCTTACAATATGAATTTTTGGAAGGGTTTTAGCACCTACAAGTAATCTGCGGGAGCTACGGTATTCTAATTTTACATGTCGCAAAATTTCTGAGCTGTTTCTTAAGCGCTCAATCCCATTCGAGACTCAGCATAACATAGTTGTCGAAAATGAGTTTTTCGCCATTTCAGATTCTTCGGTTTGTAATCAAATTTTTTATTCAACTTTTCAGAAACTGGGAATATAATGACAGTATTTTGGTAAAGCAGACTTACGGCTTCCGAATGCATACTAATCCTTTGCCGAATGCTTTGTAAAATGTTGAGAAAAGTTGAAATAAAAAATGCGAACGAACTTATTACACAACCTAATAGAAGCGTGCTTATCGATTTATGCGGGAGACCTCGCAAGCTACTGTTTTGTCTGCCGCATTTTGTTTCCTTTGCTTCAACTTCGATTCCTAGAAGTGTGTCTGTGCGCCGCCGACGATCACCAGGGGGTTGCGCGTGTGCGCAAAAAACTTATGCATCACTATCTTGGTTGCGGCGACCAAGGCATGGTCGTGAGCAGCATGTACTTCAGTTGAACAAAAACTCGCTTTCTTTACATTACGACGTATCTCGGGGGTTTACTACGGGCCCAAGAGTTTCCAAATAGGTCCCTTTCTTGAAGGAAGCAAGATTAGAAGTAGTGTGATTGACTCTTTTATGCTTGGGAAAGTGATGGTTTGGGATTGAAGCAGTGAATGTTTCTATAATTTGTATCGCAGCGGCACCTCGGTATAAAACTCGTGGTTGACTTCTTTACTGAGAACAAATGTTTACAATGGAGTGAGCGTGCGAAATTATTTATTTATTTATTGAATGAGCAAGAAGCGTGCCACATGATCACAATCAATGAAAACTCGAGATATAATCAGTAGTAAAGAATACAGCAAAAAACATCCGCTAATTCAGCTTAAGTCCAGCCCTGAATAGTTTTGAAGTAGAGAAAGGGAACAAGCTTGTTTAGACCATGTACGGAATCATGTGTATAAGGTGTACGAGCCAAAAGACTCAATCTCAAATCGGAATAATTTGACGTTCTGCCTTCAGTAGTGTTGCCAGCGGTATAAAGAGCTGCAAAGTTTCGCACTTTTTGGGACTACGCTCCGCATTTCAGCCAACTGTCTCAACTAGCTGTATAATTACACCTTTGCGTCACTTTTGGCAAAGCTTTGAAGAATTTATTATCAACGTGCAGACCGTCTTCTTGCTACTATCTCCCGGAGACTCGCAGAAAACGCGCTAACCAGAATCTTTCCATTCTGGAGATCATGTTCAAATATTCTTAGCTTACGATTGGACTTCTCGTTGCGAACTACCTTTTCCACATCTTTGTGGAAAGTACACGGTTTTAATCATCAGTCGCTGGTGCTGGAGCGTTGAAATTGATGATGCTGATGGCCTTCGATGTCGACGGCGCAGCCCTACGACAACCAATTGAGGTGCTAGGATGTCAAAGAAATTTACAAAATAGACGATATACAACACTAATAGGAGTTTTTCACCATTGTAAGGATGCTAACACTAGGGTGCCCAAGAACAGCGAACTTGACGGACGACTTGGGCCGGCTTCCATGATTTTGCGCGGGGACCCGTCACGAGTGCAGTGGATCCCCTCGCAATAGCATGTATCTTCGCCGTCATAGGTAGCGAGATCTACTCAGGCATTCGCGCCGTGCGAGCGGTCCTCCCACAAGGGCTAGCGTACAGGCCGTCGGCAAAAGTCTAAAGCTTCCACGGGTGCGGCAAACAGCTGAAACGCCGTCCAAGCGGCAGGCAATGTTGTCGTGCAAACGGTCCGCAATGCCTTTGCTCGGGCGAGCGGCCAGCAATGTGGCCTTCTTTTCGGCCGGCAGTACCCGTTCCCGTGCAAGCGGCCAACAGTGACTTCTACCTTCTTCTCACAATTTTCACACATTGTGAGCGGAAACCTGCTTGAGATAGTATGCAGCGTCTAGGCTGCTTTAAGCGATGACATCTGTTACCAACATTTTCCTTCACCAGCAAAGCTGATGAACCTGTGTGAGGTTATAGTTGTCAAGAGCGATGGTGTGGGCTTCCCTAAGAAAGGCTTGGCCAATGCTGCAGGCATGATCCACGTTCCCAGCATGTGAACAGAATCAACATATCCAAGAAAAATGGTCAAGATATCCCGGCGGTCAGCAAAAATTCAGGGCGGGCCAAACCTCCAGCGATCAGTACTTCCTTTGCTGTCGCATGTTCTGCCATCGGGCAGCAATACAGAATTTTCTGCGAGCGGTCGTTAAATAATTTCTTTCAGCGAGCGCTGGCCAAATTTTCCGTGAGCGCTGTAACTCTTGTTAGGCAGTTTCGGGCGTACGCCGAGCAAAGGTAACACTCTACATGGCAAAGGTCACCGGTGGTTCAATTGCCCGAGTTTGGGGTACTTTATCTCAGCGAAAGACACCCAAGGGCTATGCGGTCCTTCACAAAGCACCGTGCTGCTCTTAGTAACTCTGCATATTCTCTGGAAAGTCCGCGAGAATGCAGCCACTGCGGCGCAATTGATCTATGAAAGAGCCGCAATTGTTCACCGAGCATTGACTAAAATTTGGCCAAAATTCTTCCAAATATCTGCAAGCGGACCACAAAAAATCAGCGAACTATTTTTTCGGTGCCCGCCTGCCTCCGGCGATTATCTGAGCGCATCACCGGCCCTTGACGACCGTACAAACGCACACACCAACGAGCGTTTGTAAGGTCGTCGCTGGCCGCCCGCATGGCGCGAGTCCTTGAGTAAATTGGAGATAATCAGCCGCGAGGGCACTATTTGCGTTACTGCTAAGTTACAATTCCATAATCACTATTTACCTGCGACCGTAGTCTTGATTTGCTTGGATGCTTTCATCTACTGCGCCAAGTTACGACAATTCTGGTTAACACAACCTTTTACTTTTTTTCCTTGACGTTCTAAAAACACAAACTTCATGCTTTTATAGCAACTTTATTCTGGCAAACTTCAGAAATGCAACGTGTACTCTGCCACGGAGATATGTGGTCTGCAAATATGCTCTGGAAAAGAAATGGTGAAGAAAGAGTCGACATGGTTGCGCTGATCGATTTTCAGGTTCGTGATACGCATAAAATCCGAGACTTTTACACTAAGATAGTATAGTCTGATGAGCTTAGGTCTCAAAATGGAATCAAAAACAACATCAACAGCGTCCAACAAGTTTGCTACTCCAACTTTGGTCTTTTCTCGAGATCATTAATTGAAAGAGCGTCGAACGAGTCATAGCGTTTTTTAGTAATGAGGGGATTGGTTAATAGTCTAACGGGATTCCTTGCGAAGTAACCGCCACAAGCACACCTTCTGAAAGTTGAAATTTTAAGGGACACAAAACAAAAAGCATAATTCGTCAAGACTTTATTTTGAATGAAAATAGGCCTACTGCCATTGATCAGATCTTCGAGGCCACGTTGAGTTCAGCGTGACGGGTCAAAAATTTAGAAACAATTTTTACTTGGACAAGTTTTGAGGATAGGGTTTGAGAGAAACCTCATAAACACGCAGTTGGAGGCGACATCATCTGGAGTAGCCTTATCTACCCACAGATGCGAATCGGACTGCCAGCAAGTTAGCATGCTAAGGTATCAACGCTGTGCTGAAACAGATCTAAAGCAGCGCTGGACAGAGTAAATCGGACGAACAACTCTGAATGCAATTTGCCAACGGCAGCAATCTGATATTTTTTCACCTATAGATTTCAATGCTTTTTTTCTCACAAGGCTTTGACTAACATTGCTTTGGAAGACGGTTCAACATGCCAAAAGCTTTGTTTATATAACTATGGTCTCCTTTCAACTACCTGGTTAGAGATAGCCATTCAGACTGCGCATATGGGCTGTCCCGCATTCGATTTGGTGCGATTGTTTGGCACATGTCTCTGTGGCAGGTATAGACAGTTACATTGGGAGGAGCTATTAGAGGAATTTTACGCTTATTTGGTAGAAGAAGTTGCTTACGGGGAGATGCCCTACACCTTTGAACAGGTAGGTTCTGTCTGATTTAGAATTCCTCAAAAATTGCATAGTTTAGTTGAAAGAATCATATCGCCGATGCTTACCAATGGGATTATTTTTCGCGTTGTTTGCTATGTCCTTTTTCTTCGATGAGGTATTGAAGTGTAGTGAAGAAGACAAAAGGAGGAAGGTGATTATGTATTAACCCCAATACATACAACAAATTTTGACTGTTATAGCAAATCGATATTTTGATCGAAAAAATGGAATGTGCTTTGGATGACTTAATAGTTTATCACAAGCGCAACGTCAAGCTGAGGGAGCACAGCAACGTTATTTTCAAGAAAAGGAGGCAATAGTTCTGCTTCTCGATTCTTTCGTTTGGATTGGCTGATAAAGCATTACTCTTGTCTGTAAATAATGCTCATATCATACGTAATTAGAATTAGCACTGGCTGGCTTCGCTTATTATGTATAAGTTACGTTACGCGATTTTATCGCATCGTGTCCTTGGTTTAAATGGCTCATGTCATCTCCTTTATCCAATTCCACCTAAATTCTCAATCGCGAATTCAAATGTACAGGCTGTTTCAGTTGCAGTGTCGATCGCACCAGCAGCTGGGATTCCACGCAGCCGCCTCTCCTGGACAATGCGTCGCGTCTGCGACGCATCATCCGGCCATTTTGCGTGGTCCTAGTTGATGGCACCGACGCAAACATGAGTTTTCTTAGCCACTTCATTTCTCTCGTTCTTTCGCGCTCTTAAACCTCAGATAACCTCGTCATAATCATAAAGTCCCATGTTGATAACCAAAGCCACGGTTGCACAAAGGTCTCGCCGACAGTCACGCTTTAAGGTAGCTTTACGGATCGCAGGCGTGCTTCAAGAGCAGCAAGCATAGATAGGACGGATACAAAAGGATAGGAAGGGTCATTATTCAAAAAGGTTGCGGAGTGGACTGTGAATGAACATTAACATCATAAAACAAAAAGATGAGACACTGAGATCAAAAGTTTGCAGCAGAAGGTACTATTGAAATCTAAGCACATCAGACAAACATACAGCTCTTACTTCACTGCATGATGAGCAGAATAGGAGCTTCAATCCCTAAAAACATCAGCTAGGTCAAACGACTGTATAGTCGTCCTCCCCCCACTAGACTCCTAGTGGAGGAATTTGAATTTGAATCAGAGCACACCGGTTGCAGCGGAGCGCGCCACCTGCAGCCCTCACTTCAATCATAAACTCATTTTTTTGTGTTTTTCGGACGTTTCATTGTACTTTTTGAATGTTAACAGTTTTTTTTCAATCAAAATGGAAAACTTTGTTGCCTGTAAGCGAAATTTCATGCTGTTATGCTCGTTTCAATTCTGACTCCAGGTTGAGTTTGAAGAAACGACTATGTTTGGAAAGTATGCTAGTGAAATCCTTTTCGGTAAGTGTCCTGAAGTGCTGCTCCATAGGACTTCTTGTCCAAAAACTCTAACCTTACCTGAAAATGGCGCTGAAGAAATGAGCATGGAAGTACGAAACATTTGATCAACGACAAACTCGTCGATTGTGATTTGAAAGGGTGACTAAAACCAAAAAGAATCACCATGCAACGACGAGAAAACACAAAATAGTACTCCATGAGCTTGAAATGAATGTAACTGTGCCGCGCTCTGCCGCGATCGGCATGTTCTAGTTCAAATTCAAACTCGTTCACTGGGTGTCTAGTGGGGGGAGGACGACTATAGCGCTAACAATCACTATGAACCGCGAGGCGGCTGCGCAAGACCCGAGCCGCCGGTGCACCTGAAATTGCAGTTGAGATAGCTGTAAGCGTATCGCCCCGATAGACCTTGCAACTAAAAGAGTGTACGCTATGTTACAGTATCATGATATTCTTACCCTTAGACAATCGCAAATCCTAAAAACATCAGCTAGTCATAGAAGAACTTCTAAAACTTCCGGGACGGACGCTCCTATTGGGCCACATGGGTGGGCCCCGCCCTATCTGGCTACTGAATCAAAAGGGGATATATATGGGGGTATATATGTACATTTTTTTTCTTGAAGTAATCATGGCAGCTAATAGTAGGTTATGGACAGTTTCTATATGGAGATAAGTAAAAATCACACAAACTGAAGTCTTCTGATGCAAGCGGGACTGCATTTTCTTACTTTTGAAAGGCGATGCGACGCGTTCACTCAACACCAAGTTTATAGCGCCGTTTTATTTTAAAGAGGAGAATTTTGCTTTTACGGCAATGTCCTCTGACAGTGCTTTACAAAACCTAAGTTCTTAACTATTCATTTAGTAATCGGATTATTTCTAGGGATTCGCAGTGGGATCATTCTTTGCATAGCACATGTTGACGCATCAATTACAAGATAAGCTGCTGAAGTCTGTATGCGCAGGAACCCAGTCTTGTAGGAGTAGCACACTGAGATGCCTCTGTTTTTGTGCAGAAATGATTTTACTGATTTCGTTATGAACAATTATTGAACGACGAATAAGACGTACATACTTCTCGGCTACCCTGTAAACCCTCTGAGGTGCGATTATAGTACCTTGCCACTAAAGCAAAGAAGTTGTACCCGAACTACCTACAGATCATATCCGTCTGTTGCTACAAGAAATTGTGAAGGACGGTTTTGGCTTTAGTCAAAATACCCAGAATTTGAAATGAGCTAACCGAGAGGTCGCAAATGTGCCGAGTGACTGTTCCAAAATAACCGCGTTGATAGGCTATACAGTAATCACCAGGGTCAAGCAAGGGGTGTGGCACACGATCGCTGGATACGACCCCCCCCCCCCCCTGATTGCTGTCTTAATAAGACCCCCTCCCCTGAACTATATACCTAAGATAGCATTACCAGACTTAAGAAAGAGGTCAGGCACAAGTCTTGCGAAAACAACCCCCCCCCTCCCATGAAAGCCCTCAAACGACCACTTTTTCCTCCTCTTAACCTCTGGACCTCAAAGTGTGACATTCTGGAGGACACCAGCTTTTTCTAGAGAGTTTTCAGATCTCTGAGAGCTGTCACTTTACAATCACACGTAATTTGACGGCTGATTCTGATCTGAATGGGCATATTGAAAGGGCCATAATTTTCTTATGGGTGGGGCGTTCCGCTCCAAAATTCCAGTGTAGCAAGAAGAAGCTATGTGCTCAATACTCATACCAGCAATGGAGCGTTTTCTGGATTTTGAAGGCAAGTTAAGGGGGTGCGGCACACCCCCTCAAAAGCTGCGGCAGCCGCAGCTTTTAAGGGGGTGTGCCGCACCCCATTAACTATATCAAAAAAACATTTTTAGCGGACAGTATTTATATGAATCGATAGCCTACACCTTGTAAATTCCATAGAACTGTTTGGAGCCTGATTCGTCTTCTTAGCTCTCAGTAATATTTGGTGAAAGTACAGCGATCAGAAGCGAAAAATGGGAAAAATGAGATTTTGGTTGGCTTCTAATTCCACAGTTTGCAGGTCTTCTGAAGCGGGATTCCTGAAGTGGACAAAGAAGGAGTAGTGCTTTGTCTTGAGTGCAAAAACGGATAGCTAGTTCACCTTTGAAACAAAGTTAACCATGTTGGAATTTGACCATTTCATTTAGGTAGCCTAGTATCTTGAATCTTCAGAATTCGCTCACACTTTGTCTACAGGGGTTAATTGACATGCCAATTATGGATACGATACGAATATCATGTTATCACTATTATCAGATTATCCAACTACGACCCCCTCCCTTTTGACTCCTTAATACGACCCCCCAGGTGTGGCGTGCCGCACCCCACGCTTGACCCTGGTAATCACTAAGCAGGACTCTCCCTAACCCTTTTTCAGAGCAAGTTTTTTTGCTCCAAAAAAGAATACACCTTTGAGAGTTAACGTTCATTTGCTTAGGAATCGCTTATACGCGTGCGCAGGTGAGCATTTCCTTGAAAATTGTCTTCGAGATCAAATTCAGCATAAATGCAATACAACTTATCTTTCTGCTTGTATAATAGAGATTTGGAGATGTTTGAAAATTTTGTATGAAGTGATTTGGAGACTCAATCATTGGCCTGTTCAGGTAAGTGAAGGCGACTATAAAACGATTTTGGCTAACGACTATAAAGCCCAAGGATTTTTGAGCATTGAAGAGTTTACGTTCTCCCTTGCTGGGAATTTGACAATTTTTTTGACAATTTGCTTTGGCACATGGCTTTTCTTTAGATTATAATCAAACTCTAGAACGAATCTTTTAAAAGTATATTTTTTTCTAATTGATTTTCTGTTTCTTGAAAAGTTGCTAATAATGATATTTTTTATTCGTCCACGCGAACCCTGCATACAGGGTACCCCAAAAATACGCATGCACATCTGCTCTTTTATATCTCTTTCCGCCTAGTCTTAACCTACCTTTAGGTACCAACCTGTAGAGCTAGCTTCAGCGATTTCCAGTGTGAATCAATTAGCCGGGCCCTTTCATTGTAAGACTGCGGTAGGAACTTCCAGCTAGTCACTATTGTGAAAAGGGTTGAAGAACATTGTTACAGTATACCAAGCATAACCTAAAAAAACATCGCGGGGCAGTGCGAATGCCATATCTGAAGTCAGCAACTCTGATCAACTTAGAGTTTTTACAGTCAAGTAGATTTTCTGCTTAATATAGTGTTCCTGCAGACGCGACAACGCTGAGGCGTCAATAATTGCCTTGCGAGTTTCCGAACGAATGTTTTCCGCTGTTTTCTTTGCTTATCTTTTGCTTTTCAGGTATTTCTTGGCTGATAAAGAGGAAAAGGGTAGGTTAGATAGTAGTTTCTGTTTTCTGAGAAGTTTCATCATATTGCATATTCACAGAAATTTACGTAGAAGCAGTTCGCGTCAGTTTTACGCCTAGTTTTTGGGTCATTTCTTTTTTTTGTCAATTCAACCCTCTTTCTTCTTGTGAGACGTTTCTTTGAACGCTAGTTGGCTTGCCTTGTAACAACTTCGGCTTTCACCCATAAGAAATATCATTAGAGCAAGAACCTCATGTGATAAAGACAATAAGTCAATCGTAAAAACCTACTAGCCAAGAAAGTACTTCACAAGAAGAAAGAGACATGAAGTGACAAGAATTCGCGAAAATGATGCGGTCAGCTTCCACATGGATATCTGAGGTTAGGCGATGAATTAGCTACTCAGAAAAGAGACTTTATCCTCTAACTTACCCTCTTCTTCTTTACCAGTGACGATTTACCTAAAAAGAATGAGAATAAGATAAGAAAACACTAAAAAACATTCACTCGGGAACTCGCAAGGCAATTATTGACGCCCCAGCGTTGTCGCGTCTGCAGGGACACTATATTAAGCAGGAACTACTCAACTGTACATCGCTTGGCTTTCTATCTGAGTCAAAATATGTCCTCAGTGACTCAAAACAACTCTCTTCATGTCTCTATAGTAATCTTACGATATTGAAGAACGCCGGTGAATTGCTTCATATCATAAATCGTAGGGGCAGCTCTACAAACCTCGCGGTTCAAAAGAAGTGAAATATTGACGATCACTTTACCTTGGGACATCCTATAATATATTTTGTTTGTATGACAAAGACGGTATAAGTATAACCATAATGCAATGTGAATAGCAAACAGGAAATGGCACACTTATAAAAAGGCAAGACCAAAGCTTCCATATATTACTCGTTTAGCAAATTATATTAGGTCATTCCAAAAGTAATTTCGCTTTTTTCAAAGGAGCTCTACATCAGAAGGAAAGGCATTTTCTGAGAGTTGAGGGTAGCTTCCGATGCAGCATTTCATCCTCTTTCTCATTGAGCTTTCGGAAAATAATCAAAACCTGCGACCCATGCTTTTTGAGATGGTCAAGTTTCACAATTTTTCAAAGCTTGCGTACCAACCCTCAGAAGGAGTTCAAGTGATGGTTAGATAAAGCAAACCCTACAGGATACAAATCAATTTTCTTCTCCTTCACATACCTCCTCAAAATTTTTTTATTACATTTCACATGATGCTACCAATTTCCATAGTTGGTCAACTCAAATCTCGTAGAACATCAATGAGAGAGCAGCTTGGGCGCTGTTTGATGCAGCTTTTTTCCTTTTTCTAATAAAGGTTTTTGTTCCCGATTTGTTCAGTCTTCGGGGCT